>CAMZMU010000020.1:75451672-75950393 GCA_947311845.1 Poa pratensis
AATGTAGCTCTACTCCGTCCCTTCTACTCTTAAGGGCGCAATGTATGTATCTCGGTTTCCTTTGAATGAAATGTTGGCACTCCGAAAAGAAACTCGGGGACTGCCTTTGTCTATATGCTTGTGTTTTATCTATGTTTTATCTGTGTTGTCCCTATGCCGAATGGTTTTAAACCTTGTCTCAAAGTTCAAGTAATGTATGCTATCTTGTTGTGATCTTGTGACTCGACTGACGAACGCCAAAATGGCAGTCAAGAGCAGAGGTTATGGAATATAGTAAACATGAAAACAGACTCGGGGACTCGGTCCAAAAATGATTCGGTATATGTTGTTTACTAACCCGGTTTTTTCGTTCCTTATCTTTGTGTCGGATGACTCTAAACCTTACCTCAAAATTTACAAGTATTGTATGCTATAATTTTGATCTTGTGACTCGACTGTCGAACGCCTAAATGGTAGACAAGAGCAAAGATTACTAAGTATAGGAGAACAAGAAACTAAACTCGGGGACTCGGTGAAAGGTGATCCGGCATCAAGCCTGTCTGGTTGAAACTAGCATGATAAGAGTAGTACTGGTGAAAGCTTAAAAGTATATATACATCTGCACCCGGCATTCCGGGGATTTAATGGTTCAGCTTATGATAAGTTCAGGCAGCTGCCTCGGAGGAGCTCGGAGCAGTAGGAGCGGTGTGAGTTTCAGGAGCTGTCTCGGTCGCTGGCTCGACCAAGGTGTTCGTTGCCGGCTTCTCAGAGGTGTCGGTCGCGGTCGGCTCAGCAGTGACGGCTGCTCCGGCAGTAGCAGTGTCGGCTGCTCCGGGAGTGGCAGTGTCGGGAGCTTCGACCTCGATCTCCTCATCAACGTCATCTTCCTCGTCATCTCCCTCTTCGTCATCCTCGTCATCTTCATCCTCCGAGTAGGCTGGACCAGGAAGGAAATTTCGAGTGGGAGCATAGCTGGCCATGAAGGAGGCTGCCTCCTTGCGGCTCTCGATCAGTGTCGGATCTGAAGTCCATTTGGAGCCTTGGCGCAGGGACCGCACGGCATCAAGGTTGATTAACTCGTACCAAGAGAGCACGAAGGTCAGAGCTTGATCTGCACCGGCACGGGCTGAGGAGGATCTCCACTCTCGGAGCCTTGTCTCGGCAGCCAGCAGGCACTTGGATAACTCGGAGATGGAAGCTGGAGTCGCAGAGTTTGGCCATAGAACCCGGTAAACCCGGATACCAGCATCAAGGAGTTCAGTTCCAATGCACTTCAGAGGGGATATGCGAGCATTCAAAGCAGTCAGATGATCTTCAATGTCCCATTCCTCCGAGATCGGGCCAGTTTCTGCTCTTTTTGCTCGTGCCCTACGGGTAGTGTTGACTGCAGCGGCCTTGGAATGGGAGAAGTGATCTGAAGACAGAAAAACTATCACCGAATTGAGTTATATACCGGCATATATTTAATGTCGGCACAAGCAATGGAAATAAAAAGAAAGGATAAAGGAAACTTACTGTCCATCTCGTGGTTGATCCGGGTGAGCTCGGCCAGCCAGATGTCGCATTTAGCCTTGAGGGCATCCAGTTCTGGTTGTGCCGAGGTAGCGCGGACCTCGGTCTGATCAAGGAGCTCCTTATGCTTCTGAGCGTCCTCTTCCCGCTGCTTCTTCTCCGCAGCAGCAGCTTTCTCTGTCTCGGCTTTCTGATTCTGAGCCGCTTCAAGCTCCTTCTGGAGCCGAGACACTTCATCTTTCTCCTTTTTAAGCGCAGCGTTGTGCGCGTCGCCGCGTTTCTTCATCACCTCCTGCAGCTGCTTGTGGGAATTCCGGAGTTTCCTGTGCTCCAAGAGCAGCTTCTTGAACACCTCAGTCCGGGTGTTGGTGCAATCCTGAAAAAAAAAATATGTCGGAAAATTGTGAGATTTCACGCCGAGTAAGCTTGACATGAGTCTCGGGGACTGCATGTCGGAAAATTGTGAGATTTCACGCCAAGTAAGCTTGACATGAGTCTCGGGGACTGCATGTCAGAAATTTGTGAAGATTCATGCCGAGTAAACTCGACACGAATCTCGGGGACTGGATATCGAAGTTTTTCAAGGTGGACTGGACGTTGAATTTTTTGGGAAGATTCGCGCCAAGTGCTCTTTACTCGGTTGAGCTTCAATCACTCGACCCGAATCTCGGGGACTGGGGATAATATATATATGTTCTATTGAGAAAGAGAAAAGAACTGAGTTGAGGAAGGTTTACCTCGGTGACCTTGCTGGCATTGAGAACGGCAACCTGCAGCGCATGAATGGACTGTGCGACGTGGCTTGGGCCAACCGGGTTAGGGGAGGAAACCTCGCTGGTGTCAGCGGTGTTCCAATCCATGTTGTAGTGCTCCACCGAGCCCAAGTTGTTGCCGCTTTGAGTGCGCAGGCGGGGAACTCCGAAATAGCTGTGCCGGCTTTGGAAACTCGGGCAACTATTTCCTGGTAGCTCGAGGAGTGGGTTGGAGTCACCACCAGTTGCTTATCTGGAATAAGCGGCAATTTTCTAGTGGCCAATTGGCTCAGTGCCGGATTTGGCACTGAGGCTGGCTTCTGGGATGCCGGTTTGGGAGATGTCGGTGGTGGCGATGGCTGCTGCTGCTGTGGTTGTTGCTGTTGTTGCTGCTGCTGTTGTTGTTGTTGCTGATCCGGCACATTAGGAGTGTCGGTTCGCTCCGGCGCGGAGTCCTTGTGGCCGGAGCCGAGGTCAGCATCTCGGTCAGGGGCCGAGATATCGGTGGTAACCGAGTCCATGACCTCGGTTTCTGGGGCGTCTTGGCCTCCTCCAAGTGCGGCATCAGAAGCCGACAGCAGTATGACGGATGGGGTGGTGTGTACCCCGGAGTCAGTTGACCGAGGTTCCGCTGCAGTCGGAAGGGGTGAGCGCATGGAGGAGGCGCTCTGGTTAACCTCAAGGGCATCATTGTATTGAAACAAGAAAAAATGTTATCTCGGGGAAAGATTACCCCGGGAAAAGGGAAGAAAGGGAAACGAGCGTATGTCGGCAAAGAGTATCTTACCCTTGAGAAACTGGCGGTGTCCTCTTGACCCGTGGTGGCTTAACCGCTGCTTTCTTCTGCCGCTTCGCTTTCGGCGCTGCTGGATCTGAGGATGTGGAGGTCCCGGTATTCGAGGTACCGGTCTCTGCACGCTTGCGAGATCCGCCTTGTTTGCCCGCAGTAGCAGGGCGTGTACTCGGAGCAGGGCCGCCCGGGTTAGCTGATGCCGAGGATAGTGGGTGAGCACATGCTATGGGACGAACATCAAGTACCTCTAACATTTCGCAATCATCGTCGTCTGACCAATCTCGGATTGAGGCTCGGGCTCGAGGCTTACCCGAGGTAGGGGCGCCGGCTGCCGGAATCGGCATGTGATCCTCATCGTCCGGGTCATCTACCTCGGTGATGGCCGGGGCAGGCAGATCTTTGCCCCATTTGGCGGAGGGATCCGCTCCATCTTCAGTCCTTTGCCGAGTAAACCTCTGCAAGTCAGAAGCAGTAGAGCCGGGTTATTTTAGGAGCCAAGTATGGAGCCAACATAAGAGTTATCTCGGCAGGAAAAAGTATGTCGGTATAAATTGCAAGTTACTTACTTGCTCCGGAAGCCGAGTTCTATCATGAGGTTTTAGACCCCATTCCCATTCCTCAGTCATCGTCGTTCGGGCAATTGCCTTGACGCGTCTTCTCACCTCAGGTTTGGTCAGCTCGTGGGTGCTGATCCGGGTTGGATCATATGGGCCACTCATGTGGCAAATCTTGTGAACCCAGGCTTGGAGGGGGGAGACTCGGCGGCTGATAAAGGTCCTCAAGAGATCATCGCTCGTTATACCTGCCTCCACAAGCTGGTTGACGATCTGGTGAATTTGATTGATCTCGAGGTTCGTATCTTTCGGGTTAAAGTTCCATTGGAACTGCTCCGTGGGGGCACCGAGACTGAATGTCGGCAGGTTCAGAAGATCAACATTGTCCGGGCTCTTCACGTAGAAGAACGTGCGCTGCCACTTCCGGCATGACTCCAGGCCTTGAATTCGAGGAAAGATGGAGGCTTTCCGAGGTATAATTGTGGCAGCGCCGCAAGGAGTCATTTCTTTGGGGAGGGTCTTATCCGGGTACGGGACGCTCTGCTTCCGGAGTTGGAAGTACTTGGCCCAAAGCTCAACGGTGGGCCAGAGTCCGAGGTATCCCTCGGAGAAAGAAACGCATGCCGAGAGTGTGGTGATGGCATTCGCTGGGAGATGGTGGGGTTGAAGATGAAATTTGTTGAGGAAAGCCCGGAAGAATGAGCTCGCCGGGAGTCCGAAGCCGCGCTCGAAGTGCGCGACGAAGACCACGCGTTCGTTGGCTTGCAGATCCGGCTTGGCCTCTGTGCCGGGAATCCGGCATATCACTTGTGCCGGGATTCGCTTGGTCCGGACCAGCCAATCTATCTCGGCTTGGGAGACATCCGAGCCTTCCCATCCGGCGCGCTCGCTTTCCTCGGCGGGAATGTCGGCAGGCTCCGAAGTATTGCTAGCCGACATCTCGGCGGTGCGGCGAGGAAGTGAGAATCCGGTGCCCGTGCTGGCGGCAGAATCTGCAAAAAAGGACATAAGTTCACCGGCGGTGAGCATCTCTCGATGTTTGCGCGGTGGAGGAAAAGAAGCAAACAAGAGAAACAAAAATCTACGGAGAGAAACAAGAATCTATAAACAAGAAGCTAGCAAGAAGATCTACGGAGAAGATCTAAAATATACGGAAAAGATCTGAGGAAGAACTAATAAAGAACGAGGCGCTAGCCGCGGGAAGTGCTGCGATGAAGAACTCACCGGAGTTGCGGCGGCGATGCAAGGCGAAGAACGCAGGGCGTGCCGGCGAAGAGCTTGGCTCGGCGGAGGCGTGAGGAACTCCGGTGGGCGGTGGCTCGCGAAGTCCGGCGTCGTGCGTTGGCGGAGCGCACTGCGCGGTGGAGGCGCTCTGCGCAGAGGGATGGAGAAGAAGAAGAGGAAGGAGAGCGGGGAAGAAGAAGAAGTGGGGATGCTCCGCTCCCCTATTTATGGGCGTGGGGTGTGTGCGGTTAGCAATATTACCGCGCACGTTCCCCGTAACCGCCGCGCGGATTAACCGCGCACGATCTGCGCGGTTGCGGTAATCACGGCCGCACGGTGGGCCGCAAAGTGGCAACCGCCCGTTGCGCGGTTAGTGGCGCAGTTAATGGCGCGAAAATCGAGGAGCCGCGCTGCGGTCAAAGTACTCAAAAGCGCAGGGGACGTGACAACGCGTGACGTGGGTGGCGTGCGCGCAGAGGCATGTCTGTCCGCGCACCAGAACCGAGGCAACGCGCAACGTTTCGCTGCCACGTGCCATGGAGAGATCTTTGAGGAGATCGTGGGAATCTTCTTGTGTCGGAAAGACCGGCACAAGAGCAGATCTCGAAAGTTGTGGGAAGTTTGGTCCTTGAAGCTTGAGTTGAACCGACATAAGAATGTCAGGTATTTGATCAGGTTAAAGCAGTTGTCTTATGCCGGAAAAACCGGCACAAGGGATGATCTCAAAAGCATTTGCAGATGTGTTTCTTGGTGTCGGAGTTGGACCGACATATTTATGTCAGATAATTTGGTCAAGTTGGTTTGTTTTGTAAACCTGGTGTGGCCCTTCATCCGAGGCTGCAAGACCGCGCCAGCTTCGGGGACTAATGTCGGGGGGCTACCCCCGGGTAGGGTCATGATATGGTATAAGCTGTGTCCAAAGTATGGACCGAGGTACAAAAAACTGACGTACCCGAGCCCAGAGGAGGCCGAGTTATGATGTTGGTGGGAACCGACACGTACTCACCGAGTTATACTGACCGGGATATGGGATCCGAGATAAGGGATCCGAGACATGCTGACCGACATATATATGTCGGTATCCTGGGTGTTTTATTATGTGCAGGGGAGGCTATTCAGGGAAGGGAATCCGGCATATCCATGCCGGGTTATAGAGATGAGGCACCTTGTGTCGGACGGAGGTCAGCGCTGCTGTCACATCCCGTCTGACACGGGAGCGTGGCGTGCGGTATGGCGCATGACTGAGGTGACCAGGCTCACCTCTGCTGACCAAGGACGGGCGTGGGAGCAGGAGAAGGACGCCGCTGACCTCGGCTGTACGTGGGAGCAGAGAGATGGGACAGGGCATGGGCAAGCCACGTCCTGTCCACTGTGCAGGGTACAATCATGACGTGCAGGCATGCGCGTCAGCAGTGCCGGTATGGTGAGGTGACCGTTGCTAGTGCTGGGGTATATATAGACCCTCACCCCCTCCTGCGTGAGGGACGGCGAGAGGCAACGCCCAGAGAGAGAGATATTTCCCCCCTTTGCTTCATCTTCTTACTTAGAGCTCACTGCCATAGCTGCAGAGATACAGCTCAAGGAGCACCATTGTATTTGTGAGATACCGAGATATAGAGACAGGCAGGAGTAGGGGTTTTACCTCCTCATGAGGGCCCTGAACCTGGGTAGATCGAGGTGTGTTTTGTGTTTTCCGTGTGCGCTTCTTAGCGCGCTAGCCCTCCCCGGTTCCACCAGCGTCCATCGGCCCCAACTTAAGCCATCCTATGGCAACTGCCGTGATACCACCACGACAGAGAGGAAAATATGGTTGTAGAAATTTTCATGGTACTAAAACACCTCTCTATATGCTGAAAGTTTTGAAGTTACTCTTGTTTTATCTTCCTATGCTTGTCACTTTGTTCTTTATGAATTTATTTGTACAAGATTCCTATGCATAGGAAGTGGGTTAGACTTAAATGTGTTTCGAATTTGCTTCTTGATGCTCCTTTTGCTTCATTTTTATTTTTATGTGAGCATCATTAAAACTATCAAGCCTAGCTAAAAGGCATTAAAGAAAAGCGCTTATGGGAGACAACCCATTGTTTTATTTCTGCAATTTTTCTTTATTTGAGTCAAGGTTTTGTTTACTTCTGTAACAATCCCTTTGTATCCTTTATTTTATCGCATTGTTGTGCCAAGAAGAGTCTCTAATGATAGATGATGCTAGATTTGGATTTCTGCGCAGGAACAGATTTCTGCTGTTCACCGTTTCACTTTTCTAAAATCACCAGAAAATCTTTTAAATCTGCAAATTTTTGTGCGTGATCCTCAGATATGTACGCATCTTTCATTAGTTTCGAGTTTTCTGATTTGAGCAACGGAAGTGCCTCGGAAAAATTCATCTTTACTGGCTTTTGTTTTGACAGATTCTGTCTCTGTTTTTTGCATTGTCTCTTGTGGGCTTTAAGCAAGGCTCTCTAGACGTGGAGGGTTGTAGCTAATGTTTTATTGAGTTCTTGCAATGTGTCACAACAGAACCAAAGTGGATTAAAGTTTTTGAGTACTAACCCCTCTAATGAAGTTTATGAGAAGTTTGATGTGGCGGAAGTTTTCAAGGGTCAAGAGAGAAGGATGATATAATGTGATCAAGAAGAGTGAAGAGCTTAAGCTTGGGGATGCTCCCATGGATCACCCCAGCATATTTCAAGAAGACTCAAGCGTCTAAGCTTGGGGATGCCCAAGGCATCCCCTTCTTCATCAGCAACTTATCAGGTCATCTCTAGTGAAACTATATTTTAATTCTTTCACATCATATGTGCTTTACTTGGAGCGTCTGTGTGCTTTTATTTTCAGTATTTTATTTTTCTTATGGTCAACTTGATTGGACCCTAGCATTCTTGATTGGGAGAGAGACACGCTCCGCTTTTTCATATGAATACTCCTATTCTTCACTTATACTTGTTGAGTATTCTTGTCTAGCTATTGCTATGCTTTTAGCTCCTGTTTTGCATGCATCTCTTATTCAGAGCTGTTAGTTCTTTTAAAGAAAGTACTCTCTTGCTTCACTTATAATTGTTTGGAGAGTTTATGTTGAAATAAGTTGATTGGTGTTTGGTTGGAACAGAAAATGCTGCATGTGGTAGATGGTATAATGGAAAAAGCTTACATATTCTTGTAGATCACTGTATTGGATAATTTGATACTTGTCAATTGTTTTGAGTTATCAAGTAGTTCATGTTTAAGCTTTTGTATCATGTAGTTAAAACCTATTAATGAAGAACTACCGTAAAGCTCGTTGAAATTTGGTTTGCATGATTGGTATCTCTAAGGTCTAGATATTTTCTAGTAAAAGGGTTTGGTTAACAAGGAAGACAGTGTAGAGTCTTATAATGCTTGCAATATGTTTTCATATAAGTCTTGCTGTGTCGGTTGATATCCTGTGTTTGCTTCAAATAACCTTGCTAGCCTAAACTCTGTACTGAGAGGGAATGCTTCTCGTGCATCCAAAACCTTGAGCCAAAATCCATGCCATTTGTGTCCACCATAACTACCTATATGTGGTATTTCCTTGCCACTCCAAGTAAATTTTTCATGTGCTACCTTTAAACTATTCAAAAATTATTACTCCTATTTTGTGTCAATGTTTACCAAGCTCATGAGGACGGGGTGGATGTCTTTATGTCAACTGTCAAACAGACTTTACCACCGGACTAGCGGCATATACATCCGCTTATCCATTAATTTTGCAAAAAGAGCTGGCAAATGGGGTGCCCAGTCCCAATTAATTACAACTTTAACCGCTTAATTCTCTTCACATTTTTGCCCTGATTTATCAGTCAAGCAATGACAAACAGTGAAATATCTGCATGTGTAAACAAAAGAGAAGAGGGATGATCTGCCTTGCTGGTAGAAATAACGTCCTTCATGGGAGCCGCTCTTAAAAGTCTGGTTGGCAGGGGTCATATTGTACTTTCCATTTTCTGATTCGTTGACAATTAACAAACACCTCCCAAAACTTATTTTTACTCTCTTTATGATTTCAAAAACTTAAAAAGCTCTAGCACATGATTTAATCCCTGCTTCCCTCTGCGAAGGGCCTTTCTTTTACTTTTATGTTGAGTCAGTTTTCCTACTTCTTTCTATCTCAGAAGCAAACACTAGTGTCAACTTTGGTGCAACAATTTTTATATGCTTGTATATTGCACTTATTATATTGCTTTGTGTTGACAAATATCCATGAGATATATATGTTGAAAGTTGAAAGCAATTGCTGAAGCTTAAATCTTCCTTTGTGTTGGTTAAATACCTTTTACTTAGAATCTATTGCTTTATGAGTTAACTCTTATGCAAAACTCTTTGATGCTTGTCTCGAAAGTACTATTCATGAAAAGTTTTTGCTTATATGATTCAGTTGTTTGCTCATTATCTACTTGCTAGCAAACTATAGACCATTGACCTGGATCACTTCATTCATAACATGTGCTTTACAATACTATTTGATCAAGATTATGATTAGCATGTCACCTCAGAAATTATTTTGTTTTTATCGTTTTACCTACTCGAGGACGAGTAGAACTAAGCTTGGGGATGCTTGATACGTCTCAAACGTATCTATAATTTCTGATGTTCCATGTTGATATTATACCAATTGTTACATGTTTTACATACACTTCATAGCATTTTTATGCATTTTTGGGACTAACCTATTAACAAGATGCCACAGTGCCAGTTCCTGTTTTCTGCTGTTTTTGTATTTCAGAAAAGCTGTTCTGGAAATATTCTCGGAATTGGACGAAACCTGGACAGGACCTCCTATTTTTCCAACACGTACACGAAGTCCGAAGGAGAGACGGAGGCGACCGAGGAGGGCGCCACACCCTAGGGCGGCGCGGCCCCCCTCCAACCGCGCCGTGTGGTGTGGGCCCCTCGGTCGCTCCAGCCGCCGCCCTTTCGCCTATTTATTCATCTCACGGGAAAACCCTAGACGACGATTTCTCCAAAGAGTTCCGTAGCTCCGCCGCCACCAAAAACCAAGTTTCGGGGGTCAGAAGTTCCTGTTCCGGCACCCTGCCGGACGGGGATTGACCCCCGGAGCCATCTCCATCGACCACGCCGCCTCCACTTCGACTCCATGATGGTTTGTGAGTAGTTCCCCCATGGACTACGGGTTCTAGCTGTAGCTAGTTGGTACTCTCTCTCCCATGTACTTCAATACAATGATCTCATGAGCTGCCTTACATGATTGAGATCCATCTGATGTAATCGGTGTTGTGTTTGTTGGGATCCGATGAATTGTTACATTATGATCAGTCTATCTATTAAAGTTTGTGAAGTTATTGTTGCTGCAATCTTGTTGTGTTTAATGCTTGTCACTAGTGCACGAGTGGCATGATCTTAGATTTAAGCTCTATAATTATTGCTTAGATTGTATCTACAAGTTGTTTGCACATGTCCTTGTCCGGAACCCGAGGCCCAGAGTGACAGCAACTGGGATAACTGGAGGGGATGGTTTTGATATGAGGATCACATGTTTTCACTAAGTGCTAATGCTTTGCTCCGGTGCTCTATTAAAAGGAGTACCTTAATTACCAGTAGTTTCCCTTGAGGCCCCGCTGCAAACGGGCTGGTAGGACAAAAATGTTGTGCAAGTTTCTCATTGCGAGCACGTATGACTATATATGGAAAACATGCCTACATGATTAATAGACTGGATGTTCTGTCTTAATGCTATTTCAATTCTGTCAATTGCCAACTGTAATTTGTTCACCCAACACTTGTTATTGGAGAGTTACCACTAGTGTAGATAGCTGGGAACCCCGGTCCATCTGTAATCATCATTGCTTTACCGTCAACTCCACGCATGCAACTATTTTCTGGTACCATTGCTTCTGTGTTACTGTTACTATTGCTCTCATATTACTGCTGCTTTCACATCACCCCTGTTACTAGTGCTTTTCCAGGTGCAGCTGAATTGACAACTCAGCTGTTAAGGCTTATAAGTATTCTTTGTCTCCCCTTGTGTCGAATCAATAAATTTGGGTTTTACTTCCCTCGAAAACTGTTGCGATCCCCTATACTTGTGGGTCATCACTACACCGTCCTCATGTCACGCTTGCTCGGAAGTTGTGGATCAATGGAATCGACGACGTCTGCTCCCACTCTGGCCACGCCTCCCCACTCGAGCTTGACGATGTCACGGCTCCTCAGGCTTCCCCGAGCCGTTCAACAGCTTCAGGGTCATCTGGTTCCCCCAGGACCTTTGCCCCCACCCGTTTGCTCGCTGGTTCGCCCGGTTGTCGTGCTCCTTCGCTCGTAGCAGCTGGAGCTCGTCATCGTAGTTCCTCCGGTGACCAAAATACGGCGGCACCGCCACCCAATTGTCGCCCACGTTTGCTCCTGAGCTGCTTCTCCCCTGCAGCCTGTGGAGCTCGTGCTCCTGCTGCTACTCCCCTGCCTTCGAGTTCCTCTCTTAAGAAGGTATAATTGCTACCCAGTTCGTACTGCACATGAGATCAATGTACATGCATGAGTAATGTACAGTATATGAATTTCTGCAACCTGTTGACTATATTTGCAAGCTTGCTTGCCTGTATGGAGTATTTGCAAGTTTGCAAGTCTGAACCTGTATGGGCAGTGACACTAAATTGGCATTCAGTACAAGTGATTTGAATTAACGTGGTATGTTTTTTTTAAATGCCAGACTACTTCGTCTTATGAAATAACAACCAACTAAAATGAAACCTGGAACAGTTACTCAGTTTTCATGCATACAAGATGAAACCTGGTACAGTTAGTAAACCAACCTAGTATTCCAACGATCTAATCAGCTAAAAGAGGACAATCAGCAAGTATTTTAATCAAATGAGCTAACCTCCAAACTCCATCAGCTAGCATCCAATTGCCAGCAGCAAGCTAACATCCAAATTCTTTAATCAGCTAACCACCAAGGCCAGCCATACGTATGAGCTAGCATCGAATTGCTAGCAGCAAGCTAACATACAAGAACAGGGAGGTGAAGAGAAGAGAGATTCATGGAGAAGAAAGAGTCGTACCTTGCAGCCCTGCTGGGAGAAGCTTCCCGGAGAGGAGGAGACGCTACCCCGAGGGGAGGGGGCGGAGGCGGAGGAGCAAGCTCGTCCAGATCTGGCGGAGGAGCAAGCTGCTTATGCCGGGGAGGAGAGGTCGTCTACTCCTCTCTCTCTCTTAATCAATTTCTAACCGGTTTGCTCCACTCTATCTCTCCCCTCTCTTTTCACTCACTCTGCGCCCAATATTTCATTGGTTTTAAGGCAAAGGCAACACACCAGCTCATTTATGTAGGAAGCAATGAAAAAGGAAATTAACAACATAAGCAACTCAGTCTGAAACTTATCATCAAATTAAACATCAGATATCCTAACTTATCATCAAATATTTGTATAGAAATAACATAACAAAATAAACATGTAGTAGGAAATTGAGCTTGCGCAAATTTCTCCGTGTGTGCGGATGGTCCAATCATCTCAGAAGCAAACACTCAACACAAGGCAAGGATTTCACACCTACAATGCAAAGAGCAAATCAGTAACCAGAAGAAGACAGAGCAACAACTGATAAGGCCGATGGAAAGATGAGACTGACTCTGTTTGATTCAGTAATTGTGTATCACACATAATTTTGTAGAAAAGTATATCTCTGCACACATACAGTAAAGAATTAATTGACTGACAAAACTCTTTCTTGTGCATGAAATCATTACAGCACATAACGTGCCATCAATTAAACGAACCTTGTAAAAATCCTAGTTCCTCCCTTCCCCATTGATACGTGCATTTTATATCATCATTTATACCACTTATATTATCATATTAGAATGTTATTGGCATTGTTATATCATTGTTTTCACATGTTTTAGATGATTTATGGGACTTTCATACAAAGTCCCTATTTTTGGTATTTAATGTCTGGGAGGCAGAAAACCTCCTTTTTCTTGTTTTTAATGTTTCAGGAGCTACAGGGACCCAAATGGAAAAAGGAAAATTGCACAGCTGGTTTTTCATCGGGAGAACAGCAGTGGGAAGAAGATCGAAGGGAGGAGAGCCACGAGGCCCAAAAGAGGGGGCCCACGCGGCCTGATTCTTTGGCCGCATGGGGCCCACTAACTGGAGCCTCGGGCACTTCCTCGCTCGGGGCTTTTTAGCACGCCATCCTCTGGCCCGAAAAGTTACGCCCTAATTTTCCCAAGTCCATCCGAGGCCGCGGCGGCGAAACTCCTGATTCCCTCCGAGGGGGGTCAGATCCTGCTGCTCCGGAGCTCCGAAGAAGGGGGAAATCATCGTCATCGTCATCACCTCTCCTCCTTGGCGTGGGAGGAGGCCTCTACATCATCACCATCACCAAGACCAGCACCATCTCCATCATCATCTCCGTGATCCACTCTGTTCCCCTCGTAGTTTGAGAGTTGCTATACCCTAGATACTTGTCTTGTGCTATTATTCATGTTTGTGATTGAGTACTTGTCATTATTTGGAGGTGAAGTTATATTTTCAGATTGTGTTGTACCACTTATGCCACTGAGTATCATTATGTTTGCACGTTGTGAGTAGTTCCCGTATGTTCCTGAGGGCATAGGATGAATTGGCAATGATTTATATATGACATGTGTTGGTATTTTGTCTAGTGTTTATCTTTTTATGTGATTCTATGATGGTGTTGTGCGAATGTCGACTGCACAACACTTCACCTATATGGGCTCATAGGAGAACACCGTAGTGTAATGAATTAAGGGAGACTTGGGGGGGCATGTAAACCTGAGACCGAGTCATGAAGTTGCATTATGAGGGTATTAGTATCGGGGACCTTAGAGTGTAATGCTATGGTGGGACTTTATGTCTTAATAATTCTTGTGCAGTCATTTACTTGGCCACATGATCCATCATAAGGGGTTTAGTTTATTTATTTAGCTTTACCTAACAATGGCTCCGTCCAAAGAAGATTAAAACTTGACAAGATATTCAACGTGTTGTTTAATAAATCTCTATGCCTAGCAGTATCCATGCCGCCCTCGGGAACGTTTTCCACATATAAGTTACACATCACTTGAGATTGTCCTCTTGCCACATAGAGGATTGGGCTTTCTCTCTTTGAGAGCCTTTTACTTGCTATCATTTATATTCAGCATTTTTACTTTCTTGCAACTATACAACCAAAAATCCCAGAAACACTTGCATCTTTCATTGTTTTAGTTATCATTCTTGCTAACCAATACCTTCAGCTCCTCGTGGGTTCGACAACCTTTTCAAATCGAAAGGTACTACAATTGATCTCCTGCACTTGGGAGTCATCACCCATCAAAATACCTTCAGTAGTGAAAGAAAATTAGCCTCCAGTATTGCTGAAAGGAGCGTGTATACATAGTACACCAATTAACACCGGTTCAAGTGTAAATAGTCGATCTGATATAAAATAAACTATTTGCAGCATGGAATTATTTTATCCACTGTTTCAATGGAGGGAAAAAAGAACAAGGAAATAATTGACCATGCCAGTTCAAGTAGTAAATGAATCCAGATTTGGCAACATACCAAGTTACCAATTCTAAAGCATAGAAAAGGTCAACGCAGGTGCGCAGACTCGGATAGGCAACTCTCACAACAATGTCAGCCTGATAAAAATCTAATATCAGTCCCAACACATGAGGGCATCTGAAGGTTTTAGGCAGCAGGGAATTTTCTTGGAAGCGATAATTGGGGTAGCTTCATATTTGTTTCCATGTAGGGGCAAGCAAATAAAATACTGGATAGTATGGTGTGTGTTTAGTGAGGTACCTCGCGATCAAGAACGATAAAATCGAGCTCATGTAGATTTTTTTTGTGTGGATTCTCCACTGATGGCCTCGACGCGCTGTGTTGATGTACCTTTATCCTGCACGCAAATATATTTCAGGTTGAGTTGACAATACAGACACCCAGATACATAAACGAAGAAAAATAAATAGATATGCTTTCCTTGACTAAATAGAAGGGGAGAGTATAAATATGAGAGCAATCAAGAGAATAAGGAGATTAATGACAATGATTTGAAGTGCTGCATTTCATCATGGAAAATGCGCAAACTCACCATCAAAATTCTAAAAACGCTAGACTGTGTTTGCTACTATTGGTGTGGGATGGCCACTTTCCTATAGGGTCGCTCTCTCCTGGTTGTTCTGATCTAAAAATGCAAGTGCACATTCCTTATAGAGCTATGTAGTAACCCATTAATTGAACTGAATACTACACACCAATACCAACGGGTTGTCTGAACCGAATACTGCAGGAACCATAACCGAATCCTGAGCAAATTTGTACGACCAAACTTAAATATTTTTTAGAAATGATGCTAGAGAGGGGTTCATAATATTGCACTTGTTCCAGTTAATATCTAAAATGGTAGTTACATGCGCAGCCCATTATGACATACACCAAAGCTTTGTTACTTCTAGAGTAAGAACAGTGCTACAAATCTCTGGCAACTGTTGAGCCCAAGAATACTTCTCCAAGATCAAAACAGTTGACAACATTGGTTCTCTATCAATAGGACACGCATGAGAAGTGAGACATAGCTTGAGGTAAATAACTGAACTGTGTAGCAACATTGGTTCTCTATCAATCTCTGCATCAGTTCCCGAAAACCAATCAGATCATCAGATAATACTTTGCATTTATGCAGAAAAGCACGAAGAGGCAACCAACAAAAAATAATTTGAGGTGAGTGGTGCAGGAAATGGACTCAGTACTTCATTTATATTTTCTAAATAATGAGAAATGAAAAGGCGTGAAGCAGTTGTTAATTGTTTTACAAAGGTTCCTAGTCTAGAAATATTGTAACTGTGATACAGGTTCTGGCACAACGTTAGATTGGCTAATATAGACCATGCAGAATTGGACAATCTCCAATACAGAGCAATCACATAAGCTAGCAAATTTTCCATCTACAGAATCCCCAAACAGACTACTTTCTGAACCAAAAATCTGGGCAGGGACGGACAGAATGGAGGAAGCAAAATTGCTGCCATACCTCAAGGGGAAGTATAAGAACTGATTCACGCTGTGTATCCGGCTGGCTTCGGTGGCCTCCGGTGCCCCAAACAGACTAATTTTAATCATTTAGACAATATATTATCCTAAATAACCTGTCAAATTATAGCTTTCCATTGACCTCCTAAAGTTTAACAAAACAAAATACTGCAACATCATCAGTATTCGGAAAATTACAGATCTGTGCAATATTTCAGTCAAGCAAGAATATGCAGCCAAGAAATTACACTCCTACCATTATATTCAGAACGTGGCTTGTACATGGCTGCAGTTCTGTTAACCAGTAAATCTACATGAAAAATCGAAAGTGGTAAAATGAACAGCTGCAATTACCAATTAGCAAAGAGCAGCATGACATGATAAAACAATTCAAGTATCCAACTACAACCAATTAAAGCTCTAATGCTCTATCCTCTGAACTACTACTAATATGTTTTCCTTCCACCTGGAACATACAACAACATTAACCTTGCTCTGCCTATAACCAATTCTCTTCCCCTTACCAGAAAAAGAAAACATAAACATAGGAGAGCAAGTGTGTAGAGATAAACAGAGGAGAACAAATTTTTAGACATAAACGAAGGATGCTCACCAGATCCGGGAATAGCTCTCCCCATACGCTTCACCGGCCGCACGGATGTGGAAGCTGAGGGCAGAGTGCCTCCTCCGCTGAGCTACCTCGCTGCAAGGGAATCCTACTAAGAATTAAGGACAAATCTGCAGATTTAGAGATAGAGAGACAGAGGAGGACTGGGAGGAGCTTACGTTGGCGTATCCACTGTGCTTACTGTCACCCGACGTGTGGGCTGCTTCTCAAGCTGCGCTAGGGTCGGCCTGCAACCTCCAAGGCGCCACCTCCATCCGGTACCTGGTCCAGATCGAGGCGGAGGGCCTGCACAAACAAATATGAGAAACTCTGAGCAGGCCACATAATCTTGCAAAAATGATACATGGATTTATGCAATAAATTGGCTACATGTAAGTGGCTCAGTTTATAGAAAACAACACCAAGGAAACCTGGGAGTGGCTTCCAACTGGAACTAAGATGCAAATCCTAATCTCACCACAATTTTCTCCACAGCGATATCTCTCAAACCCTGATGGAGTTCTTGGTCAGGAGCATGAAGGAGGCAATAGAACAGGTCTCAGCCAGCTATATGCATCATTACAGTGAACTATATGCATCATTACATTGTTTCAACGTCTGTGCAAACAATTTTGGTACGAATGATAACTAAGTTCCATAGTAAACCTTCAACTTAGCAAACATTATCCTGATAATGCCCAAAACCGAGCATAATTGATACATCAACAGCATGTTGATTTAAAACGAGCCATATATGAGAGTCTAAATTATATAAGCAGCTAGAATCTAGACTTGTTATGTGGTAATCAACTCATACTGCCATACAAATACTTTTGCAATCTAATCATAAAATGTATAACTTCATTGAAATCTGCACTTGTATAGATAAGCAAGCAAAAAAAAACACCTGATTTGTTCTCCTCGTAATTAAATGTTGGCCAATGCATGGCCAGCAAGTAGAAGCAGCAGCCTCTGCAGGACCCTGTGCCTTTTTTGTACCTGCACAAAGAAAATACATTTATGCGATTAACAAAAGGAGTTCTTAAAACAAATCTCTATTATTGCTGCAGAATTATTCAAATCAACCATGCCACCCGGTGCACCCTTTAGCAAGTTCAGAAACGGTCAATTAACGAGCTAGCGATAAAATGCCAATCCAGAAACAATTGTCCGAAGACGAGTGCCTCTTCTAACCTAGAGAGCAATCATAGCGGCAATCACCAACAGGAGCAGCTGGATTGCCGGAGAATCTAGAAAATAGTATGCATAGATAAAGATGATTGATGGCTAAATGAATGTGCACTGCTCATTGGAAAATAAAGAGAATTCTGCAGTCCATGGCGACTGCGTTTCACACCTGCTGATCTTCTCTCGATTAAACGAACAGGCTGACCAAAGAATTCTTGGCGACAAGCCAGTTGCTGATGGGGACTGGAGCTAGAAAGGTTTAATCCGGGTGTCCAGGTTGATCCTATAGTGACCAAAAACCAGCAACTTTAGTAGGTGAAAACTAAAATTATAGTTTAAGTCCACGAAGGAAAGCAGGGAAGTAAATCAACTTAGAACAACACCATAATATAGAAGTGCACTGAAGCTGGAGTGGATGGTTAAAAAATATGCAAGGAATAGAATTACCATGTTTTCCATGAAATGGAAAATTTCTTCAGAGGAAGTTCTTGCGGGATCAGCGGCAACATTATGAGGTGAATCCATTAAACCTGAGTAGAAAGCAAATGAAAGGCTATGAGAACTACATCATTAGGTTTGTTCACTCATCGGCAAGGAAATGTAAGGCAAATATCACCTAACCCTTGACAACACCCAAAGCAAACTAAACACTGACTACTTCAATGCTACTTATCCCAAATTGTTCCAGAACACATCAAATCAGTTCCAAAATACCTGAAGGAACATGAGTGACCTCCCAAATAGATGTTTTCAAGATCAAATACAACAAATTGTCTTTCTCCCCAACCGAGCAACCAAATAACCAACAATCTGAATCACCACCTCCCAAAATTCAGATTCTATCTCATAACTTTCATTCTCCTGCAATAGAATACGATTATAACTTCATTTAGCTGCAAGTCTAATGAACATGAATGGTTCAAAATTGCAGTAAGAAAATAAGAACATACACAAGTCAGGCTATGGATGCTATGTTAAACATACCAACCTGCGCCCAATGACTCCTCTCACTCGGAGCTGCTCTCCGACATGGCCGAGCCAGCCTCTCCCTTGCTCAATAGCACCAACTCTTCCGCCACAGTGCCCTCTTGTCCCTTCCTCAGCAGCAAGTGCACATGAACTTGCAACACCTCTTCTCGGCTCCATGACCTCATCCATCTATTAGGCGAATCTGTACAAAATTCAGAAGTTATTTGAGAACGCTAGATCAGAACCGAATGATACCATAGAAATGTTGAATATGTAATAAACTGGTATTACCACAGCGTATGGCTCAAATAATATTAACACACATGCCATGGGCAGAGGAAGGCGAGCAGCAAAGCCAGCATTCTCCATGACCTGCTATTGCCTCCGGTAGCTGGCCTCCTTCCTCTCCCCTCCTTCCTCACGGTTTAGGTCATGGCCATCTCCAAGAAAACGCATCCGGCTGCCGCACGCGAGGAAGTGAAGCCAGGATGGAGGCGGAGGATTTGGACCACCGCCATCAGCTGCTCCGTTCCCATGTTCGTCCAACACACACATGAGAGAGAGAGAGGCACCTTAAATCGAGCACATGCTTCCCTGCACGCAAGGAGGACGGCGATGCGGATAGAGAGGAATCGCTGGAGCAGGAGCTGCGACCGACTACCTCCTCCCATTGCCTGCTTGCTCCCTGCCTGCTCCACCAAGTGGAGAAACCAAATCCTACGGGGAAGAGAACAATGATTAGATCAATCTGATTTGGCGTGAAACGAACTGGATTTTTTCAATCCAACAAAAAGGCAACGGTAAGAGGAGACAAGAGGCCATCAGGGAGAGCAGAGAGGAATTAGCAGTTGGGGAAGGAGGAGAAAAACGAACCGAGGCGCTAGGCTCGGGCTGCAACCTCCACGGCACCACCTTTGGCTGCCGATCCTGATCGAGCGGAGGACGCCGGCGACGGCAGGAGAGGAGATGAGGAGCGCGACCTCCGTCGATGCCCTCGCGACTGCAACCTCCTATCTCAAGGCACCGGTCCATCCTGGAAGCCCTGGCCCCGTCCACCACAGGCGGCACTCTCCTAGAAGCCGACCTGCGCAGCACGAGAAAGGGAGGCGCGAGTTGGAGGTAGGCGTGACCGTGAGGAGACAGAGAGAGAAGAGGCAGAGGAAAACCTGGACGAACCCCAGCCCCATCCTCCCGCTGCCACTTGAGGTCGCCGTTGAGGTCGTTGTGCCTCCGCTTCGCCCACGCCGACCGCCACTGCCGTCGTGGTCATTCTCCTCCCGCCACCCCACGGACCACAGTCCTCCCTCCGAGACGAGCTCCTGCAGCGCCTCCTCCCACCCACCGCGGCCTTCCCTTCCGGCCCCGTCCGCTCGCCGCGCAGAAGGCGGGAGAGGCAGCAGAGGCTGCTGGAAGGACGGAGCCGAGGGCGACAACACGGCGTGCGGCGGCGGCGCGAGACGAGCTGGGGGAGGAGACTCGGGAGGGGATTGGCGAGCAGAGGCGCGAGCGAGGATTGGCTCTAGGTTTCACCCGGGCTCTGGTTTTGTCTCCTGCGCACGGTAAAACGCCTCTTCGCTGCGGCGAACAGACAAGGCTCTGCCGCGCGCGCACGCACATTCGGCTGATGAGCCTGGCCCAGCGAAACTTGGCCCCAGCTGTCATGGCCTGTGCCCCTCAGTCGATTAGTAGCAAAAAAAATTGACTGCATCCAACGGCTACCCTGTTCATCTCCAATCTAACGCACATAATTGAGTGATCGGGGCAAGCAGGGGGATACGGCGGGTATCCCACGAGCCTTTATAGAAGTAATACAAGTAATACATGTGGGTTTTAATTAAAAAGGAAGATCTCCTATCTACTTCAGGTTATACACTAGTAAACATGCCCGTGTGTTACAACGGGAGATTAAGAAATCAACTTTTGGTTAAGAAGCGTCACCACGTTAATTTTGCCCCAGACTCAATGGAGCCATGTAGAGTAATACTCCAATGAACACCGAGTTAACACAACAGCAAACTGCCCGTGCGATCGAACTTATTCAATTTATAAAAAGTGTCTTGCGAGCATGTCCGTTGTTGCAACACGACTTTTATTGAATATTCTGGCTGGTGTCTCGCCGATGGATTTCCAACACCTTCGGTGATAGTTCGCGGCACCATTGTCGTGTCAACATGAATATGCTCACCCGAAGTAATAGATTTTGATCCTGTCGAAACTCTGTTGTCTTCGTTCCGCTTTCTCCTATCTGGTGACCACTATGGCCTCCTCTACTCTTTCCACTGAGTTTTTGGAGAAGTGAGAGAGAGGTTATCACCTGAACACTTGACTCAGGAAGAATCAGACCTTGCATTTGCCCTCTTAGCCATCTTTATGCCAATGGAGCTGCAACAGTAGTTGTCTTGGCACTTGCCAGACTCCATGAAAATGAAACCCTGCGCTAGTAAGAAGTGAAGTTTAATCTATCAATGTTAATCCAATTTTTAAAATTGTTTCAGCTCAGCAAATACTTAGTATCGGAAAATAAAATTTGCGATATGTCTCACAGTCTATGAAGAATATTTCTTGATATATAAAATGTGTGCAATTATAGCTGATTTCACGTGGTAATTTAAATTAAATCCTCAGCATATATCTGCTTATTATGAATGGAGACATGATTCGTTACATCGAACTGGTATAGGAAAACCAAAGCGTACATGTAAATGTGATGATGCTAGGCTTCTCAACTGAGATCATGGTTCAGCAATGTAATCAACCTTTGCTTCAAAGGCAACTGCAATACTGCCCTGAATCCTGACTCTTTGAACAGATGGCATCATCTCACTTTCATATTTTTCAGTACAAAAGTTTACTAACACAACCTGTCTATTTCAAAACTGCAACCTCATGCATGGACGACACTCTAAGCCAATTTGGAAATCAGAGTCCCCAATCCGGTGTGGTCTTAGACTGAAGTGCGAGCAAAAAAACATCATCGATTCCCTCGAAATATGTGGAAAGAAGTCCACTCTTCCTCAATAAGTTCTCTCTTCTGATTATGAGAAAGATTGAACATGAGGGGAAAGCTATATAAGACCCAGGGACCATATGGCTGAGACAGATCAAATCACACGATACACATGAACCCATCTTCTAGAGCTTAGCTAAACAGGTACTTAATTATAATTTATTTTCTCAGATTGGGTGGAGATTGTGGATCAGACGAATTTTTTAAACATAATTTGGAAAGTTTAAAATAAGTTCCTACGGCAGTGAGTATTGCACATTCAGTATCAAAATTCAGGCCACTGCAACTTCGAAATTCAGAATCAAATATGAAGCAACAGTCAACGATGTTGCAAATTAAAATTGAAGCACTCGTTGGCTGGCTAACTACCAGTACTCCACTCTCCAGCAACAGAGGCGTGCCAGGCGGAGAGGCATCGTGTTTCAGTTTTGGCTGAGAAGACACGACGGAGAGCTGCGCGTCCGCGCGTGGAGTGGCTCGCGTGACGGGGAGAGACAGGGCAGAGCGGCCGGCGTGATGTTGAGCCTCTGGTGCGCCGCGGGTGAGGTCGGCCACGGCTCCGCGCCGGGCGCGCAAGCGCGAGGGAGGCCGGGCTGCGTGAGGCTAGAGCCGGGGATGTGCTAGCGTTTCTCGGACGGAAGTTATGACCTACGCAGGAGAATCCTACGCACGGGAAGAAGAAGAGAGCGTTGCGTTGGTCGCCAGGTTGGGCTATCGAACCGTTTTTCCCCACTTGGCGGTGGCATTAGGTGTAAATTATAGGAATATTAATGGCAAATCCAATGACGTACCACAAGAAGTTTTAAGGCTTTTATTATTACTAGCAAAATACCCGTGCGTTGCTGCGGGCTGACATATACACTCAAAAAATTATAGGGTGGATGAGACAATTGTATTAGCGAATAGCACTGAACAGTAGCGTATTATTTTGTATGACGCAAATTGAAGTACTCGAGAAATTGAGATAAAAAAGTTATGTCCCTAGTCGGTTGTCATTCTCCTATTCATGATCAACATATGACGACAACAGTTTGAAAGGTATGGTATGCCAAATGTTGTATACCAAATTCAGCAGCCATAACACACCAGAGTTAAATACATAATTCGTGTAACAATTATATATTGATCGTCTTTCCTATATATATGCTGATCATGCTCGACAACAAATAATCGGTACCGTTAAAAAGCTGGATTGAAACCACACACCTGCAATGGCTCATTCTCATCGGTAGTGCCAAGACTCTCGTCCATAAGAATCTGACAGCTTGAGAGGATAACCGAAAGAAAGACACTTCTAAACAACGTTGGAAGCGAATTTCAGAGCCAAGAACAACAAAGATCTGTACAACCGTTTGCATCCTCTGTACGATACAAGAACTCGATCTGTACAATAGTTTACATCCTCTGTACGATACAAGAACTCACAGAATCGTGCAAAGCAAAGCTAACAGTGGTGGAACACGTTGGGCTGGATGGAGCTCTTGGCTGTAGTGAACTGCATGTCAGTACAGCTCGAACGACGTTGACCTGGGTGTCGTGGAAGAGGCCGGAGGAGGATACACGAACTGCGGTGACCAGGGCGTCGCGGGTAGAGGCCGGAGCCGGACCGGTGAACGGCGACGAGCTGGGTGTCAGGCAGAGGTCAGAGGCAGACCAGCGAGAGCCGGTGACCTGGGCTTGTGTCCGACTGTGCAATTCCTTGGCGTCGCACCGTCGCGTCCAACACCTGTGCGTCATGGGATGCAGCGGTGGAACGTGGTTGTGCCAGGCGGCTGAGGCAGCGAAACCTAGCGGTGACTGTGAGGATGAGAAACTGGACCTGGTCCACAGGAGGCGGCCGAAAAACTCTTGCTTGGGCGTCCTAGGTGCGAAGAGGAGTGCTCAGGCGTCCTTTCTCTGCCGGTCAGAGCCACGAGGAGCTGGGTGGTGCCGGATCTAACGCGGCCGGCGGTAGTGAGCTTGAGGGCAGATTTGAGGTGGAGGGCAGGGACCGTGGTGGAGGCCCCCGGAGCAGCTCAGTAGAAGAGGAAGGATGGCGTAGCGGGGAGGATCTAGGGGCTGGGTGCTACGCCGGAGGAGGAGAACGGGAGCAGGGATGCAGCGATGGCGGCGTGGGATTAAAGTGCAAAAGTGGCTAGCCGTATTATTGCCGGAACTGTTTGAAGCTTAGTCTTCTGATTACGACTCCTTAGTCGAGTTGGATTAGGATTCACAAGGCCCCCAAGGCACAGTTAGTATTGCGAGGACGTACCACCCGATCGTACAGCCAGAACGTACCATCACGGCAGCTTTCAATATTATTATTATTACTAGTTGAATGTCCATGCGTTGCCACGGGATATAAAATGCACATCGGTTAAAATGTTGTCCTAATTTAAAAATGTGTTTCCAACGTGACATCTCATTTCCTTCCTGTCGCGACGAATATCGATTCTCTCTATGTCCTTGACTACCACCTCTTTGGGAAGACAAAGTCGTCTATCTTTCTCCCCGTCTCTCTACTTCCATCGTTATTGTTTCAAAAACATGTCATCTCTCCTTACCATCGCTTGGCCACCTTTTCAAAACTTTAGCCGATCTATGAAATGGTTATCACATAGATGCGTATTGTGTTTGAGTTACAAATGAAACCATTCTCACCGCCCCAAAAAGATATTTGACACTAAATTTCTTATTTTACAAATAATGGAGAATTGGAGATACACATAGTGCAATGAGTTAATGACAATGTTTCTCCCTCCTTATTGTTCAACGACATTAAAGATAACACATTTGTGATCACAAGAAACTCAAAAACAATATATACGATGTACAGCTGAGAAAATTAAACTAAAACAAAGACTGAATTAACTTAAGTGCCTCAATTCCTTAAAATTTCGTCAATTTCATTGTGTTTCAAACATTGCTGCAACGTGACCTGGGCTGTACAAATTTAACTATAGCGCATCCTCTGCCAGCAGCTCTTGCCAGGGAGGTCTTCTATGTGCACGGAGACGGAGAAGCTGGGCACGCACCTCCATCATAGGCGTGTCTCCCCCTTCCTCTGCCGCACATTGCACCTGGGTCGGTCAACAGCTGGATCAAGCCGGTCCTCGTTGTTCTGTTATCCTCCCTGCTGGCCAAGAGTTCTCCTCTGCACCTCGCTTCTTTAGCCAGAGTTCAAACAACATAAATGTTCCTAAAGTGGACGGATTTAGGCATAAGCTACTTTGGTTCACATGACTTAATTTTCAGATTTATATCAACTGGCAGAGTAAATTTTTTGTTCTGAGTGTAACATATGTACGTCTGATGTCTTAGATCTTATTGATTCCACAATTCACATGTTTTGGAAAACTTACAGAAATTGTAGTATGAAAGCATATCTGCTACTTTAAAAAATACATTCCAGCAAGGTTATGTGCAAGCAATTTCCTCGTAATAAAATGAATAGTAACTCTGAAATACTCCCTCCGATCCATATTAGTGGGCATAGATTTGTCTAAATTCATATGTATCTAGTTAAGTATTTAGACTAGATACATGTGTATCTAGACAAAGTTGTACCCACTAATATGGATCGGAGGTAGTATCATGTTTACGCTCTGAATAAAAAAAAACATAGATCGTGTGGTAATGAATCCTGTTAAGATGTGATCCTGTAACAAACCTGTCACGCCAGCTGCCTCCTTGTTCTTCGACCATCTACACCAAGTCTAGTCCAAGCTACAGAACTCCGTTGCCCCTGCAATTGCATAACAACATCTTGTAGCTTGATTCAAGAGTATGTATGCAGCTGCTTGACCATGGACGGACACACACATGCAAGAGTATATATGTCACCGTGCTATTAGCTTGACTAACAACCCAAGAGTATGGCGATAAAGGAAAAAAAATTCAGAAACAACAAGAGGCCGTTCAAATAAAAGAGGGTATTTATAGTAAACTGAAAGTAAATTAATATGCATGAGAACAAGGGAAAGGAATGAATGTCACACAACCTGACCTACAAATTATACATTTAACCTTGTCGTATGAGGATGCTAAATTAATTACCCATCTACATGTGATGCAAAACCATCAGCAACACAGACTGGGTGACTGTCCAAATCTCAACTATATAAATCTCTACATCTCACAACACTCGCAGATGAACAAAAATCTCTATGAAAGTCCTGCATCCTATCAGCATCTCACAGATGAACAAAAATCTCTATGAAAGCATGAACATCTCACGTATTTGAGCAATGGAAATCCGACATTGGTGGTGCACCCCGGGCTGGATGGAGCTTTAGCATGGATTGGGCGATAGTAGACCTCCAACGACGGCGACCACAGACCTGGAGAAAGGGAGACCGACAGGGAAACGACCTGATTTGCGCGTGAGGAACAGCCCTAGGGTGGTAGGCCTGGCCGACTGGAGCTTGAGGAATATTGTCCGGCAGCATGTAGGGGCGGCGCTCAGAGGAGATCCTGTGGAGGTCGCGGCCGCGAGCGTGGCCGGCCATGGAGGCGCGGGGCTGGCCAGGGAATCAAAGCGAGGCGATGCGCGAGTACAGCCGGACGAGGAAGGGATCTCGCCGGAAGGGGCGACGCTCGGCCCGCGCCGGCATCCTCTCCTCTCGGACTCGCTCGAGACGCCACGGCCGCCTTCTCCCGTCGAGAGAGAGGGGAGGCGAGTGGATAGGGGCATGTAGGGGCGGCGCTCAGAGGAGATCCTGTGGAGGTCGCGGCCGCGAGCGTCGATCCGGAGCAGGGTGGTTGCCTCGGGGCTCCCGCCGTCGGCCGCTGCGTCGGGTCGGTCGCCGCCGCTCAGGGAGAAAGGAGAGAGGGGATCGACTGATGGTAGGTGGGGATAGGGATGAGGGGCTAAATGCAAACGTTCCAATTTGTCTAGACTGCGGGTTGATTTCCTACTTTTCAAGGGGCTAAATTGAAAAACATCCCGACGTACCACGGTCGCTTATCTATATTATATAGTAGAGACTAGCTGAATGCCCGTGCGCTGCCACGGGCTTTTAAAAATTTTCCTCACACCATATGTCAATATTGTAACGGAAAAAAATCAGAGGCACCAATTAAAGTGTCATTTCAAACTACGTCATGACAGATGATATGTTACCTTACCCTTCCCACTCTCGACCAACCACTCTAAACATATAGTTAGATGACCTTGTGTTGCGACGGAATTCACATAGTAGTGATGTCTAAATGAGTAAGGAACACTAATATTGAGGATAACCAAATAGCATGAGAAATTGAACTTAGTAAAAGATAAGTGAAGGGCATATCTCAACAAGAAAAGATGGCCGAGTAAACAATAAATGAAATAATTAGGAACATAATATTTCAAAGTAGCAAAAAGTGGCAACCGAAGAAAAATATATATGCATAGTGTAGCCCCACGACCTATACCGAGTTCAAAACCAACCGCATTTCTATATCTCAAATTGCATTCAGGGCAATTTAGTTCACTGACTTAAGACATACAGTAAGTAAAATTTAGTTTTGCCACTACCAAATTCGGGTATTTTTATGTTCAAGCAACAAGATCCCAGTAATAGCAAATAGTAACTCCTTTTTGACGGGTCATTTAGAAGGTGGGGGCTAAGGCAAAGATACAGTTTGATGCATGGCTAGAAAAATAATATTGTGGTTTTCGAAATGAACATGAGAACCTGGGGAGAATTGCCAAAGCCCCCATGGTTGTCTACTCTGACCCAAGTTTACACGATTGTTGAGGAAGAACGATTGTACTTGTTTTGGAGTGGAGTGATTGAACGACATTCTCTTGCAAGATTGTTCTCTCTCCTGGTTTTGAGCTGACCAATGGAATATAGCATGGTTTTTGTTTCCTTGAGGCGAGTTCTTCCACCCAGTTTGTTATGGGCAGCTCCATGTTCCCGAATAAAATATCCACATCGATCTTGCCTGTACCAAAGGCACCTCCACCGCTCCACGTAACCATGTCCCAGACTACACATCCCAAATCCTTGGGTCCGAATGTGATGGGAAGCTGAATCCTAGTGATCCCTGCTTGTCGATTTTGATGGACTTTTGACCAATCGGCAGCCTCGGCTCCTCGTCGGCGGCCTGGAAACTTTTGGATCTGGTGGCCGTCCATCTCCTGTGCGGCGGTTGCCTCGATGTTGAGCAGCTCCTGCGGGGCGGCCGACAGCGGCGAGGCGGATTGGAGAACCGGTGACGAAGGGAAGAGCGGAAATTTCAGATGGCGAGCGGTTTGAGAGGAAGGCTGCGCGGATTGGGAAAACGGCGGCCGGAGGGAGGGGCGGCGAACCCTAGCTTCTGCTGCCTCCATCCATTGAGAGAGCAGCACGAGAGAAGACACGGGCCAGGAGGAAAAACCGCTTCAGGGCAGAGGATTATTTCCTTACGAATACAGGCACTGCGGGTTGATTTCTTCCTTTAGGAGGGACTAAAATGAAAAAATGCCCGACGTACGACCGCCACCGTTATCGATATTATACAGTAGAGATTAGGTATAGATATAGATATAGATATAGATTTGTGTATGCATTGAATGTCTACTTGCTTCTTTCAGCGACCACAACGTATTGAGTTATTTATAGTGGCATGTATCTAGGTCAAGCGAGCGGCCAAAGAAATTTCGACCTGCCACGAATAGCGGCGTAGCATTCTCTTGGCCCTTCGCCATCTTATGGTGTTAACGTTTTGTTTTGTGATAGTTATGGAGGAGTTGACTATGAACTCTTTTTGGTTGTATTGGTTTAATACAATGTACGCGTAAAAAAAATCTTTTATCACAAATTCAGGTGAACACAATCCACTTATTCATGTTGTTGACCATTGATTAATATTTTATATGTGTCATCTGAGTTTAATTAATCTAGAAGATGAGGTGGGAAGACATGAAGAAAAATAACTTACTATAGCAAAAACAAAACTATCCATTCGCTAGATGTAATAATCCTTTCATTATATGCCATCCTTCCAAGCTCTCTACACTGTCGGGAGAAACTCGATTCAGCAAGGAATCTTCTCTAAGAAAAGTTGGAGGCCAGACTACACGGCACATCCCTGACCGAACGTTAGTTCATGTCAATATATAGAGTTGCATGCCACTGCTAAACGCTAGTTAACCCGAGGAAGGTTCTGACTTGTTAATCAAACAAAAGCCAGAGTAGAAGTCACAAATGGATACCACGGGTCAGGGCCGGGCCAGCCAAATCCGGGCCCTGTGCGAAACTCTAAAACGAGGCTCTATCTCACATAAAAATTTGAACTAATAAACAAGTATTTAGCATAGAATAGAAAAGTCTATCCTATCGCGATGCTCCCCATTTGATAGAGATCTAGTATAGAATAGTGCAGTAAACCTTTTACGGTATATATCTTAGGACCTTACTGAGATTTAATTAAATTATGTTATTTTTCTTTTCCCTTGCGTCTCTGAGAACCGGACTGATATTTCCCCATAATAATTTAAACTTGTGAAATGTTAATTAAAAATTTAAGATTTAGAAATCAGCGGTAGAAGCCGAAGTTAACCAAAAAGGAAGACTCGCTAGCGACAGTGTACAGTTTTGGCGATCAGCCAACCAAAAGAGGAACTGTCGCCGGTGTCCTAGAGTATGGATGCGATTGATTTTTATTGGTATTCTATCTTCTGTTCGTTCCGTCTTTCCTGTGTTGGGCGAGGCAGCGAGCGGCCTGGGGAATCCTGAGTGGCCGAGCGAACTAGCGAAGCAATCGTGACGCAGGGCCCTGTCGTGACGCTGTCGTGAGGCAGGCGACACGACCTGGGAAACAAAAGCATTTTGCGATCGATCGAGTCGATGGATACTCGTCCATGATGCGGCCCAGCACGTTCCTAAAAATTTCCAGCGGTATACTTTTTCTTGGAGACAACGGGTCCAAAATGATTTTGGAGCTGACACGTGTGGTTGTAGCTTTTGTAAAACTATTGCGAGGGCATCGCCTTTAGCATGTTGAAGGATCTAAGGAATTGAACATATTTTAATATGCTATCATATTATGTCCTGAGAACTCATCCAACTATACCACCACTACCATAAATTTAGATATGACATATGTAGGTACGTATTATCTCTAATCAACAGTAATTTCCAGGCTAAGGATTATGATGTCATTTCCCTAAACACACAAGTTATTTGTGTCTGATATTATATTATTAAACATAAATTTATTTATATGATGCAGTAGGTGGGGTTAATATCAGTATCGTATGTAGTTACAAAAGTCTTCATATTTTTGATGAATTAACAATAAGAATTGTGAGTTCATCAACTTTAGTATGTCGAAAGTTTATGACAAATGAAATTATGCATTTATGGATATCACATTATGTGAGCAGAAATAGTATGCCTCTAACGTCGACATAAATGATATGGTAAATAATATCTTTAATTTCTGTACCACAGATTATTGTGTCATTTTTATAAACACATATCAGTCATTTGTGCCTCATTTAAAATCAGTAAACATAATTAAATATTTACATGGTGTTTGATCAATACATGAGAGTTAATGTTGGCATTACATATATAGTTAGTCTTCCTGTTGTGGCTGAAATAACAATAAGGGCAGGTCAACGATCTAGCTAAAGTTACCGTGATCTTTATCGAACTAATTTTCATTGAATGCAGTAATTAATATCTATAATTATGATTACCAATTGGTTATTATTTTGTACATATATTTTTCAGAAATATCATCTCGGGTATACACCAAATAGTGTACTCAAGATTCATCATTCATATACTCTTTAATGTTTTGAAATTAGAACTCGAAATGTAGATTTCTTAGGGAACAAATGTGTGCTTGGATGTCTAGAAGGGATTTGTACTAATTACAACATTTCAACACCCTCGATAATTATAAAAATATGACAATTGTGATATTCATTAGGCTTCCATGTCAGACCTATATTAATCCTAGGTCATACTTAGCCCCTCATTACAACTCCTCTTCATTCCTTTTGTCAGTTAGTATGTGCCGCCATCGTACATTCTGTGATCTTTGTTGGTTCTAGGTATGCATCCTATGTGACCCCTAATTTGTGGCATGTATTTTTATGAATATTATTGTCGGTAGTGATACTTATGAATATACATTACTTAGGGTCTACAAAAAAGATTTAAAAGTCCAACAAATCGACAATTTCAGAAGCCTGTCGGTTTTATAGGAATTTTTGGTACCTCCGTGTTTCAAGTTTTACTATGATTTTATCGTATAATAATTAACTTGAGAATAACCTACCTATTTTTGTTGTTCGCTATGTAATCTATGTGACGTGCCCATATGCTTTAGATGCTTAAAATTTAATAAAATAGACAATTGGGGCCCATGCTTTTGTAATTAAACTAAAATTCGTGAAGAATGTGTGTTTCTTATGTCGGTGTGGAACTTTCAAATTTTGTCTCATGACACTAAGTTGTGCAACCTTGAGAAGAATGTTTTTGATGAGTCAGTTTTCAAATCATTCATATACTCATCTATTTCTTAAACTCGAAATTAGAAATATTGTCTTAAACCGTGTGGTTGGATGGCTAGAGAGGTGCTTGTATCTCTAATCTCCACATATCAACCCCCTAAATTTTTACCATTTGTTTCTCATTAAGGGAGATTAACTTTTAAATGCAAGTTGATGTTCCCATTGATAGCTTAGTGTTAGCTTCATGGATGTTGAAACTTCCAAAACCATCAGGGATCAAACATAAGCTTTTACACTGACCTCATCTTCCTCCCCTTTGCTATTCCACCATTTATAATTTTCCACAGACATGTCGTCTCACCCTACTGAAGGATTCAACCATTTGTCACCATGTGTTGGCATGATCATCGGAGAGGAGAGGCGGTCGGAGGAACACTTGGTGGCTTGTGCGCAATAGGGGTCGGGATCTCTGCCAGCGTGTTTGAAATATGCAAGATAATTCTTGCTCATGACCGTTTAAATTATTTTAACAAACTGTTGCAAGTTATCAACATTGTGCTTTACTAAACTATGATTTGACAATATTTCGATACATATAATAAAAAATATCGATAGGTGTCTCATTAAAGTAGATTATATTTTGAACGGCAAATGACATTGCCGTTGATATTGTGTGTGAGATCACTACCATCCATAGTGTGTGTGTGTGTGCTCCATTGCAGATATGGTGTTCCCAAGATTCAGCGATCTCACATTCGCAAAAAAAAAAAAGATTCAGCGGTCTCACTACTTTCCAAATATCAAAAAGAAAAGTTTCGCTTTTTAAAAAAAAAATGCTTGTTCACAATAATATATCCTGTAAGCGTGAAAAATCTCAATGCAAACACTTTACGTTTTGAACTACACAAAAAAGACAAATGTATAGATCTCAGTACAATTTTTGATTTATAACTTTTTATATATCTCATAATTAAACAATTTCGCATTTCGATTGTGCACCGTTGTAACATATATTATTTATATTATTGAGAACATTCACGGTTTATTAAAGTTTTTTTTGAAACTTTTAATTATATTTTCCCAAAATAATTTTCTGCAGTCTGTACCCCTATTTGTATATCGATATCACACTTTGTGCTTACAAAAAAAAAATCATGAAGTAGTTAACTGATGCACACACATTACACATATAACTGGTACATGTACCATCACGATCTAGCTACAGAAGTAGTTTTTTCCTTGTTACCTGCGCGACCATGTTTTAGATGGAACAGAAGATATTTTAACGTGAAGCAGCAGTTTTAATTTGGAGAAGCACATGATTGGCCCAGCCCTTTTTTTTCGGTAGAACCGGTATGCCCCGCCTTCCTTTTCGCGATTGATCATCTACAATCGTAAAAAAAAAGTCCAAGTTAGCTTAAAGACACAACTTTTTTTTGTCATGATTAAATTAAATACACAGCTGAGGTCCAATCAGCTTATTTCTTGAAAGTTGCGCGTGCACTATGCTGGCAGGTACATGCCTGTGTGCACAAATATATGTTGTAACCTTTCACGTATTAAATCAGAGCCATCAACTTTTCTAGATCCATGTCTTATATTTTGGGTAGATCTACATTGAACGTGTCAAAGTGGATTAATTGGTTCTGTAGAAAGATCCAAAACTAAATAGAGATCGAGTGGGGATTGGAACACTTAACCTGCTGTCGTTGCCTGCAAGCATTAACCATTAGACCAAATCCTGATTTGGTATATTTAGAGCTAAGTGTGTGTTCTTCTACATAAGCCTGTAAAATTTTTGGGGCCCCTAATTTCGTGGGACCTGTGCCGGTGGCACAGTTGGCACCACTGTGGGCCCGGCCCTGCCACGGGTGATGGAAAACTGAATTTCTTCTCAAGAAAGAAGTGATGTTGAGCCAGGTAGCTAGAGAATTCTTTCACTGTGACAGACATTCCAGAAGCCTCATGTTTCCATTGCGTCTAACAGTAGCGGACTAGGATTTTACCTATGCGCATGCCGCACTAAATGTTGGCGGTCCTATGATATATTCTATTTACCAATTTAATAAATGTCCATAAACATTTCACTGTAATACGATTATAGAAGTAAAACATAATATGTAATCCCATGATGATATATGAATCTAGAACAAAATTTAAAATATCAACTACTTGGATAATTACGGCGGTGCCCGCGGATGCGACTTGTTGACGTTGTCGTGCCCAGCCAAAGCCGAGGTGTGATTCTCAGTAGATTAACAAGATCAAAAGATGTGTGACGAAAACCTGCACTGCTGTTGCTGCCAGATCAAAGCAGCAGCATCTGCAACCGTGTTGCCGGTACACGGTAGCAGCTGAATTGCGTGCGTGCGTAGTTCAGTTTGAGCTCGCGATCCCATTCGATCATTCATATTGAACACAAACTCGGCATTGAAACAACAGGGTCTGGGCCTCCATGCAGTCTCCACCTGTTGCAAGGCGGCCTGCTTACGCGACTTGGCTGCATTACTGTAAGGACATGGGCCAACTCACTGATACTACAACCATGTTCCAAAATCCACTAGGTCAGTGATTAAATATTAATAAATGATTAGAATTATAATTCGATAAGTAAGAAATTTGACCAGGGGCCGCAAAAAGAAATGGAAAAAACGAATCCGGATTACTACTAATAACAAGTTGCAGCCTCCTCGGCACCCATTTTCTGCTATCTGAAGCTTCCTCCTCGACAGCAGCATCAGAAGCTGATTAGCAGCATAAGAACAGAATCATGCGAAGACGATGGGAAATAGCCAAAATAAACAAGGGACACATAATGGGTGTCAGACACCAGATATAGCGAGTTATTGTACGTAGTAGATCAACAGCAGTTTTGTTTTGATACTAGCGCAGCGCTCGGGTGTTTTGTCGCTCTCGTGTCGACTGACTGCACGTGTTAGTACTACTGTACAAGCAAAGGGAGCACAGAGAGGACAAAGCGGGCTGCGACAGAGCATCCAAGGCTGCTGCGAGAGGGAGTGCGAGCAAACAAACCAACTGCTGGCCGACAGACAGGCCTCCACTACTCCACGACGCAGGTGCGGTTGATCGCTCAAGATCTCGTTCTCCACGGATAACAGACAGACAGCTTGTCGATCTTGGGAGCGATTTCGATTTTTCAGCAGCACGTACTGTAGTAGTGGGGAGTTTGATTGCGTGTAACCCCCTTTGCAGTACGAAATGGTGCGTGCAACAGTGGAATTATATTGAAGGCAAAAGGGCCAAAATTAAGGCCGCATCATGAACAGTTCTTCTTCTTCCAGCTTCATGTATCATCAGCAATGCAAGCAACAGTATCGTATCACCACAGTGCAATCTAGGTTTGCTGCTCACTTTTGCATGCAAACGCCCAGAATCGCCGCCGTAAACCACACTCACACTGCTCCTCGTAGCTGGCACCGCATCTGCATGCACAGCCCCTCCCTAGCGACACTGTTGTTCACCCAAATATCCATATGCTGTTGCCTACTCGATCCCAAGCTTTGCACGCAGACGTGGACAGTGGCAGCACCAGAGAATCGACCACTGGTGCTGCCTAGTTTTCAAAAGCTCGGCACCAACTGTTGCGAGACATGACGCGCTCTGTTGCAGCTGTAATACAGTCATCCTTGGCGCGCAAAATACAGTAGGTCGCAAGTTTCGAGACACATGCATTATTTCGCATAAACAAGATGAAGATATGGATGTTCTTTTTTTTTTTTGAACAAGGGGAAGGATCCCGAAGGGTCCAGACTGCATTAATCGGCGAGAGTACAAATTACATCAAGGATCTCAAAGTAAAAGCAAATTACAACCGAGTCCCTGGATATTACAGAAAAGACCTTAACTAAAAATTTGGGAATGCAATCAGGTCCCTCATCGCCGCAGATGAACAGCTCAACGCAGCGGCCGCCAGCACCGTCTCCGGGGACGAGACCACTTGGAGATGGATCGACGAAGATTGCCGCAACGGAACTGAGGAAGGGCCTCCCTTGTGGCACGCCGGCCTGGAGGTTAAAAAGACTCTGGAGAACGAAGCACCAGAGCACGGAGTGGCCTCTTTGGCCAGGAGTAACGGAGGCGCAAGATCGCCACCATTGATGAACTCCGTGAGTTGCAGCCAGAAGATTTCCCCGTGGAACATCAGAACCAGCACGCCCGCTCTTCTTCCCGCATCCATTGCGACCTAAAAGAGTGAACGCAGCAGCTCCAGAAGCTCCACCGCAGCAAGCTTCATTCCACCGTCGCAGTAGAGACGAGCCACCGTCGAACTCCAGATCCATGCCACAATCCAGAGTAGATAGCCAGAGATTGCAGCAGATGAAGCTCACCTGGATCTTATTACGAGGGCGCGCGGTGGTCTCCTGTGGCTCAAACTTCCACCAAGGAAGCAATCTCGCCAGGAGAGGGACCGCATCGAGTCGGAGGGGGCAATTGCTAATAACCCCCCAGTCACTTAAAACCCCACATGTCATAGACTCAATAAAGGGGCCTGTGGGCGATATTTAAGCCACGTGGGGGGGTTATCGTAGATTTCCCCGAGTCGGAGGAGATCCAACGCCTCCGCTTCGAAGCACCCCAGGCTGACCTTATTAGGAGGGATGCCCGCTCTCCTCCACGCCGCCAGCGCCACCGACTGCCACCGCCGGAGAGCCACGAAGTAGAGGAAGAACAAGGAGTAGAGGATCTGGCCGCCGGAGATCCTCTTGCTACCCTCAGACGCCACGGAGGGCAAGCGCGATAAAGGCAAAACTACGCTAGTATATACAAGCCAGGCTACGCCACCATGTCCACGCCGAGCGGCATCGCCGTCGGAGAGGAGCAAGGCGCGCGCCGGCGCAGCGACGGAGAAGTCGAAGACGACTCTCAAGTTACTGTTTGGGAGCTCAGCGGTGGAGAAAGAAGATATCCCTGAATGATATGGATGTTCGTGTGTGCCTCCCGATCGACGACGAAATTGTTTTTCCAAGAACAACTTTCGTTCCAATTTGCCACGCTAGTGACATGCTATACGTTCTGTTGTCTGAGTGTGACATGGTACGTCAAGGAACAGTCGCTGGTCGAGATGGATCGTATGATTATGATGCCTACGATGATTGTACCGTCGCCGGGGACGACGACGAGACGGGGAACGCGCGTACAGGTACCCGCACCCACAGGGGGGTTGCAGGTGGGGCATCGGCGTCCGTCCCGTGCAGCTAGCCTGCCATCACCACCGCCGCGCCATTAATGGCGGCACATGGCGTGACGCCGCCGCGCTGGAGCCTGGACCGCCGTGACCTTGTCCACGGCCATGGCCGCCGAGCCCGGAGCTAGCCCCTTCCCGAAAAGCAACTGCTTCCGTTCCGCGTCCCTAGCTCCCCTCTTCGTCAGGACCGTACGGTGCACAGCAGCCATCGCGATGAATGTCCCATGTCGTTTGGTCGATCCTGCACATTAATCCTCTATGTGTAATGGCAACGGACCATGAGCATTGGAATTACTCTACTACGACAGTTATCGTGAGCCACTTTTATATGCTTCAGTCAGTAATTGCTCTGCAGAAGCATGCGACGAAATTATAATAACTCACATTTCAGAGTACATTTTCATGGCTCCAGAGAAAGACAAACAAGGAGATATCACGCTATAAATATTTAGCCCTCTTTCCGGTGCACGAGTTGATGGCGAAATGCCAATCAATGGATTTTGTCCCCTTCTAACTGCCGCTTCATATTGCGACGATCGACTTCAGGTAGCTGCAATATCATACCCTTCAACGTCAGTTTTGCGCCTTTCAGCTTACAGTATTGTTAACAGACCTATTCCTACCTACATTAGAGCATCTCTAGCTGTTCCCGGAAAAACACGGCATGCATCCCGAAAACAGTTTTGCGGTATACCAAGGCTCGGGCGGAACAAATTCACCAAACTCGTACCGTAAAACCGTTTGGGATTTAGCTCAAATTTATGATTGCAAACAACAAATTCGCAATACAATAGCAATGTAAATCAAATACAGTAATGTTTTTAACATTACTGAATACAACAATGATCCATACTGAAAAATTGTTCAAATCTGAATAGTTAAACAAATGATGAATGGTCTGAAATGGAAAGAAATGCCCAAATCACACATGATACAAAGAGATCAGATTAATAAAATGGGATACTAATTCCCATACAACTATCACAAATGTTCAATGAGATCATCACAGAGATGGGTGTGCGTGGCCTTGGCCTTGTTTTCAATCTGCCGGTAGGTTTCAAAAAATGGTTGGATCATGTCCGGGTTCCTAATAGTGTTGACACGGCTAACAACATTGTCATAGAAAATTTTAAGTCTAAATCCCTATCATTCTTGACGATTATGTTCTGTAGAATCACACGTGCCATAATGATATTTCGGAGTGATTTTTTATCCCAGAAGCGAGCGGGGCCTCGAACAATGGCAAGCCGAGCTTGCAACGTACCAAATTCCTCTCAATATCCTTTCGGCATGCTTCTTGAGTTGGGCATAAACATATGGTTTTTCCCCTTGAGGATTTTTTATGGTCTTCATAAATATTGATCACTGCAGATAGATACCATCGGCTAGATAATACCCCATAGTATAGTTTTTTTTTCTAAACAAGGGAAAAAGCTTTGCCCCAATCCATTAATTAAGAAGAACAGAGTGTGCCCAGTTAACTAACAAAAAGCGGGCGAAAAATGTTACAACAAAACCACAATCACAAGCGAACAACTCCCAAGCAAGTAACCACCTCACTGACAACAAACTCTCCCAACCTATTACAACTGTGAACTCACGATACGGGAACCCGAAATGGGCCCATCTATCAAGCAATTGCGGAATCTTTCCTTGCGACGCCAATCTTCTTTCTTGTCCTCCTAAGAGAGTTTCTCCACCTTCCTGATTACACCATCTCAAACCTTATACGCCAAGACGCAAGAAATCTCCTTGCCATATCCAGGACAAGCTACCTCCAAATTGGTGAGTAAGTTGCAAAACTCTTTTGCAAAGAGTGACTCGGAGTTAGGTGCCAACACAAGTCTATGGAATAGTCATGTCCATTGACAATGTAGTTGTAAGCCAGAACATCTCCACTAGCAAATCTAACAAAAATATGTGATCTCTACATAACATTGATATCATTGAGAGACCCTGGCAAACCAAATAAGCAATTCCAAATCTAGAGATCCTCCGAAGACACTACTTCAATCACAATAGTGGGATCACAATGATGGCTGGTGTACTTCCCGGGCCAGGTGTAACGATGTTCTTCCACCACCAATTCATGCAATCCACACTCGCAAATATGTCCAACCATTCTCTTGCTTCATTCATCGCCATCAGCCTCTTTGTGTTGTGTCCTCCTCATTAGGAGCTCAGAGCTAGGTATCCGGGACCAAAAACCAAGATCAAGACCTTCGCAAACAATTGATGCATTTGAGCGTGGTATGTTCTCCAATCTGAAGATACTCATCGATGTAGTCAACCGGAATGTCGTATGCTATCACTCTCATTGTCGCCAATATCTTATGATATGAACTAAATCCAAATAAAGCGGCAGCATTCCTACAGCGAGTGAAAAAACGAGAGCATTTCTCGCAAGCTTCCAGAATGCGACAAAAAAATATCTTTGCATTCGATAACGTCTATGGAAGAGATGAGGCGGGTAGGTGGGTACCTATGCGAAACAATCTTTCCTAAGAAATCGATGGCCGAGTACTCGATTGCGTGTAATGCAAAGACGACCAACCATCGACTCTCGACGCTTCCTCTGCTTGTCGTTCTCGAATTCTTTGACGGCGAGCATCAAGAGGAGGTTCATGTCATCATCATGAATCAGTTCTTCTATGTCGGAATCATCCGCCGCCGATGATGAGTCCCTATCAAAATCCATCTAAAAAATAAATCGTATGTTAAACTAAATATAGCCCGATTCCGCTCCGACAGGATGAACAAAAAATCGTAAGAGAATTACCTTTCGCCCGGAGGAGAACGCGCCTTCTTCCCCACCAACGGATGGAACCAAATCCGTAGCCCCCCTTTCCCCACTGACACGCTGGCAAATTCAAACATCAGTCTGGCGAGGCGCTACTACGGTGAAACTGCGTCTCAATCACGTCCGGAGAGGCCCCTTTCGGATGCACATGGCCTCACGCCAAGCTCCACGACAGATCCATGGCGGTGGCGGGGCGGGAGCCAAGTTGGAGCGGATGGGAATAGCCACCCGCAAGTTCTAGAAAGGGGTGGAGAAGTATCGACAGACGGTGGGGAGCTAGTCGACGACCCAACATTATCGGGTCGGCTTAATGCGGCGGGGCCATGAAACAGAGGGTGCATGCTGAAACTTCCGCCCCGCCAAAATTTCAGAGGGATTGGGGAAACTGAATATGAGGCGGCAAAACTGGACATGGACACTTGGTGTCGAAATTCCCTCTCCCTAAAAAAAATTCCGGCCAGTCCGTTTTTCAGGATCTGCGCGGGTTGTTTTTTCACCCCAAAACTTAAAAACGGCAGTTATAATCAATGTTGGGGATATCGATTATCGGGAACTTATCAGTCGACCGAAGATAAGGGGTAAATCAGACCCTGATTTATCTTATCAGTCAGACGTTGAGAAGCGATAAATCGGCCGATTTATCGAAATATCGGAAGATATCTTGAACAGTGGTTAGAATAAGCTCCAAGGTCTGTTTTTTTTAGAAAAGGGGCACGCCCAGCCTCTGCATCAAAATGATGCATACGGCGGCTTTATTAATTTATTAAAGAGAGTCTTAACCAGTCTATTACATTCACACATCACAAAGGGTCGATACATGTATAGACCAACGAAAAAGTCGAAAGCATGTAAAATTATTCATAGCTCTATTCTCTTCTAAAAATGCCAGCCCGCACGGTTGTGGAAGTCCTTGACGACAGACTCCAACCGGATACACCCAGACTCCATAACATGGCGTTGCTCCACTGGTTGGAGATAGGACCATGATCGAATCCAGTGAGTGATCAACGGAATGACCTGCAAGAAAGATGTTTTTTTTGCTTGTTAAAAACAAAATCGTTACGTACATTCCACATCACCCACAACACTGCACAAACACCCACTCGAATTGGTTTGAGCTCTGTCTTGTCAATTCCCTTTAACCAATTGCCGAACAGATTTGTAATGTTTTTTGGTGGGGTAATATTAAAGGAAATATGCACAATACGCCACACAATTTTAGCAAAAGGGCGTTCAAAAATTAGATGTTGTATTGTTTCTTCGGTATCACAAAAGGAACAACACTTGTTGCCATTCCAATTACGTTTAGCAAGATTATCCGTAGTTAAAATCACCTTTCGATATAGAAACCACATAAAAATCTTGATCTTTAGTGGCACTTTCATTTTCCAGATATACTTTTTAAGAAACTTAGTATGGCCATTCAAGTAATCCAAATACATGGATTTAACAGTAATACCCCAGAACTAGTCAAACGCCAAGCAAACCTATCCGGATCTGCTGAAAGATTGATGTCCATTAATCGGTTGACAAGGTGTAACCATTGCTCCCACTTGTTTGCTGTTAGAGTCCTTCTAAAAGTGATATTCAACTGCTGGGTTAAAACTTGAGCTACCGAAAGTTGTTTTTGGTTAGCTATATTATATAGCAAAGTGTATTGTTGCGCTAGAGACGAACAACCTAACCACGCATCTTCCCAGAACCTTGTGTTCATGCCATTGCCAATCACAAAAGACCCTCTATTAAAAAAATCATCCTTTACTTTCATCAATCCTTTCCAAAAAGGAGAATCAAACAGTTTGACCGTTACTTGAGATAGCGTCTTTGAATGAAGATATTTATTTCTTAATAATTCCTGCACACTCCCTGTTCATTCATCAGTTTAAATAACCATTTACTTAGCAAACATTTATTTTTCAGCTCTAGAACCTCGATTCCAAGGCCCCCTTGATCTCTAGGTCTGCATATAATATTCCATTTATTGAGGCGGTATTTCTTTTTGTGACCATCGCTCTGCCAAAAGAATCTTGATCTATAAACATCTAATCTCTTCCGTACTCCCTTTGGAATCTCAAGAAAAGATAGCATGAACATAGGTAAGCTAGTGAGAATCGAGTTTACGAGAATAAGTCTATCACCATACGATAACAGTTTCCCGATCCAACTACTGAGCTTTCTCTCAAAACGATCTTCAACCGATTTCCATTCACCATTTTTAAGCTTTCGGAAGTGAATTGGTATTCCCAAATACTGAAATGGAAAAGATCCAGCTTCACAACCAAAAAGTTGTCTATATTGTGCTTCAGCTGTTTTGGCTTGTCCAAAGCAGTAGATCTCACTTTTATGAAAATTTATTTTAAGACCCGATAGCTGTTCGAAAAGACTAAGAATTAACTTCATATTTAAAGCCTTGGTCAAGTCATGCTCCATAAAAATAATCGTATCATCAGCATATTGTAAAATAGAGACGCCCCCAACTAGATGAGGAATTAGTCCCCCTATTTGACCATCTTCCTTGGCTCAGTTGATCAAAATAGCTAACATATCCGCAACCACATTAAACAAAATAGGAGAGAGTGGATCCCCTTGCCTAAGACCTTGAATCCATTTACACCAATTGGGATGAAAGCCTTTCATTCGTAAGGCTTGTAATCGAAACGGTCACTTAACCTTATCATACGCTTTTTTGAAGTCAATTTTTAGAAGAACTCCATCCAGTTTCTTCCTATGAAGTTCATGGATGGTTTCATGTAAAACAACAACTCCCTCAAGAATATGTCGCCATGGCATAAAAGGAGTTTGAGTTTGCCTTCCTACCGTATGAGCCACTTTAGAGATTCGGTTAGTAGCCACTTTTGTGAAAACTTTGAAACTTACATTAAGTAAGCAAATAGGAGATACTGCTGAATTTGTATGGCATCCTCTTTCTTAGGTAACAAAATGATCGTCCCGAAATTTAAATGGAACAATGGTAAGTCTCCCTTGTGGAAAGCACCAAACATCTCCATTAAATCCTTTTTTATAATGTTCCAACATTTTTTATAAAATTCTGCTGGGAAACCATCTGGTCCTGGCGCTTTATTTTTCCATTTGAAAGATAGCATCATATACCTCTTGTTCGGTAAAATTGGCTTTCAAAATATTATTCTCCTCCTCCGACAGCTGTGGGATGTCCTGTATCGTCGACTCATCCATCGAGAAAAAATTCTCTTCTGGCGCACCAAACAAGTTTTTATAAAATTCCGTGATGTATACTTTTAGATTTTCTTGTCCTACGACAATACCATCATCTTGTTCAAGTTGGAAAATTCGTTTCCTTCCATGCTTTCCATTTGCAATCATATGAAAATATTTGGTATTATTCCCTCCTTCCTGAATATGTTTCACCTTCGCCCTTTGTGCCCATTTAGCCTCCTCATCTCTTCTGAGAGAGGCTATTTTAAAATTGGCATCATTTAACTCATCCCTTTCATTAGAACCTAGAGGGTTTAGGTCAGCCTTGGCCTCCAAAACCTCAATAATATGTAACAACCGATCTCTCTCTTTTTTATACACACCACTAAGATTTTTAGCCCACCCCCTGAGGAACCTCCTAAGGTGGCGGATCTTGTTCTGCCATCTCTCCATAGGAGATTCGCCATGAGAAACAGAATTCCATTCTCTAGCAATTAAATCAACAAAGCCTTCTTGACGAAGCCAGACAGTTCAAAAGAAAATTGTGATTTATTCCCGAGGTGAGCTTGTGCACCTGAGTCGAGAAGTAATGGTGTATGATCAGATCCTGCACGCTCAAGAACCCTAACCGTAACAAGAGGAAATTTTTGCTCCCATTCTATATTTGACAGAATCCTATCCAGCTTTTCGTACGTAGGTGTATCTCTGCGACTCACCCAAGTGTATTGTCGTCCGGACAAGTCAATTTATTTTAACTCTAAACTTTCAATAATAGCATTAAAGAGGAAAGGCCAACGAGAGTTAAAATTATCATTACTTTTTTCCTCTTTTCTGCGCAAAATATTGAAATCACCGCCAATAAGCATCGGTTTAGACCCTTGCTCACAAATTCTAACCAGCTCGGCCAAAAACTCTTGTTTATGCTCATCTTGAGCCGCCCCATAGACAGCAACTAAAGACCACTCAAACCCATCGCTCTTCGAAGTGAGATCAAACTTAACACACCTATCACCATTATTTACCCCCTTAACCACGAGCGTTTGAACATTGATACCAACCAGGATACCACCTGACCTCCCTTGTGGCGGTAGGCAGTACCAAGCATAATCCAAACCGACTGCTAAAAATCTAAGGAAAGGAGCAGAGAAATTATCCCTACCCGTTTCCTGAATTGCAAAAAAGTCTAATTTATGTTCTCTTATAGATTCATGAATGAACCAATGTTTTGCCGTATCCCCAAAACCATCACAATTCCAGAAACAACCTTCATTTTGATAAATAAATTAAATTCTTTTTAAATCTAGCACTTCGACGAACAACAGAAACTTCCCCAACAATTTTTTTGTTTCTAGCTCTAGTGCTCTTAGTCATCTTAACCGGGGATCCTTGTGATCCGTGAGTGCTCTAGCCTCCTCATCTAGAAGATCTTCAGCGAGCTTATTCGCTTCATTCAGCACCAAACTGCCAGTATCCTCAATTTCAGAGTCTACCACGGCTTCCTTTCTCTTAAGCATAAAAAGAGTTCTATCTAAATCTAAGTCTTTTAAATGATTAACTGAAGTTTCAATTTGACTAGGAGATTTACCCAACGAGACCCCAAGTTTAGTAGCCCTACAACTACTACTTCATTCGGAATAGATGCTAAAGTGAATGCATGCACTAAATCGGTACCTGAGTAGAAGTGATCCCGTGCTTGAGCTCTAAGTTTGGCCCGGTCCATCTGGGTAGCATCGGCATTCAGTTGCGCCCTTATACGCCCACTGGAACGAACACCCAAAGCTGCTTCCTCAGGAATACCGCCAAAGGAAATCACCTCCGACCTTGAGTAACGACCTCCAAGAAAAACACCAGTCCCCTCCGGTCTTCCCTTTCCTCCACTTGTTGGATTTGAAGTAGCCGAATCAGTTAGGGCATTCATGCCTTTTTTGCATTCCTTGGTGGAGTATGAATGATAGGCGAGAGATGAGCATCAGTTGGCAGGTCCACATTCCCCTTTACACCATTTTCCTCAGTCAAAACCCGTTGCGCAACTCCATCGTGCACAGCCCGAGATAACTCTGCCGAGGGATCCTGCTGCGACACAGAAAATTCAGTCATTGCTGCCGTGTTCTCGAACTCCGACAGAGGAGCTGGTACGTAAGCTTTCGCGACATCAGTCTGCTGGAACCCCTCTCCCTCCACGCTTCTCTGTTGGCCAGACTGTAGCTCAACCGTGCATAAAGACTCCGCTAAAACCACCCGATCTTTCGCTTCCGGCTACCGCAGCCCAGAGCTAGTCGGACTTGTAGTGACATCCGGCCCCAGCGGGGAACTGAAAAATGGTTGTCGCGCCTCCCTGCCCCGACAACGAAACTGTCGAATTCTCTGCCGCTGCCACGGTGTGCTCATGCTGTTTGTCCTTCTTTTGTATGAACTGTTGCTCGTGAGACTTAACCAGTTTTTCAAAACCCTCTGAACCGATCTTAGGTGGCGCAGAACGAGCCAACTCCGCTTCTTCCTCTTCAACCATTTGATACCACCGTTTAGACTGGGCCGATTTAGAACCAGCAGTCCGAAGCGGTGATTGCCAGGGTGTTGTAATAGAGCCGAACTGAATGTGATCATCAGACTCACTTATCTGTACAGTGGAATCCGTTGGCTTGTCATCGGTTTCCATTGGCACCGTTGATTCACTTGATTTGTTGTGTTTGGCACCATCATCGACCTTATCATTTTTCTCTTTAGAATCCTTCTCCCTCTCTGTATCACCTTCTCCATCCTGGTGTGTACGTATCTCCATCCGCATCAGCATCGTGCATCATAAATTCACCAGCAGCTACAACAGTACCATCAGCAGCCTCAATATCAAAGGTAACACCATAACCTTCCCCATCATAAGCATAATCTACGTGTCTCGGAATTTCTTCCGGATTGGCACAATCAATGCGTTGTCTTACAATGCCATGCTCCCTAGTGAATCTCATATCCACCTCCTTAGTTTTCCCAACAAGAGAACCAACCGCAAAAAGAGCTAGATAATCACGGCATAAAGTCTCAGGGCAGCCAAAAATTCAAATCCACACGTCATAAAAACCCCATTTATCGAATTCTTTAGCAGACCACTCCTCAAAGTGCATGGATATCTCAGTCCCTTCCACCTCAATTGCCTTGATTCTTTTTAATCTCATCAAGTCAGCTTTTGTAGGGAAGACGACTCTGAAAGCATTCTCCCCCACCGGCACGATCTCCCATTGGTGATCACCCGGTACAAGCCAATCCAGCTCTTTCAATACCTGTGGAGCCGACATCATTCCTCCTGTAATTTTTATCCTTCCCACCTTGCCACTTTCATTCTTTTCCCGCAAACCTTCTGACTTCTCTATCTCAAACCACATAAGACGCTCTTTTGCCATTCCATATAAAATAGCTCTAGGTTTCGGCATTTTTGGTAAAGGACATGCCTCCTCTGGATGCAGTGCCGAATCACAATAAATACATAAGACCGCCTTACACTCAGTCGCCAAATGTCCAGTAAGCTTGCACTTGAAACATAAGGTCTTATCTTGCTTCTTGGGTTTCGACTGGGTGTGTCACCGCTGCCTGTTCTACCACTTTCACCGAACCTTGCACATTGTTCTGAGTGCCCTGAGGTGTAGCCTGATCAATCCTACCAACTTCTTGTTGGTTCACTGAACTAGCAATGTTATTGTTGGTATTATTCTGAACCAAGTTTGGCCTAGTAGGAGCTCTATCAGTGGATCTATCCCTAGGACGAAAACCACGCGCCCATTCCCTGCACCACCGAGTTTCCTTGTGAGTTTCGAAACTCTGGTTTCCACCATAACCCCCATGGCCATTATTCTGCATGATACCTCTTTCATAGGATCCTTCATTAAAGTTGCCAAAATTACCACCAAAATCTCTTGACCCAGCTCCATAGCCACGCTGCTCAAAATCCGCCCCACGGTTCCCATGAGAAAAACCACTACCCTCTCCACGCTCAAACTGACTCTGCCCCGACACAGGAAAATTCTGCTGTGGGTACCCTTGTGCACCCGTTCCTCCATTATTAAGATGGGTCGCTGCATTTGGCTGATGCCCAAAGCCAGAAGTCTCCCGAGCATCGCCCTGGTATCCGCTGTTATTTCTGACAAACGGACGGCCATTACCTTGGTTGTTTGATCCAGTTCCCCGGAGGTTATTGGGAGGACCTCCGTTGAAGCCAGGAGCTCTGTTTGCCATGACGACCGACGCGAAGGATCGATGATACCTCAGCGGCGCCGCACGCGAAACGATGGGGAGCTTATCCCTCGGTTGTAGACGACGCAACCCTAAAACCCAGCTGCGGCAGATGACCTGGGCCTTGTGCCTTTTGGTCGAGATGAAAAGGAAGCTAGAGGGCCCTTGTGGCCATGCATGCGTCCTCTAAAACCAAAAGGGCCAACATGGGCCTTGTTCCCGTTGGCACCGGCTGTTTTTGAAAAATTTGAAAATGACTTACCGACAATCACGCATCCGTGAAAACCGCAGACGCTCCGCCGTTCGTCGCCGGTGCTCTGCCCGGCGCCGTTGATGAAGAAGATGGACTCTTCCTCCCCTTACTCTTGCGACGAACGATTGTCCACTCCGCCGCATCAAAGGCTTCACTGAGCGTGAAGACCGAAGGTGGGATCACCGGAACCTTGAACTCCGGCAATGGCGAAGGCCGATCTAGTACACACGCCGACGACGTAGCTGAATCCTCCAGTTCCCGTGCCGCCCATGACTGTATCCGCCTCCTTTCGCCCCTCTTGCACTTCGCCGTCTTCAGATCACGCCCGGGCTCGAGACCGGAGTGCTGCACAGATATCTCCACAACCTCGATCCCACATCTGAGCTGTGAGACTCGAAGACGTCCTCCTCGTCGGAGCTCTCCGATGAGTGCGCCCAGAAACGGCCCGACGGCGGCCCCCCTTGGAGTCGCCACCGGAGTCGCCACCCGAGGCGCCCATCAACGGACTAGCTCCTGCAATCATCTCTAGAAGCTCGAGATGCTCTTAAGCTTTAACAAAATTTGATACTCCATTTTTCTGCATGTGATGCATAGGGGCACAGCTGCGAAAGTCCACATTTCGTGCCGCATTTTCCTGATCAATTCCCGCGAGACAGTTCTTAGACACTAGCAGTACTAGTCTCCTTAACCTAGGAATTAATTAACCTATTACTAGCACAGACAGTAGAATGGGGCGATTCAGAAAGAGGGTAGTACTGCCATGGGCTGCCCCTTTGACCCCCCTAATTAAAGATCAACAGGCCCGGTAGGAACGAAGATGCAAGCACATGATCAGGAAAGGCATCCAATCCAAATCACACTACACAGAGCATGCTCTGTCCTTTTACCACACGGCTTTGCTTTGCCTTTTCCCCAATCTCGAAGCCAACCTATGTTCAGACACCAAATGCGGATTGTGGTGTTAATTAATCTCCTGCAAGATGGACGAATTGAATCCTCAAAGAGCAATGATGCAATTTTCTTTATTTGGCCATGCATCTTTGATCTTCTGGCTCCTCAGGCCACAGTTTTGTCCGGCAATGATGGCTTGTCTGCTGGCGAATTTAGGAATGGGCGATGAAATGAACAAACCAAGTCCCCACTCTGGCCAAACGCTCGGCTGCAGCCTGCAGGTATAGCTTGGAGCCAAGCCCGGAGTGTTTTTTTTTCAGCTAATAGTCTACGCATTGATTAATTAGCTCGTGTAGTTAGGCCTCTAGCTGCTGCTCCGGCCATTAACAAAGAACAGGGCTTGTCCTTTTTCCACCCACTATAGCATGCTGACAGAATTAATCAACATGGAACCCAAGGCGCAGCAGAACAGACCAAGACTTTGGACTTAGCAAAAAATGATTTCCACATCAAGCCTCAAGTTACATTACACAAACCCTCTACTAGTATTTTTTTATAACCACACCCCCGCAGCCTCACCACCCTCTGTGTCTCGTGGTCAACAAGATGTTGGTGCCAATGTACAGTGTGAGGCAAGCATGTCACAGACGGTCTCCCTCCTCATGTCCTCGAAGATGAGGGTCTCTATCCTGGCGCCGATCTCCCTGACCTCAGGCTTGAGCCCCCGCCACTGCTGCATGTACTGCGCCAGGTCCAGCTCCACCATGCTGGGGATCTTGGCGATGTCCCCGGCGATCCTCTCCCACGACGAGATCTGCTCTTCGATGGACTTGCGGTGGTTTCTGACGGTCTCTGCATCCTCTTCTTCTGTCTCCACCATCGCGCGGGCCTTGTGGTTGTCGTCGTGGACGGTGTATGTGAAGCATGGCGAGGTCGGGCCGTGGAAGTCTTCCGATGGAGGCGAGCTGCCGGAGGTTGATGGCTTCTCGTCCTCCCCTGTCACGAGAACAGAAAAAAGATCAGCCCGAGATTTTTGGCTCAACTGAAAATGTGGTAAAATGTGATGAAATGGCGTGATCAGTAGGCAAGAAGAAAGCTTACAGAGGGAATGCACCATAGACTCGTCGTCGGAGTGCAGGTCCAGGACGGAGACGGGGCTCAGCTGACGCGACGAGTCCACCTCCATGTCCGCGGTCTTCCACCTGGCCGCCAGCTCGTACTCGTCGTCGCCCTCCAAGTCCAACTCCATGGCGGGCATCGCATTCGCCGCTGTGGCCCGCGGATCGCGACAGCCGGCGGAACTCGCGGTCGCCGCCGACGGCGACGCCGGTGAAGCACCCGCCGCCGAGGCTCTCCCAGCGCAGCACGCTCCTCATGGCCTTGCTGGACAGCACCTTGCCCAGCGCGGACCGCAAGCCGGCAATGCCGACGCCCCGCTTCTTGAAGCCGTGGTTGCAGAGCCTGAGCAGGCGCCGGCACGCGGCCGCAGGGCAGCAAGCTCCTCCCCCGCCAGCGCCACCGCCGCCGGTGCGGCCGCGCCGCGCCTCCTGACCTTGGCGGCCTCGACGAGGAACGGCTCCTGCTGCTCCTGGAGCAGCTCCGAGAGCCTCCTCCCTGCTGCCATTGCTGCCGCTCCGGCCACTTCTTGGCGCACGAGAACACCGAGACGCACGCAGAGACAGAGGGCGGCTCACCGATTAGGAATGCAGTGCCGGCGTGCTCATTGCAAGGAGATGGCCCCGGCCATTGAGGCGGTGATTGGGGGGTGGAAGCGTTAGTGCGCGCGGGGTGGACGGAGTGCGGTGCGGGGTTGTCTTGTACGCGTGCGCGAAGTGAAGCCGAGTTGGAGTGGAAGGAAGGGAAGGGATCATAGTAGTAGTATTCTCATACTCATGGCGAGTGGCGACGGATTGACGGAGAAGGTTGGTGTCTGTGGTGTGCTGTGGAGTGTTGTGCAGCGTGTCTGCTCGATCGGGGTCCCCGGAACGGTTGTTGGGTAGTGGAAAGAGACGGAGTGTGTGTGGTCACGCGGCGGTCCGAGGCAGACAGAGGGAGAAGAGAAGAGGATTGATCTCAAGTGTCGCGGTTGTCGGGGGATTGCCTATCCTGTAGTAAGATTTATCTTTGTTCTCTCAGGCCTATAAAATGATGAGAAAATAGAAGAAGCCACCACGTTTTGTGTTGTCTTGTTTTTTTTTGAGGTTTAATTGTCTTGTGTTGGCAAATCAGGAACTAATCGGTTTGCTGCAAACCCACCAATCATAGGTTTAGTAGACATGTCCTAATTATGGTTTAACACGATTGACAGTGCTTCTGGGCCCGCACATCAGTGCTCACGTGGCTAAACGCTGGCCACATTGGCTGCTAAACATGTAACCGGGTAAAGGTATTGCAGTACTCACCATTTTGTTTAGTTCTTATTTTCGCGTGGATCGCCTACATATCAGTCCTGCATTGGTTTTTTAGATTCTTTTTAAGCTCAATTTTTTTACAAAAAGTTAGGAATCTTTACAGAAGCAATCAAATTTGTTTCAAGATTCCAATTTTCACTATTCAATCGATGATTCACTCAGTTGTCTCGGCCATTTTAAGACAATATTGTTTAAAGTTTGGCTAGTTTTTGTCTTCAGCCAAAGTTGGTCAACTTTAAAGCACTTGAATAGATGTAAGAAATAATAATCAATATTCGCGGACTAATCGACGATGTTTTGAGACAAATTATTGGGTCTTTTTTTAGACTCGATCAAATTTTATAAAATTTAAAGAGGTTAAAATCACTACGAACCCGGAGAGTAGGTGCACTATGCAAAAGCGACGCCAATAAGTGGTGGATTATGTAATTTCCTCACAAGCCTGCACATACATTGGACCCTGAGGTGGCTAGTATTTTGCACGTGACTACTTACGTGGAGGGGCCACCTGTTGGAAACACGTTTAGTTATACGCTAAACCATGATTTGCGCACCTCTTCATCTCATTACACTATTGGTCGGTTTCTGCAGGAAAGCCGAATAGTAGACGATCTTTGGAATAACAACAAACGTAGTGGTTTCCACAACTTCCTTGGTAAGAATTCATGTTACCTTATAAGTAGTTGTTATCTCAATAATCTGAAGTTGTCCATTCATTTTACAAATACAACCTACACACTGCCACGTCTATGGCCAATGTCCGCATCGTTAGACTATCTGGTTTTAAGATTCAAGCCAATAACTCAATAAACCAATGTTTGAGTGCAATCACTTTGTAAAATCCTACCAAAACCGTGTCTGTAAGATTTGGTAAATTTGGAAAAAAAATCACGCCATATATATTGAGTTGAAAATTATTCATGTTCCTTTTTTATAAAATGTGGCCAATTGCTAAGTTTATGAAAATGAGAGCAAGAGAACTTGGTCATTTATGTTTCAAATATTGTGTTGCACCACTCTCATTTTCTACGTTTTGTGCCAAGTTCACAATAAATGGGTACCGGTGTATGAAGAAATAGGCTTTCGCCCCACTATAAAAATATAGCAACCACGGTACAACTTTGAGTCGACAGCTGGGGCAAAACAGCACATACAAGCCCAAAAGAAAAGAAAGAGAACAAAGAAGAGAAAAAAGGCCGACAATGGCGGATCAACGAAAACGAAAATGACTCGCAACCGTTGCGTACTCTCCGGAGTATTCCCACCACGATCTAGCACTCTGAAGCCGCGTACCAAGCAGCACCTCCAAGAAGGAAGGCGACGACGACGACGCTGCTGCCCGGAGTGGTCCTAGGGTTTCCCCCGGTACGCTCTGAGGTGTGGGGAAGAGGTACACCCGACGCCCTCCAGGAAGGAAGGGTGACACTCTCAAGCGTCACCGCATCAGTGCCAAACGGCAGGGATTTCTCCCGACCCTCAAAAAACCACATCCCAGACAAGTTGAAGTGCTCCACCAATCTTGCCATCCACCAACACACGCCACCACGGTCTTGAAGTCATCATCGTCGTCTCACCATGGCAAACGTTGCAAGGCCGGCCAGCCCGACGAAGCAAACATAAACAATATCCGACAGTATCACAACCACGTGGGAGGGAACAACCTCCACCGCCATAGACGATAGCCGACCGGACGCATCGGCAAGAGCACACCGAGCCATTGGAGCCGGAGGGCGGCAGCAGCACAACCACCTGGAGGACATCCTCCACCGCCATCGGCGGGTGCCGACCGGACACGGCAGCAGGGACACACCAGGCCGAGCAGGCCCGGCCGAGCCCCGGGGGGCTCGTAAAGTCTCCGCCTCCATGCTGCTGCACGTACGTCGTCACCGCCGCTACCCTCTTGATCGGTCCATAGGCTCAGCCGGACCCAAACAGGCCCGTGAAGCTCCCGCCGCCACGCTGCAGACAGACGCAGTGTCAACACTGCCATCTTCGTTACAAGCCGCTCAGCAGGCCAACCGAAGGCAGCATGGCAGAGCCCGCCTTGACCCATATCAGGCCCGAAGGGCCCAGATCTGGGCCTGCAGGGCCGGAGCTCCACCACCGCCGCCCCTGCCACCAACGGCGGCGCCCTCACCACATCGGCCACCAGCGCTGCACCAGGAATCCCGCCTCCGCGCCGGACCGTCGCCGCCGAGCTGCACCACCTAATCCATGGCTACCCCGCGCCGCCCTAGACCAGGAGGGTAGAAGCTGAGTTCCGCCGCCACCGGCGCCGCCCGGCGAGGGGCCGGAGCAGCAACCGGCTACGGCGGGAGGGAGGAGAGGAGGGAGAGGCTGGGCCGGAGGGCTGCGGTGCGGCCCGGCCGCCGCGGGGACGGCACGGGTCGCGGAAGGTGAAGGGTTGGGGTCGCGGGAGAGAGGGGACCTCGCCGGCGACGGCCGGAGGGAGGAGAGGAGGGAGGGGCTGGGGTAGGGAAGGCGGCGGCCCGGCCTCGGCGGCGGCGGCGCGGGTCGCGGGTCGCGAGAGGCTCGGGGTCGCGGGATTGAACAGCTTCAGTAGGTCGGTAACGGTGTATCTATGTTGAAAAAAAAAATCGCAAAGTAGTCGAACGACTGAGATTTTGAAAACATCGTGGGTATTTTGTGAAAATCCACTACATTCTTTATGCAAAAAAGCGGTATCACAAACAGTTTTAGCTTCTAACCGTAAATTTTAGTTTGCACGCAATATACGGTAGGCGTTGATTCTTAATATTAGAAGCAAGTATACAATTTGAATTTTTTACACAAGGTATAAATGCATCTGTTTGGCGTAAACATTTTGTATAAAATTATAATATCCGTTTACGGGTTCTAAACCCTCTGCCATTCCCTATTTATCGCTTTTGGTACTTTTGCATGACTAAAAACTTCAATATAATAATGGTTGCATGCATTAGCTAACACAAATGCCTGGGTTATTCCTTTTTTTGGAATTTCTAAATGCTATATCGTATTGGAAAATTGCAATCATGAATCAGGAAAATTACTACCTCGACCGGTGCTGCTTCAAGCTAGTCTTGCATTTGAATCGCTGCCAGAGAGGTAGCAAAGCCATCATGTCCGCACTGAATTACCATCAGGGAGGAGTCAACTTTGTTAGATTGGATGGCACCTGAAGACGCTGCAGATTTGCGCAGAGCAGCCATCGGTAAACGGCAACAATAAGACTCCAGGGGAACACTCCCAGGTTGTGGTTGCAGCCTTGCAGTTGCAGGCAGCACACCGCGAAGTTTGGCCTGATGCTGCTTCCCGAGAGATTCAAAGCTAAACCTAATCGAGGGCAGGGCGTGCACTACTGCGAGTTGCTTGCTCTTTCTGGCAGCTTTCCTAAGCTTAAGAGTAGAACACACATTACTCTCGAAAAAGAGCAGAACACACAGCACGTACTCGCTAGGAATATTTCATAAGCTGTATTGCCGACAGATGTAATTTGACCTTATAAACGTCCTCTATTTTTTAGAAAAATAGCATATATTAATATCACGGAGATATCAGTTACACACAGCCTCTGCAACAACGCACTGCCCTAGCGGAGTTACGGATGCACACAACCAAAAAAGAAAAAAGAATTACAGAAAAGAAAAGTCCCGCTACAGTGATCTATTTCTTGGAATAGCAGTACTAACACCACCAAGACAGTACCAGAAGTTCAGCTTCTCCAAAAGCGACGCCTCCAAGAAGGTAACAGTGCACAAGCGCCGTCGTCGACCGATCGTGGATCTTAGATTTTCACCCTGAAGAAAAATTCTCGCTCTCAAAACAATGTCTTCAACAAGGACATTGCCAAGCACAACCAATTAAGACCAGACCTTGAATTTTCACCCTGAAAGGTAAGACTATGAACTTCTCCTGTATAGCCGCCCCCACTCGCATGCTGCTGCTCTAAGTGACAAATCACCAAGCCAATTCCTCATCGCCACGAATACTTGAATCATCATTGCTAAACCTCAGATCTCGGATTCCATGACATTCTCCGCCAGCACCACGGAACGAGAACGTGCCCCATGATATTAATAGCCAGCAGAGATTCGAAGCGCTCCCCTCTGAAACCAAACGGTCAGAGAAAAACACGGGTACGCACGACCGAATACCACCCGATCCAGCAATCTCCAGGCATAAATCGCCCAATGGAGCGCCGTCGGAGCCTTCCGGAACACGACACTTCCACCAGATCGATGGGGACAAGTATCAGACAGATCTTCGTCTTGGTGTGAGAGAAATCCTAGAACCGCCGCCATTATTCAATCCAAGCCAGCAGCCCCCACGTGACCAGCCGGAAGTAGAGGAGAAGATGGTCCTGCCCGTCGCCGAAGCAGCCCGCCAGGACCAAGCACACAGCCGCCGCCACAGCCCTAGATCAGATCGACCGAGGCCCGCTGCAGCCGCCGCCCGCCATGGCAGCTACGAATTTAAACTAGGTTGAGACAAGAGCCCTTGTTTTCAACCGTGTCGTCGTGGTAGCACTACTGCTTTCTGAACGTGCCTTCAAGACTTCAAGTTTACTTGTGTCCATGTCGCTCTCTCACTCCTTATTATCTCTCCTGACTCTTGAGCACACAGACCAACGCAGGGTGTCGAGGTGCGTGAGGCCCCCAAATCTCAGCGCGACAGTGCCCGTCTCCAGAGGGATAGGCTATCCCTGATAGCGCAAGGGCTCCACTACCTTTTCATGTCCTACTGGCCGCGCCGAACAGGGCCTCCATGGCTGCATCCTGCATGCTCAGCTCCATTGCCTTGCAGACGATGGCACTGCTGCCCCTACCCTCTATGGTAGAGGGAGGCCATGACCATGAAACCTGTGAAGCCTGTGAAGTTGCTGTTCCAGCGGCGAGTCCTCTCATCCCCTCATTGGCGGGCTAGGGGCCCTTTCTGTTGCTTGCAAATTTATTACGTAGCTGAAAGTTCCGAGGGAGTCATGCAAACACACACACAGCTCAACGCGCGCGACAGGATCAAACACAGGAGTGGCTGCTGTTTGCATCAGTTGGCGTTTCTGCCATTTTAAAAACCCTGCAAGTTTCGACAGTGACTTGCTGACATTCCATTTATATGAAAATTGCGAACAGGTATGTTTGTTTGAACATTTTATGGTACTGCTGCGGCCGGTCAAGCATTGACTAGCAGTAATTGCTTCTTAGCGTGAATTCCGGAGTAGGACCAAATTTGAAAAAAGGTCCATGTTTGAACCGGGGGTACTTTTTGTGTGAGCTTTGACAGTCCCATGTCCAAATTGACACCCCTAGATCTGTAGAAACATGTCAACTGATCAGCACCGTACCTGTTGCAAGTGCCGCTAGGAATGGTGCATCTTTTTCTGGGGGGTCGATCTGACGGCTCACAACGGGAACGGCCACGGAAAATGACCGGCGGCCTGGCTACGTGCTCCCGGCCGTACCGACCCCGGTGCGTGGCCGGCCGGGGTAGAGCTACGCACTGTGCTAGTTTCCATCTTTCTCCTTCCCCGTCCCCTATACCCATACCCCTGCTTCGTACTTCTAGCACATCTCTGCGCTGAAATCAAGAAATCAGATCATGTTGCTTGCACCAGTTGGTGATTGTCTCCACACGAAACCAGGTAGAGCCCGCCTGCCCGCCTGCCACGGTCGCTGCCGCATCGGCACAAGGGCGTGCTGCCAAAGCCCAAAGTGCCACACCGTGCACCAAAAGGAGAGGAAATTTAATTTTCGGACAGCTACCGAAAATTAAAGGCGTGTTGCAGGATTTCAGTGTTCATGGGAAGTTGTGCGCACTTGTTTTTTTGTTGAGAATTTGTTTTTATTTTATTTTTGGGAGTGTTGAGAAATTAGTTTTTGTAGATCCCGAGAAATTGGTTTTTTAGAGAATCATCCGACTCCCATCTCCCGCGGTGGCAGAGCTAGAATGGGTATGCGGAGTTTTAAAAGTTCTTTTACGACACAACAATAGAAGACCTTTACATTCACCATATTAGCTTAGCAGCGCTCAAAAGGCCCTAGTTGATTCCAAGGGTTGGCGGACACAACAATATAAAACCTTTACAACACAAGAACCTCGTCTTCCCCTCTTCTTAGCGTGCTCGGCTTCCAAGGCCTGCCTTCTACCTGAACTTACATATTGTTCGTACTAGTTAGAAATTCTCAATATTTAGTCACGTTGCAACAACAATTAAAAAAATAAAACTTAACTCGAGAATCTCTTTTTCGCTAATCAGTAATCAATGTGATTTTTCGCTATGGAATGGTACAATGTGAATTTGGCACTGTTCACCATCTTAGATTTAGAAATCTGTCATTTTTACATAGCCCAAAACAAGCCCGAGTGTCGGGGCCCTTCTTGGGCAAGCTACTCGAAGATGCCGGTGGTCGCCACCCTACGACATCTTCGTGAAGCTCGGCTGCAAAGGTTCCCCGGGATTTGCTCCACCGGTTCAGGCTCCTCGAGCTGCGAATGGAAGCCAAGAGATTTTTTCCTGCCATGGTTGGAAAAACTAATGCTTGTGCGGGAAGACAATGTAGTATGATGTACAGTATCTTAATAGAATTCCATGTAATGATCAATGGTTTTTTTTTATTCTCTATTATCTCCATGTCTAGAATACTAGCAAGAGAATATACCTCATTTTTGTATGTAATTGAAATGGGATTGACGAGTAACAAATAAACATAACATTGTTTATTAGTCTCGCATAAAATGAAATGGGGCGTGGCCAAGTGGTAAGGCAGCAGGTTTTGGTCCTGTTACTCAGAGGTTCGGATCCTTCCGTCCCAGATTATTTCTGATAGTACTCCGCACGAGACAAAAGTTTATTAATATTAATTTATGATAGTCTCAGTCCACACAGTGCTTTTTATACTGATCATCAGCACATATGTGCCCATGTTGTTTCCATTACAATGTCAACGTACGACACCATGGGGCCAGCCGATAAACGGAAAAAATCACGAGCCTAAAAGCGTTGATTTTTCGCACAATGGTAGAAGTCATCATTATCTACATTTAGGATTATTTTTGGATTTCTTGAAATTGTAAAGAGTCATTTTTTTAATTTTGAAGAAACATGCTACATGTAGCTCGTCCTACAAAACGGCGATCTCAGGAGTTACCTTCTTTCCTGGGCTGCTATCGCCTGGTCTCCTACCTCATAAATTGAATGAAACTTTAAAGAATTGTTTTTAAAGGCTATCCGACAAAACACTGCTATTAGGAGGTACCTCTTTCCTAGCTGCTATCGCCTAGTCTCCTGTCTTATACATTGGATAAGTTGGTTTTGCAACAAAATTCACAGCCCGATAGCAGCCCAAAACAACGTGCCAACCTACGCGAGGAAGCCAGAACATCCAGAGTTGCTAGAATTCAGCTTTTTTCGAACTTTTCGTGATTTCTCTATAGAATGACTAATGTACATGATATACATTGATATATGAACATGTAGACTGCAAACATTTGCCACATATTATTGGGTACACCTTGAATTAGTAGGCTGGCTCCGGCCTTGATCTCTCGTGCACGAATGTAGCTTCCGATAAACCCCTCGAAGTAGCTCAAGTGGAGATAATAATGTGTATCAATGGATCTCAAATGGGAGCGCTCGAGGTGAGGAAGCGGCTGCGGTGAATATGAATGGGGAGGGTAAACTCATCCTCGTGGTGCACGAGGGGTATTTATCCCTCTGTCCCGAGATTCGTGCGCGAAACTGGCGGAGGCACGATCTCTGCCACGCGCCCACAATTTGCACGTCGTGGCAACGGTGTTACTGCCGTTGCCTCGATTCCCGCGCATAGTGGGGAGACAATCATGACGCACGACCGAGTTCAAACTGTCGTGAACTCCGTGACGTTATCCGTCAACATTTGACGGACTAGTCAAAATGACAAGACGTTTGCTTGGAAGATTCCTGACAACCGTCAGGCCGTCTTTCCCATGTTGGCGGCAACTAGTCCGGCTATTTTTAGACGGAGTGCCACCTATTTCAACTTCAGAATGATTCAAGCTCTTCAGCCGCCTACTGCATCAGGAACAAGGCGGATATAGTCGACAAAAGAAGACGGCGCCTGAAGAACTTCAACCCTTCCGGGAGATAATGTTGGGGATATACCTACTAGGGGTATCGCTGACATGGACAAATCCGGCTAGTCCAGGGTGGCCTGTAATGGTGGCGAAGGATTTGGCCTGCCAGGCGGCCCAGATAGTCGGCGTACAAGGCGGACGAAGGATGGCAAGACGAAGGCCCAAGACTGAAGCCCATGATGCCGCCATGATCAAGACGGAAGGCGGTGACTTGCCGGATAGGTTTAGGACTCTGTAGTCTTGTCGGACACGTTTGTCCTTGTAACCCTAGGTCCGGCCGCCTATATAAGCCGGACCTCAGGACGCCTTTAGGGCAAGACACAACATACTTCTCATACCTTCACGCTCATTGTAACCCGATCAAGGCTATTGCCATTATAGTGAGTTATAGCAGCATGTAGGATCTCGCCACCGCTGCGAGATCCGAAGCTGGGTAAACTGCCTTGCTCGATCCCGACCTCGACGACGTCCACCTTCTTACCCTACGTTCACCCTCGGCTAGAAGGACCCCGTCTCCTATCCAAGATGTCGATACGACGACAAAACTCGAAGCTCATGCTCTTCCTCAAGAGCAGCGGTGAGGGAAGCCATCTCATTAGCACTTACTCTTTCAAGTCTCCCCTTTTCCTCAAGGAGAACTTGTGCCATGCCATATTGACTCATAAGAATCTCAAATCGAATCTTGCATTCACCTTGCAAGTTAGTCAACAAGAAATCCAAAGCAACATTTTCTTCCTTTACTCTAAGACTCATAAGATCATGTATTTCATTCATAGTCTTAGTAGGAGGGAAAGATGATACCTCAGGGCCCTTGGCCATGAGACAAGTAGAGGATTGGACATTCTCATTGGGGGATTCAAAGAGAGAAGAGGGTGTCGATGAAATAATTGCTAAGGTGGCCACTCCACTTGTGGTTGTTTCTTCTTCACTCTCATCTCCGGATATATATTCTTCTCTTATCACCAACACAATCTTTGAAGGTGGCTTCTTGTTGGAGATGGGCTTCTTGAAGTAAGGCTTCTTGCTAGAAGACTTTGAAGCCTCCTTGAAAATAAGACTTCCTCCATGTTCTTCACGATTCTCATAAGGACACTCGGCAACGTAGTGATGTCTATCTTGACAATTGAAGCAAGTCTTCATCTTTGGGTTGCCCTCCTTGTAACCACTTGATTTGAACTTTTGATCCATTTAAGCTTTAGCTTTGGATGGGTTCTTCCAAAAGGTCCTTACCGCAAGAGCTACATAGTCTCTATGGGCATTCTTGAGTTCATCGGGGTCAAGTAGCTTCCCTCTTCATGCTCTTGGTCTTCATCTTGTTCCACCACCTTGGCCTTCAAAGCAAGTGATGAACCTTGGGCCATTCCAATGGCCCGGGCACGAGAGTCTAGAGCAATTTGGGCTTGAACTTTGTAAGATTACATCTCGTGCATGACTTCATTTGAGGTCAACTCGGCGTAGTTGTGCTTTCCTTGGAGATTCTTCAAGTCGGCCGCTTCAAAAGGCATGAGGGCATTCACATACTTCCTCTTGATATAAGCATCATTCACATGTATAGCACCAAGGTCTCTATATGCGTTAGCAAGAGCCTTGAGCCTTTGATACATATCCTCATGAGTTTCGCCATCTTGCATGAAGAATCCTTCGATTTGGTTGCTCATAGCTTCATATTTATTTCTCCTCATGCTATCATTTCCAACGAACACCTCCGTAAGGCAATCCCAAGCTTCTTTGGCGGTGGTGCAATGTTGAATGTGGTGCATATCTTGTCTCCCACGGCAACACAGATCAAATCAAGAGCGGTGACATTTATTGACAATCACTTGTTCTCGTCTTGACAAGTTGGATTCATCCACGGCCTTGTATCCACTTACAATGATCTTCCAAAGCTCAATGCTGGCACTGTTCACATGAGATCTCATAGAAGCTTGACAATTAGTAAACGAGGATGCATTTAGACTAGGTGGAACTCCTCCTAGGTGCATAGGAGATGAGGATACATAGGTCGGGAGAGTACGAAAAAGGAACCCTACCATATTCTCTCGACCCATTAGTTGGTTTAATTGGGGAGTCAATTTTATCTTTGTCAACCCCCGTCTTCCCATCAACCTCTTCCCCCAAGGTTTCTTAGGAAGCTCCGAAGTAAGAGGAGTGGGAGGAGATGAGATATCCTTTGCCTGCATGACTTTCATAATCATCTCTTGCAACTTTTCCATTTATTTTCCATAGAGGTCTTCATGGAATTGAAGTCCTCTATGGAAACCAAAGTGGAAGCGATGGGGGTCTCGGGAATCTCATTCCCAAACTCGTCAATGGCCATACTTCTCTTAGGAGGTTAAGCCCGAATAAAGAGCCGAGTCTCTGATACCAATTGAAAGGATTGTATGGCCACCTAGAGGGGGGGGGGTGAATAGGTGCTACTCCAAATTTTAATTCTTTTTCGATTAAGGCTTGACACAAAGGTAAATTTCTAGATATGCAACTACGGTGAATTTACCTATATGACAAGTTAAGCCTAAACAAGATAAGATACAAGTAATAACTAAAGAGTAAGGAGTAACCGAACGGGAAGCACCGGAGACAAGGATGTATTCCCGAGTTCCTCCTTTTTAGGGGAGTACGTCTCGTTGGAGGGGTGTGAGTTTCAAACTCAAGCGTCACAAATGGCCTTACCCTATTCTCCGATGAACCTCGCCCAAAAGCTCGGTTCACTTTCCACTATCGGAATCCTTCAAGGCGGAATCCGGAGCCCTTACAACACACTTGAGGCACAACCAACAAAAGGGTTGGGAGCTCCCAAGCACCACGAATCTGCTACACAAAAGTAGCAAGCAAGTAAGTACAACAAGATGCCTAGGTTTTCCTAGTGGAAACCCTAGGCTCAAATCCCTCAAGTGAATGAGGGTGAAATGAAGAACGCTTCGGTGAAGTTGTAGATCCGGGCCTTCTCCTTCAATCCTCCAAGCATGAGGAGTTTGGGTGGAGGAATTGGGAGATCTATGAGATTTGAGCTTGCAACATTGGTGGGGAATCAATTCTGGTCGAGCTACTTGGCTGGAGGTAGGTGGAGGGGTATTTATACCCCTCCCAGAAATGTAACCGTTGCAAGACAGGGAGGCCGGATATTCCGGTCTAAGTGACCACCGGATATTCCGGCCTGATAGAAATCTCCGGCCACAATCTCCGGGCCACTCCAGAGGCTCGCGCATTGGAGACGCAATTCTTCCTTAGCCGAAAATCTTGGTCAGTCGATGGGGACCGGATATTCCGGCCACATGGAAATGTCCGGCCTAAATATCCGGCCGAGTCCAGTGGCTCGCACCTCGAGTCCTTAGCCGAAATCTCCTTTGGCCAAACTTGTAGGCCGGATATTCCGGTCTGGATACAACCCGGAATATCCGGCACCTGGAAACTTTTCCACCTTTTTGGCTATGATGCATATGATCTTTACACAACTGAAAACCTGCATCACTTGACATCATATTAAATGAACCACTAGTGTTGTTGCCTAACACACAAAACATAAAGGGATTAGTAAATGTTCTTTTAGCAATCCGACATAAAACCAAAAAAGTTCACTAGCAATTCTTGTAATTGTATCGCTAAAACCAAACCCAATGGCCATACACTACAAAAGACAACTTTCGACTCAGTTCACGGAAAACACAAACCAACTATTGACTCACACAAATCTCGGCGGCCTAAATCCAAGGATTTAACTAATTTGCATACGACTAAAAATTATTAATTCAAAAAATTAATCAAAAATAGAGTTGAAAATAATCATGTTTTTAAATATTTGCACTAAAGTGTACAAAAAAATAGATCGGCGCATTGTTTAACACGCACAAATAATAATGTTGAGACAAATTACGACACATGAGATTTACTAAGGGGTGTGGGAAAAATAAAATGATTATAAATATAAAATCAGGACAAGAAAATACAAAAAACAATTTTATTTTGGGAGTTACTAAAACAGATATCCTCGCTACTTTATTTTGCCAAAACTTTTATGTCGGCTAAGAAATCCTACATCGACGTGCGGGGTATTATCTAGTTTTCATAATGGGTATGCAGAGTCCCAAATGATTTTTTTTAGGATGCAACGATGTAAGAAATTTACATTCACAATATCTGTCATCAAACTACATGCTGCTCATACCAGTAAGAACGTCTCAATATTTAGTCATGTTGCAACAACAATTAAAAATTTACAATTTAACTCTAGAATCTCTTTGGCAGGAGAGCTAAAGACGACCTTGGACGTTCCCCTCCACCGTCTACAGTAACCGGAGGCGATTTCTGAAATCCACCGAAGAAAACCACCTCGCCGGCGCGATTCGTTGGATTCCTCGGCCTCCGCCGGCCGCCTCGGCGGCGGGAGGCCGGGGGATCCCCGGATCTGTCCTGTACATAGCGTAGGTTGTCTTTGGTCGCAGGTTGTCGCTGCTCTGGAGGTGGAGGCGCGGCGACTGGAGTTTGCGGGCGGTGGGTCTCCTCTCCGGCGTCGGCGCTCTGCGGAGCGCCGTCTTCGATCCACCGCCACCGGCGTCCTCGCATCTCTGCGGAGGTGCCGTGGATTCCTTCCCCATGGCAGGCTCCGAGGGCGGCGGAGCTTCCACAGCTGGATCTTGATGAAGAAGAAGAAGCGGACCATCGGGTTGTCCGCGGCGGCGTTCGGCGGTGTAGATCTTCCGGGATCGGCGCTCGGCGACTTCCCGCACGCCAGGGGACTGCCTCCGATCCAAGGCTACGAGGGAGGCAGCGGCGGCGGCGCGCCACCGACGGCATCGGCGGGTCGACGACGCGGCTACAGTGCAGAGGGGCGGCTTTGTATTTTTGTGTTTTCTGGGGACCTCTTTGTAACTCCGATGTAAGTTTCTTCTTCCTCCGCAAAAAAAAAAAAAAAAAAAAAAAAAAAAAAAGAATCTCTTTGGCAGGAGGAGAAATTATGCCAGCATCGTTTGCTAGCAAGCACAGGCGAAGCTTAGTGCAGGTCAGGGGGCACTGCCCCCCCCCCCCCCCCCCCCAACAGCCTAGAAACTCTTGTAAATCGATAATCAATGTGAATTTTCGCTATGGGATGGTACAGTGAAATGATTAAAAAATACGCTATGGAGGTTTTTCTTTGCCATGGTAGGAATCACTAATGGTGGGGTGTGGGAAGACCGAGTAGGGTGATGTGTCGCGGTCTCACTCGACGCGGTCTTCATATACCGATCATCAACACAGATGTGCTCGTTTCACATTGGTAGAAGTCATCATTATCTTCAAATATTTTCAGATTTTCTTAAAAACTTTAAAGAGTAATTTTTAAATTAAAAAAAGGCTACATGTAGCTCGTACTACAAAACGCCGCATTCAGGAGTTACCTTCTTTCATGGGCTACTATCGCCTGGTCTCCTATCTTATAAATTGGATAAGTTGGTTCTGCAACAAAAATTCAAAGCCCGATAGCAGCACAAAACAACGTGCTAACCTACACGAGGAAGCTAGAACATGCAGAGTTGCTAGAATGCAGCCTTTTTCGATTTTTTTCGTGATTTCTCTATAGAATGACTAATGTACATGATATACATTGATATATGAACATGTAGACTGCAAACTTTTGAATTAGTAGGCTAGCTCCGGCCCTGATCTCTCGGGCACGAATGTAGCTTCCGATAAACCCCTCGAAGTAGCTCAAATGGACACAACAATGCGTATCAATGGATCTCAAATGGGCCTGTTATTATCCAGTGGAGCCCATCAAATGGTCTTGAGATGTACTAATGCACAACCTTGGGCCAAGAGACCAAGACATGCAGAGGTTGTCACTTGGGCCGCAGAACCGAGGCTGACATTAGGTTAAGCTTTTTCGAAATGGGAGAGTAGGTTAAGCTAATGCAAGCATGATTTAGATGTAGTGATCATCCGAAAAGGATCGTTAGCGAATCTAAACCACGATTCGGAGACGTGCGAGCGCGACAGGGCACCCGCATGATGATACAAACCTAATCCCACCCGAAAACGATATTAACGCCCAAAGCAGACAGCTTTAAGCACGCATTACTGTCAGTGTCAGTTCAATTAACCTGGAACGAGAGAATATGGTATTTCCACGCTTTGGTCAGCACTGCTGATTAAACAAGGACGTACGCGGCCAATCATAGCCCTAGATCCAATTGTCGATCGCTCGTAACGTCGTCCACCAAATTAATTTGTAAAGGAGGTCGATCAATAACCATTCAACCGCATAATGAAGAGTAACTGTTTCAAATGTTGTACTACTATCTGAATTATGCATTTTAATGAAAAAGCTCTCGGCCGTTTTGTTAACCTTTTGTCTCTCTTCTTCTTTCCTTTGCTGCTGGTGTTAACTCTATGGTTGTAAGACATTGGCATGGTTCGAAAAAATATATGAAAAAGTTGTGTGCATCATTTTGGTATAGAGACCACGGCGGTGCTCCCATTTCGAAAAAAAATGTTGTACTCCACTGCACTGAGATCTCTGCACGATCGAGTTGGTTATACCACGTGTCGCCTCCACCGTTCAAGCATAATGAAGAATTCACAAGGGAGACAACGGGGCCAAATGCGGACGGGGAAACATTCGAGCAAAACAAACTTTCAGATTGCGGTTCAGTTACATTCTTTTTATGTGTCCGTCACAAATTAATCATGCCCTTCTTTGCCGTTCTCTTACCTGACGATGGTTGATATATCTACCCAACACCAATTTCAAGGTCGAAGCTAGCTGAGTGCGAGTGCGCGGTGGCCCATCCTCGCCCGTTAAATTACAAGATCAGCGAAGCAACCGTATGCTCGAACGTCCCGACACCGGAGGCCGCGGCGTACAGCTGGCTGAGTGCGAGTGCGCGGTGGACGGCCACCTCGAGATGGCGGTTCAGGGCGGCGGCCTCGTTGCGGAGCTCGGCGTTGGCGAGCCGGACGGCGGCGACGTAACCCCGTGCGGTGCGCGCACTCGCCGCGAGCTCGTCGCGGTCACCCCGCAGGCGCGCGGCGAGGGCGCGGAGGTCGTCGAGGTGGCTCTGCTTGCGCGCGCGCGACCGGCGCGCCGACTCCCGGTTCGAGATCTTCCGCCTCAGCCTCCGCTCGCCGATGTCCTCGTCCGTCGCCGGCGCCGCCGCCGCCGGATCCTCGGTTGGAATCATTAGCTGGTTTGCTGCTTCGATGTTCGTTCCGAACCCGTCGACATTCTGTTGCGCGAAGGTTTGTATGGCAGTAGTACAACCCGGGAACGTCATGGGTGGTAGGATGTTGGTGAACGTGTGTGTAGGAAGGAGAACGGGGAAAAGGGAGGGAAGAAATGAAGAGCCTGGGTATTTATAGAGGGTTTACCAGGGGCATTCTTGTGGGTTTTTTTAAAATAAATTGTGGGTCCATTTGTAGTGATTGGTGACCGGTCTACTTTAGTGTTGCGTATTTAGTTAAGATTTTCTCAATAATGCCCAGGCATATGCTACAAGTCTACAAACCGTCCAAATACATTAATGTTACGTCGTCTTAGAAAATTTGCAGATAATCTTTCGAATTGCTCCTACACATGGATGGAGTCCTACTAAATGTGTTGGGCAGTTCAGATAATGGTAAGTGCTTGTAGCATTTCTTCTTGTTCTAGAAACACCTAGCATCTTTGGCTCTTCCTGAAAAAATGTCCCACAATTTACTATAGCATGCAGCCATGGATTGTCATTCCCAGCATTTTCTATAGGAGCATGCATGAGTTTATGAACGGTAAATCAAACTGTGTTACTGTGTATTGGGTTAAAGACATAAAGTCAATCGGGGAGAGGATGGTCAGTCTCCTTTCTATGTCGACAAGTAAGCTTAGCTACCATTCATTGATTATAGCTGCCGACAAGGCTCAGGCACCGAAGAAGATACTCTCTCCGTTCCCAAATATAAGATGTTTTAGTTTTTATACACATTCACACGTATATAAATGTATCTAGACACGTTTTATGTGTAGATTTACTCATTTGAGTATGTATCTAAACAACATGTGTAACATCTAAAACATCTTACATTTATGAACGGAGAGAGTACATCCCATAGTGGCATTGGCACCACATCGCTGAAGTTTCTATGTGATTTTTATGGAATGTGACCCAAGCCACAAAGGGTGAGCTTAATCACGAAGGAATGACAGAGAGATATTTATGCCCGTCGATCTCGGGCCGGTTAAGAAAGGCAATTCTAAATTGTAACTGAGTGCATGGATGTATGTAGGGCCTGGTTGTTAATTACTCGCGAGAAGCGACACCGTAGCAAGCTGTCTATCGCGTACTACATTCACCCGTCCTTGCGACCAAAGATTTTAATCCGGCCCCAGCACTAGATCGATCACCCCGCCCGCAAAGAATGATGTGACAGGTAGTCGGCGTAGGCCGTACGTGTACTGTTTAACACATAATCAGTTCAGCGGATGATCTAACCCATGAAACCAGTAAACGATTAATGACATGCAAACTAACATGTAGTTGACCATACCTAGATTAGCGAACCGGTACGTAAACGGAGGGAGAGCGAGGCGATATTTGGGGCGAGCGACGGCCTAGGGTTTCAACCCTAGCCGTCGCCGCCGGCACCATTTGCAGCTTCATCGTCGTCGCCGGCGAAGATTTGACGGGTCCTCGCCTCCTCTAGTTGCCGTTCTGGCACTAGGAGGGGTGGGGATCTCGGACCTGCGCACGGCGCTATTCGAAGGTCCTTAATGTTAGATCTTGGTTTTGGTCGTCATCTTCTTCGTTAATGGAGATGGTATTGTCTGCAATAAGTGATTTTCCACGCTTCGTTCGACGGCGAGATATCCTTCCCGACGTCAATGGTTGATTTGGAAGATCAAGTCTGTCTAGGTATGGTTCTTCAGATCTTGATTCGCCAGATCAATCTTGGATTGTTTCTCATGGTTGCCGCGAGGAGGTTTGTCCTCGCAATATCTATCCCGGCTACTACGTTTTCGGCAATGGTGATTCGTTATCTCGGCTCCCAACGACGTCAACAAAGTGGTTCGGTTATCTGTCCCTGAAATATCAGTGGTGGTGCTCTTGCCGATGTTGCTTGATTAATTTAATGGATGCGTGCGCGCACAAAGACTTGGCATTGCGGCTCAAAATTAAAAAGAGAGAACCTTCGGTGGTATTCACAGGTCTGTGGTTTGGTGTTTTCGACGTTGTTCTATGGCTGCCTTCAGAAAAGTATAAGATTGTGTCATGGATGAAGAAAGGGCTTGAAGATCTCATAGATTTGCTCGTCTCTTTTTGTTTTGTTTTTGTAATCGATGTAATCGTGTACTCTTTGCTGGTTTAATATATGTGGAAAAATTCAAAAAAAAAAAAAACATGTAGTTGACCATAACTAAACAAATAAATTCTAGCATGGTATGAAACAGAGTAGACAAGATCACGTACGGTGCAGTTGGAGCATAACCGGTGGCCATGGTATCAAAGAGAATGTTGATGTCCGGAAATAAGTCGTCATTGGGAAAATTATTACTGCTGGTCACACGAGTGCGCTCACCAAAATTATGATTGTCTCTTTCCCGTACATGATTACGAGAAGCGGAGTTGCAGAGACTTATTGTCCCGCCTCGCGGTGCATGCAGGTAGAAGGAATAGAGAAGGCTTGAGCGGCGCTGCAATGTTCTGAAACTAGAATGAGAATTAACCGTATGTTGCACGGGCGGCTCTAGTTGACGCCTGCAAGTTTATATGGTGCGGGTCAGGTGACACGTGGGAGTAATCTCATGTTCGAGTCGGTAGCAACCCAGGATTAAAAAGAATCGGAAACGGCTTAGTAATTAATATAGCTGTTAATAATTCAATTAATGTCTCATTAATTCCGAACTGCAAAAATATAAGCGACGTGCATAGATATAACCTTGGCTCGACTCATTACAGACGCTCGTGCACGTCGTGACGAGACGGTCGACGGAGAAGAGGCGCACGTATAGCTCTCTCCTTATCATGCTCATACAACATGTGAAAGTGCCTCCCTTATAAGAAGGTGAAACTCACTCTGAAATAGCAATGTGTGATTAAACTTTAATCCACCCCTTACTTACCATGCATGAATGGGTCACATGTGTTTTTGGGATTTACAATAAGTATCTGGAACGTAAATGGGCTTGGCCTTATACAATCTTAGTCCATCATTCAAACATGTACGTGGAGCATGACGCTTTGCTGCTGCCGACGGCATTCGCCATTGTCCATGGCTTTCATGCTGCGGAGGAAACAAAGCAGAGCAGCGATCGACAGGAGATGCACCTCCAGACCTCCTAGACTGGACGTCGGCCAAAGCATCTGATAGTGCTGCTGCAGGCCGTGTTAGTGCAAACTCACCAAAGAATGGTGCCCGCCCGTGGGACTGTGGTCCGGCAGCCGAGATACGCATGCGAGTTGCTGCTTGCGGGTTAGTGCTAACTACACTTGCAGATAAGTTTGGATAATGGAATAGATCTGTAGATGTAAACAATTAAATTATCACAAACATAAAACAAAACTCCTGCAAAATCAGCTCAAGAGGTCCCTGATTTGCCAACCATTCGCAATTCAAAAAATAAACGCGCCAGGTAGGGGTCGAACCTACGGCCTTCCGCTTAGGAAACGGACGCTCTATCCACTGAGCTACAGGCGCTTGCTAGTTATAACATTCGGAGGAATTTATTTCACTTGTACTAGTGGGATAATTGACAACTTTAGCACAAACAAATGAACTTCCAGTGAGAGATATGGTGCTCCACTGTCGACCGGACAGCATGACCCCTCACACTCTCAACTATCTCACAGCCACATGAGATCGAAACCCATGACATCGGCCAGTGCTAGTCGCTGCAGTGTCACCAATCATTCACTGGTATTGATGGCATCCACACGTTCTTCGATCTTCAGCTTCAGGCAACTGTAACAAGCATCGACCTCTGGTCTCAGTCTCACTAAAGCTAAGGCCTCCTCCTTTTGGCTAAAGCAATGCTGCGCCAATGTGCAAGCCCATTCCGTTCCAACGATTGCAGCTTAGTGGGCAGCACGAGAGATCAGGCACTGAAGCAAATAAAGAGATCGATCAGATGCATGCACCCTTCATTTTCTAATGTCTATGTTTTGGAAAACTTGAGATATGATGAGTGTCGTCTGGTTGGTGGGACGTATCTCATCCTTCTTTCTTTCTTTCTTTGAAGCCCCTTGATACTAGTGGTTTACAGAGGATGTGTGTAATGGCGATGTTGCCGAGCTTGCAGTGGACAGATGTCATGCTTTGGCTTAGTAGAGTTAGCATGTATCTGTATGATTGGTACTTCCTCCATGGCTTTGCATAGTTTTGGGGGCAAAAGGTGCCTGCAATTTAGCCGAACACATGGGGTGCATCAAGTTTTGGGGATAAAAGCTGTGTGTTTGTACTTTGGAGTCCAGATTGTTGTCGTCGAGCTTTATAGGTTTGCATGTGAGCGGTTTTTGGTCCATGCTTGTCTGTCCGCGAGACATGGGCGTTGCGCTTAGATTTGAACAGGTGTCTAATTGAGGGGCAGGTATCTGGACCTTGGGGCCTTTTTTAGATTCACTTTTTGCTTCTTTTTAAAGTGAAGCAAAATGTTTGCCCCATTCTATTAATTAAGAAGAGTCTTAACAATTAAAAAATATAGAAGATTAAAATCGAAATTACTCCCCTGAAATGATATTGTTCAAGTTCTTAGCACCTGCCAATTTCAAAAGCGACATTTCTGTTTTGATCTCGCTCTCCCCTCCCCCCGCCCCCCAAATAACATTTTTTATAGAAAAAACACCCGAAAGGCATCTTATATCTGATATTTAAAGAGAAAAACAGTTGGTACAGAGTAAATACAAGTCGACGCAACATGGCATGTACTTGGTGTGCGGCATTGCTGTGTGCGGCATTGCTGAGGAAGACCCTTTAGTAACAAACATTGTTAGCGAAACTTTTTGCTTTTGTAATGAGACATGCTAAGACATAATGATTTTATTTCAAGGACCGCCTCCACTACAAGGTGTCGAGATGGAGAAGGCCAAGCCATTCCTTAACCATACCCTCAAAGCCATACAAAGGCGAATCAACATAGAGAGAAAATATTAACCCTCATATCTTGGTCAAGCTTGCGAACAAGACATATATAACAATTTGACTAGCCCATTTTGTTTAAAGGTGATTGACAATCCAAAGTACAAACTCTATGTTTGATGGCTATCTAAGCGAATAATTTGCATTTGGGTGGTGCATAATTAGTTAAGGTAAGAACGCATAGATTCTCCTTTCTGGTTTACTTATTAACATTTATGGTCAAGATTTCCTCAGGCTAATGGAAGGTTTGACGTGAAAAAGTAAATATATTCACTTCATCACTTGTGCCCAAGTCACTAATTGCTCACATAATAACATTTCTTTTATCATAACATACATGTTGAAAGGGAAACCAAATGCTCCACAAATTTCCCCGCAACTCAAAAGGTTACACAAATTTGCCATTAGTTTTTTTGGGGCAGAAATTTTCCATTAAATGCAAGCACGGGAGAGAAAGTCTATTTGGGCCTCAATTTGTACGGATTTGTACTGCCAGCCTATGCGCTCGGCCCTTCTTTCGAATTTCTACCATCATGGGCTCTCTACGAAAAAAGTTATCTTGGCTAGGCTTTGTGCTCGTACGAGGCACATGTTGACCAGTCCAAAGGCCCAGTTTATTGCATCGACACTGTGGGGCGGAGTTTTTCAGCTACTGGCCTGGAGTTTTTTGGAATTCGTTAGAAAAACTTAACCTCGCATATCCAGATATCCGTGACATGTAACACTTGACATGTTTAACAAGTGTCGTATTGGAAAAGTTTTGGCGGGTGTCTTTTGACGCGGGATGCCTGTGGTGATGCTGTAAGTGTATTTTTTTTCGGATTCGAAATTCAAAACAAAATATTTCAGAACCGTTCGTCCGAATTACAAATCATTTCATCGTTGTATTACTGACACCGAGATCTTCGAACTAATCCTCATGTTGATAGGTTTCGATGATTTTCCCGGACTTAAGGAAGTATACTAGTACCTCGTCATGTATTTCAGCTTTTAGTCTACGTGTACTTCCACGTGTTAGTGTACGCGCGCTGCAGCAGTAAGTACACGTGCAATGCACAAGTACACCTAGTGTCAGTACAAGCGCACTACACTTGAAAATACACATAGTATCGGTAAGTAAGTGCAATGCAGTTGGAAATACACGTGGCACACCGGTAAAGTATACACCGCACCGGACTTTAAAAAGTACAGTACAAACAATACACTGGTAGACGCACACTTGAAAAAGTGCAAGCGGTGCATCACGAGCAATGCACTTAGAAGTACACTCGATGCACCGGTAAATACATGGGCATCCCGTATGAAAAAGCTGCTTTGCCCGTAAAAGTAAATCTACCCGCATTAACTGAGGTTTGCCAAGTAAAACGGCTTCTCTCACTATCGCACTTCATCCCTCCTAATGAACCTGCCATTTAAAACGGCCGAGGCCCACGGATCGGTCTCGTCTCCTCGCACGTGCAGCCTAATTAACATTCTTTAGTTAAAATGGTCTATCTAACGCTCAACTGACTGAGTATTAGTCCCCCACCCAAGTTGATTTCCAGCGAATTCTACTTCCGATCGGAACGTGTTGCTCGTTGAGAAAACTTGGTGCATGTGTGGGCTTCCAGATTGATGTAGCCGTTTGTTTCCTTTGCCCGAGCCCATCCCCGACAAAGATACCTGAACATGCTAAGCTCGAGGAGAGTACTTGGAGCTAGCGTAGACTTTGGTATGTAGTACTTTGTACTCTATCTATTTCTAAATATAAGATGTTTTAACTTTTGTCCACATTCACATGTATCTAGATGTATGTGCACATATTTTAATGTGTATGTACACTCATTTGGGTTCGCACCTAGCTAACACGTGAGGTAGCTAGAACATCTTATATTGTGAAACGGAGGGAGTAGGTTGGTAGCCTCTGCAATTTCCAAGCTATCTCATTGCAGCCATTTTCATTTGCTTGATACGTTCATTCTTTTCTTACCATGGGTCAAGAAAGATACTAGTGGAAATGAGAGACAATTTGAAAAAAAAAAGGTGAGTGGGAGATAATAGGAAATGGTATTTTTAGTTGCAGGTAGAGTTGCAATTTAGATTTTTTTTAGTTTGTGGGTGGAGTTGTAACTGAGATTTTTTGGTTGCGGGTGAGGTTACAATTGAGATTTCCAATTGCGCGGGGGGTTGCAACTAAATTTTTTCAGTTACAAATGAGATTTGTTTCAGTTGCAAGTGAAAATTATTCAGTTTCAAGTTTCCAACTGAAAATTTTCTCATTTGCCAATGGGTTTGCAACTTTGCAACTTAGATTTTCAGTTATAAGTGGGGTTACAACTGAGATTTTTACCAGTTGCAATTTTTTCCGTGTTTTGACTTATGAAATAAAAGGTACTCCCTCCGTTCCAAAATATAAGGCGCGCTATTTTTATGCTGGTCCTGGGTGCTCAAGTTTGACCGTTAATATATAATAAATTAAGGGGATCTAGAATGTATAAATTGTATCGTTGGATTTGTCTTGCAAAATTCTTTCATTTCATATATTTTATAATAATTTTGTGGTCATATTATAGATACAAATCATGGTTAAAGTTGGACGTCGTTGACCAGCGAAATTAAAGGGCGCTTTGTATTTTGGGATGGAGGGAGTAGCAAAATTTGAGTTTAAAAACTAAAACAAAGACATAATCCACAAAGTAACAAATGGCAAAAAAAAAACTTTAAACCTCGTTAGCAACATCCCACACCATGTGGACAAAGAAAAAAGGCATCACAAATAGATGAAGCCATTCTGGCCCATACAATACAAGCTAGCCTTTGTCAAACAACAAGTATAAAAAGCTCAACACAAATCTCCGCACACCGTATGAATTTGACTCAGACTTGAGTTAACTCTCAGCTGACTGAGAATTAGCAATTTTGTAGTTAAAACACCCCATGCATTAGCCATGTTCATAACCAATCTCCGGTGATTAATGCTAATTGCACCCTAGATGCAAAATTATATGGTTCATAGCATAGATAATACACCTAAACGAGGGAGTACGTAGCTATTTCCTGTGCAAAGAGGAAGTACAACTCCATGGATCTTATCACTACTCCGGGGGATACTATTAAGAGATAAAATCCAAATCTAATAATCAAGAGTAGGAAGCTCTTGCACTTGTGGTCAATAAGCTTAACAATCTTTCTCCAATAAAGGTGACACCAAGATTGGAGACCTTTTTCTGCGCTGCCCGACATTCGCAGTTGATGTATGACATTAGATGGTCAACCGGAAGAACTTAATTTACATGACAATGTGGCACCTAATACAACTTCGAGGGCTCCACTAACTGTTGCACGAGAGTCTAGCTATCTACTACACCCTCGATGAAGAGCCACAGATCGGACCTTAGATCATCTCCAACCGCACCCCCCAAAATCGGACCACATACTGCGCCCGGACGCATCCGGACGCGTCCGCGGAGGGTGACCGGACAACCCCTAAAAACATGCTCCTACAACCACACTCCTCTTTTCTAGTTGACATATTACTACAAAGGCATGCAACACGTCCGCATTTGCTACACTAGAATGGAAACTTGCATTGCATCCGTCTTGCTACGCTAGAATCTCCCTACTCGTCATCGGAGAGGACGATGACCGTTGCCGCTGCGCCGGTGGAGCCGCCCCGTCCCGCACTGCCGGCCGGAGCCGGGCAAGAACCCTGCTCGGAGTCGGAGAAGAACCCGAACGAAGAGGAGGAGGAGGCCCCGGCGTAAGGGCGGCCTTCACGAATCGCCGCCTCCGCCTCGAACTGCTTGTCGAGGAACCCGGAGCGGTTCCTCATCTGCCTCATGAAGAGGCGGTCCGCCGCCTCCGCCTTCAGCTGCGCCTCCGCCGCACGGTGCTCCGCTGCATCGTCGTTGCGCAGCACCTCCTCGCGGATCCGGCCCTCTTCCGCCTCCGCCTGAGCTCTCCACCGCTCCGTCGCAGCGCGTACCCGGGCGCGATGCGCTTCGGCCGCCGCCTCCGCCCGGCTGTGAAACGCTTCGGCCGCGCAGGCCGCCGCCTGCCGTTCGACCGCCGCCTACGCCGCCGCGCGTCGGGCTTCGTGCTCCGCCTCCGCGCGGACGCGCATCCTCTCATCCTCAGCCTGGATGAACTCCGAGCCGGTGATGTCGACGTCGTCGGAGACCATGAAGTATCCGACGGCCGACGACTCCGAATCCGCCTCCGCCGCCGCATCCGCCTCAGCCTGAGCTCGGGTTTGGGCCTGCTGCCTCAGCTTTTCCGCCGTCATCCTGGCGAAGATGGTGGGGAGGCGGCGAGGCATGGTGGATGTGGATGAACTAGGGTTCCGGCGGCGGATGTGGATGTGGATTAGGGTTCCGGCGTTGCCGGTAGATATAGTGGTGTCCGGACCGCCATGAATGCGGGTAGTTGGGGGTTGGCCGCTGCCCCTGGCCGCTCCGCCATGAATGCTGGCGCCGGTCAAAGGCTAGATCCTCCCCTCCGGTAGGCTCCGGTAGGCCGGTCAAGGGAGGGTCCCACTGTCAGCGAGTGAGGGCGCGGACGCGTCCGGGCGCGTCCGGGCGCCCCCAAACCCGCCCCAGTTTTGTGCTGGGTTTGGGGTGTGCCGGACCGTCCGGTCGTTTGGGGCCGCTATAGGGGCCGTCGTTGGGTTGCGATTTTTGGGCCAAACCCCGTCCGGGCTGTCCGCCCAGACGTTTGGGGTGGATTTGGGGGCTCCGCTTGGAGATGCTCTTAGAGCGGCAGATTAAATACCTCAAGGACCAAGCCAGTCCACTAGCACTAACTCTAAACTGAGTAGCAGTTAATCTTCTATCCAACATCTACTCGAGTTCATAGAAAATCGGGAGCTCAGTAAGCTAACTCGGGTCATCGTGGAGTGCTAGGATTGATACAGGAGGGCAGAAGGAACCTGGTTGCTGTTTTCCTGCCACCGCTCATTCCGATGTCGCACGTGCGCACACCACGATTCACATCAATGTTAAAATATAAAGTCGTACCTTTCCAATTACTCTACACCTACGTTTTTATGGACCAGGAGGTCTCAAGTTCAAGCTCCGGTTAACAAGGTCTTCACGATTATCCAGCATAGACGTGAGGGGGAGTGTTAAAATATAAAGACTAGTCCTTTTCATCAGTTCGGACTTTTGAGATAATTGACTAATGCATCAATTCAATAATCAACTACGTGCATTTTCTGGCCACTCAGCATATCAAACAAAAATACCCTAAGATGTGTAGATAGGAGCACACAAAGCATGAATATAGGTAGCGAGAATCGGAGAAGTGTCGATGATATATACTCCACATGCAGGGCACTCCACGCATGACAGATAATGCATATGCATATGTACTTGCTTTGCCAATGACTATTTATTGTTTTTCAGACTAACTAGTGTGGCAAGGAGCCAAGGACTCAAAGAGTAATATAAGTGCACATGGTGGTGAAGTTATTTTACAGCACGTCAAGTTCCCAGATTGAAGGCTCTAAACACAAGTTTTAGAGTACTTGGTAATTTTAACAACCGTCCATCCGCTCTAATCGTACGGTGATAAAATTAGAGCTACCAGAAACTACCAGATTAAAAGAACCCAAAACTACCTGAAACTACCGGTATTTTTTTATTTTTAATCGAAAATAAAAGGGTAGTTAGGTAAATTCGTGTCAGTGACCCCACCGTCAGATCCATCCCCTTTCTCTCACTCTCTCCCAACCCGCCGCCCTTCTACAGTTCTACCCGATGGCGGGGCACAGGTATCGGCCTCCGCCGCCTCCCGCCGTGACGTCCTCCTTCTCGTCCCCTCGCTCGCCGTCGCCTCCGCCATCCTCTGCCCGCTCGCCTCCGCCGCCGTGGCAGCCGATGACGAGGCCCCAGCACCTCCTCCGGCCGATCCTGCGATCCCTACCCCGCCGCCTCCCCGACGGAGCAGAAGGAGCCCGGCGAGTCGCCCACGAGGGTGTACGACGCTACCGTCACCGGGGAGCCGCAGGCGGTGGGGAGGGAGGCGAAGGGCGGGTGTGGGTGAAGCTGGATGCCACGAGGGTCATGTACCTCGGCGAGGCTGAGGTCGTGTCCGACCCCGACGACCGCGTGCTCGAGCTCGAGATCTTCAGGAAGCTTGCGGGCCGCCTGAAGGAGGCCTAGAGGGGCTTGGCCTTCGCGCTCGAGACGTTCCCCTGCGACCTCCAGCTGCAGCTCTACCAGTTCATGAGCCTAAGGTACGATGCTCTCCCTTATTGCAAGAATATAGCAACTCCTGTGAGTTACATCTATGCTTCGAATAACAGCATAGTATTCCTAATCACAGTTTTAGTTAGAGGATTTTGATGCACATAGGGTTTATTGAAGTCCTAACATTGGTTTCATCTTCCAGAAAATAAGTCTTATTGCTTACAAATGAAAATGCATTCTTGAAAAGTTAATTAATGTTTATAATATTTACAAGTATATGCTTTATGTAGGATTGATGGCAGCGTCTTAAAGCTGTACTTGATGTAGTGGCCAGCAGAGCGTTGGCAGGAGTATGAACCTCTTCTGAATTAATGCCATTTAAAATTCTTCTTCAGAAGATTGGTGGCATGTTCCAGGAAGCCCTTGCAATTGTTAAGTAAGTTACTGCTAGCTAACATTTTAATGGTAGAACATTGTCATCTGACTATTGGTAGCGTCTAACTATGTGGTTCAGTTTGGTTAGCACTTATCTAGAAACTAGAATTAGTGATCTTGGTGGCATAAACATTACATGAAGGTGTTGTACATCTAAACATGCATTTCTGTAGAATCTGGAATAACATCAGTGAAGAGCTGGACCAATCTCATAAACGTTAGTTTACTAGTTACAGATCTGAACTTTATAGTTGCATAAACAATATAACTTTGACCATTGAACTCCTTTTGCCGAAAACTGAATAAAATCTACAGTAGAGTAGCCCTTTGCAAATTATGTGTTGTCAAACCAGAGGTCCATATCCACACATTGTTGTCACTTTCAGTTGCATTGATTAGCATGTGACTGGGTAGGTTATTATTTCTCAATTTAGTAGCTGATCCATAGTTGCTGAAGTAAGAAGAGATCTTGCAGAAATAGTGCATTTGACTTGCAATCTCTCACGAACTTTTACCTTCTGCTTTTGTTTCAGGTATATGAGTTCATTATCAGCTGCTCCTTTGATAGCTCTAGTTGGTTTGGACTTTATAAGCTGGGTTTTTCCATCGGTATGATTTTGAGCATGTTGTTACCTAGCGGGCTAGCATATATGTATATATGTGCTCCGGCTACATGTTTACCTTTTCCCTCTCTTCAATTTTGTAGTACCTGCCACATGCTATACACATGATGAAGTCCATCTTCGTCTGATTCACTGTTCTGTTCAAGACTAACCTGGCTCAGATTGACCTGTCGCCCGCCGGACAACGAGGAATCGCTCAGCAGCTGCTGGCGCTCCGCGCGGCAGTTCACCCCAAGCCGATGCACAAGGGACTTGCCTCCACCACCCTGCTCGTCCCCTGGATGTTGTGGAAACACCGCAATAACTGCGTGTTCGACGGAGCTCGGCCCTCGGTCTATGACCTGCTGACGAGGATCAGAGATGAGGCTGCCCTTTGGGCCAGCGCCGGCGCCTTAGGTCTCAGAGCTCTCATCCTGCACACCTGGGATGTTCACTAATTCAATGCACTCGCCCTGTAATCACCTCTTAGGAGGCATGTAACCCAAACTCTACCTTTTCAATATAATGAAACACAAAAGTCTTTTGCGTTTTCTCGAGAGAAAAAACTGCGTTCTGTTCAAGATAACCTGAGTGTGGCCTATGCTTATCTGCTGACAGTTGGAGGAGCATACAGAAAATTGTGTGCAATAGTGTTGGATGTATGTGAAGTTGTCTGGCCTCTTGGGACATCTCCGACATTACAAACTAGAAGAAGAATGCTTTTATTTTTACTCTAAAGCAACTTGGAAACAGTCCTTTCTGTCGAGTTGTGTATGGTTAGACCTAGATCATTAACAATGTTCAGCTGTCCTCGGAACGATTCAAGCCCTTTCTTGGATATGAAGCAAAAACCTTGTACATCAAGGTTGATCTCCAAGTAATTTGATCCCTCTATCAACCCAACATGTCATGCATGAGTTTTGTTTTTATAAAATGTAACGAATCAAGACACGAGCCTGATTGACTAAAAATGTTCTCATCCTGTTTAGATGGCTAAACAAGTTAACAGTATCCAGCAAATATCCACAACTTGCATCATCAGCACCTTAGAGGGCATCTCATCACTTACACTAAATGATCATTCATTTTACTTCAAGTTGACAGTAGCAAGAACATTGCAATTTAATAACAAATCAAACAGTACTTTATACAAGAATACGCCCATTAGGACTTCGCTGCACTCTGCCCCAGACCTGGGCTGTACAATATTTGTCTGCCTTTTCTTTTCCCTGTACCTCTTAGGAGGATTGTAGCTTGAACTCTGTCTCTGAATGAACAGAAACGCATCTCTTTGTGTTTTCTCGAAAATAAGTATGGGCACATTAGTCAGATTTTCTATCCCGACATAGACACACTTCGTTCAATCTTTCATCACCGTGACGCTGTTGATGCCGGAGACGTGCAGCAGCAGCACTTTAGGGTGATAGCGGAATTCGTCTGCTGTGCTGGATAGGTCCAAAGAAGAAATGGGTGCAGGCGGAAAGGACGCTTCTGCGAATACATCCTTGGCTACACAAAAAGCACATCCATGTTCAGTGTAATTTCAGCACAAAAAAAAGCCAATAATATAGCTTTTCTCCTAGAATAACAAGATACCACCGCAAAATATACAAACTGAGGTGACCACCTTTGTGTCAGTTCACCAATTTAGTTTATTGTGCACAACAAGGACTCAGTTACAAAGTATGAGATTTTCATGTTTGACAATGACTAGTCTGCTGCATTTCCTAGTAAAGTAATGTGATAAAACGCATTTGTCATCTATTTGTTGGGATATGTGTGTCAAAACCATATTAACTTGCTAAAGGGGCGCAAGCATTGATCTATAATTAAGAGACGGTCTAACTAATCTTTGTTGTTATTCGAGGTATAAGGTTCTTGATATTAAGAATATTATTATTATGTACTAATTACTGAAAGTTTCTGTTGTGGTAGCTGCTATTACTCCAGCTCGCCCAGAAGAACCAAAGGTTGCACTCAAATCCCAGAAAACTAGTATGTGTGAAGTGTATTGCATATACAGAAATTCACAAACTATGTTTTCACCATAGTGCTGAGATAGCTTGGATAGCCCATTAGCCATATGTACATCAAGCTTCAAAATATATGGTTGGGTGCAAAGATGGTGCCCAAAATTGGGGATTTTGAACTTTCCAGACTCCATTGAGCAACATAATGTACGTGCAAACAGTCGTGGGAACATAGTAAGCAATTCAGAAATTTTGACACAGTTATCCGTATGGATTAGGAAAGAACACAAGAACATGGAGTGCAGCAGCAGAGTATACACACCATTAGAACCGAGTTGACGAAGAGCTCCTGCACGTCGCCGTCGACAGCGTCCATCAGGTAGCCGGCTATAGCCTAGTTTTCCTCACGATCCAGAGGTGACAACTGACCAGGGCTCGTACCCCTGCGTGAATCGCCATTGGCGGCGCCTCCCGCCGGCCGCCGCTGCCTCCGGCCTAGGTCTCTGCCGCTTGAAAACGGGAATATGCCCGCTAGCCTCCGGATAGTAAGCCGTCTTCGTGGCCTCCAGGTCCTCGCGCCGGCGCCGCCATCTACAGGATCGAGGGAGAGAAAGGAGGCTGGCGGCGCCGCCCTCACGGGATCGAGGGAGAGAAGATGGTCACGAGAAATGTTCGTTTTTTTTGGTAATCCATAGACAAATGACCATAATACCCTGGTGGGATTAAACTTCTGCTTAGCGATTGAATCAATGGCTGGAATAATTTAGGAGGGGAGGTCGGCGAAATCAACGGCTGGAATAATTTAGGACGGGAGGAACATGAAACTACCGGCGGTAGTTTCCCAACTTCTAGAGGTCTCGTATTTTAGCTGCGATGTCCGATTACTAGAAACACACTAATCTTCTGTTTGCAAAATGAGTAGTATGATCGAAGTCATAGCTCGAGATATTGCTATCTATGAAAGTCACAACAATCTTTTGAAACAAGTTTTTTTCCTTTAAAACAAGGAAAGTCACAACATTCGATAAAAAGTTTCGCGATGAAGCAACTCATGCGGCTGTCATGCAGCTACGCCATCGGTCAAATCTGCCAAACGCCTACGTTATTTTACTAAAACTGAGAAAATTGTGGTTTCGAGATAATGAGGTACCGTTTGGCCTGACACTGAAATACTCTGGTTTTGCAATACTTCTGTTTTGAAAAAAGTAAGCTGTCAAACACAGCCTCAAACTTTATAGAGAGTACTCTTTGAAGTTGTGACTCTCAACATCATACTCAGGACTGATCACACTTACAGTAATCAAGCAAAGGACCATGCCACTCCACTAACACTAACTATAAACTGAGTAGAAATTAAACTTCCACCTAACATCTACTTGAGTTTCTAAGGGGCTCGGCTCCTCTGCAGTCGGGTTAATATTGTACGTGTCTGTAGAGTACAGAATCTGCCCTCATTCTAATCGGATGGCTATTTTTCTCTCCTTAATTTCTCCTACTAATTGAAACTAACTCCAGAACGGTGGAGGGAAAATCGCCTAAAACCTGCAGCCTGGCGCCAAACTTCACGCGCAGATCATACTTTTTCGCGCCAAATAGTGATCTGCCGATCTGTTCGACTCGTCCTTGCTGTGCGTTCTCCCGCTCAGCCTCCTTCTTCCTCCCGCTCGGCCTCCTTCGATCAGAGCTAAACCAAGGTATACACAAGTTGTAGATGCTGCAGATGATCCCCTTTTGGCCTCCATCCTGCTTGAATCTGCTACCAACGATTGCTAGCAGAAGAGGAGAAAGGAGGTATAATGGCATGTCAGACTAACTCCACCAACGAAGATCCAAGCAGGTTTGATCAATTTTTTCGAATCTGGCTATAGCATCCTCTGCGCCTAGTGTAAGTGGACAAATATGTCTAATTTTTATGCCTAATTTTCTCAGAAAAAATATGATCCCTACTTGGATGCCTCGGATTGGCATGAAATTTACTTCTACGAATGAGGCTTGGAACTTTTCTGGACCTTTTATGGAGGCCAGATTGGTTTTGACGTAAGGGTAAACTATGAAAACAAGAGCAAACTTGATGGAATAGTCACTTCGGTGAGATATGTTTGTTCCAACGAGGGCTATCGAGCAAGAGGCAAAAGAGACCATAACACGAGGCGTCCTCGTGCAGAAACAAGAACTGGATGCAATGTTCGGATGGGAATCACTATAGACCGAGAAATAGGAAATTATGAAGTGCATGATTTAGTTGTTGAGCGCAATCATGTCCTGCAATAGCCCGAAACATGCCACTTGATGCCGTCACAGCGAAAGATTACTAGTTTGCAAGCTTTTGAAATCGAAACAGTAGATGATTCAGGAATTGTCCCAAAAGCAGCTCATGAGTTGGCAAGCCGGCGAGTCGGCGGGCCAACAATTCTTGGATATACACGTCGTGATCACAAGAAGTATTTGTGAACTAAGCGTCAAAGGGAGTTGAGATATGGTGAAGCTGGAACTATGCTTAAGTATTTCCAAGATAAGAAATCAGAGAATTCTGCATTTCACTATGAAGTACAACTAGATTGCGATGAAAATATTACAAATATCTTCTGGGCTGATGCTAGGATCGGATGATCATTGACTATGCTCATTTTGGTGATGTTGTTACATTCGATACCACATTTGGGACAAACAAAGAATACAGACCCTTCGGTGTATTTGTTGGCCTAGAACTATCTTTACTGATTAAGATGTTGCAATGGGTAAGGCTGTTAGTGCGGCATTTACAGCAGCATGGCATGGATTGTGCAATTTTCACATAATGCAAAATGCTGTCAAACACTTGCCTCAGAAAGAAAAGGATGAAGATGCCCCAAATGTTCTTGCTGAATTCAGTGCTTGCATGTACAAGTATGAGGATGAAGAAGCCTTTGAAGAAGCTTTCACTGCCATTAGAAGCAAGGTGGATACACAAACTTGGTTGGACAATATATATAAAGTAAAAGAGAAATGGGCAAGATGTTACATGAGGAATGCTCACACTCTAGGGATGAGAAGCACACAATTAAGTGAGAGCTTGAACAGTGACTTGAAAAACCATCTGAAGTCTGATGTTGACATCCTCCTTTTTTCAAGCATCTAGAGAGGGTTGTGCAAGGAAAGCGAGACAATGAGCTAAATGAGGAATATGAGTCCAGAAAAAAATTGCCTAGAGTTAGAATAAGGACTCCTGCAATAATACAAGCAAGCAAAGTTTACACACCACGCATATTTGACGATTTTCAGAATGAATATGAAAGATCCATCTCGGCATACATCAAGCCATCCGAAGAACACAATGTTTATAATATTGCCATTGCGAGTCTTGATCCGGAAAGCACATATGAAGAAGAGAGCAAAGTTCTAGTTGATCATGAAGGGCAGCAAGGTCTCTGCAGCTGTGGGCAATTTGAAAGAGTTGGTATATTGTGCAGTCATGCTTTGAAAGCCCTGGATGTCATGAATATTAAATATATTCCGAACCACTATATTATGAAGAGGTGGACTCGAGAAGCACGGAGTGGCACTATTCAGGACAGCCATGGAAATATTATTTTGGAAGACCCGAGAATGGAAGATACGTTGCGCTTGAAGTCTTACATTCGCAAGTTTCATGGCATAGCTTCCAAAGCACTTCTATCCGAAGAGTGCATCAAAATATTAGATGATGCCTTGGAGAGCCTTGGCAACCAAGTTGAAGAAAAAGTTTCTGGTACTACATGCAGAACTGAAGCTATATGTGAAGAACCAGATGCTAGTTTACAGACTGCGTGCCTAAAGAAAAAGGAAATTCAAAAGAAGAATCAAGAAGAAATAAATCATGGATCGACAGGCAGCACCCCAATAAAAAGAAAAAGAAGAAAATGAAAGTTGTACCCGAAAAACAACATTGTTCTGTAAATATCTAACACCTATCTAAACACAATACATATTATTTGCTAATGAACATATAGACTAATAGTTTTTTTCTGAATTTTCTGGTTAGAGAGGAGAGAGGGATATGCCAGCAGCACACCACCAAGCAACTACAGAGCAACCAGCTGGAACAAATGAGAATGGTTTGGAAGAATATGCGTGGATGGCTCGTTTACTAACGGTATTACACTTAACATGTCTAATTCGTTGTTGAGCAATATGAATCTTGTTATGTAATCAGTTCTATCTTCCTTGAAATGCAGAGCGATGGTGACAGTTTGGACTTCCAGAACTACATGAATTTTCCTGGAATATGACATGGGCTGTAGAAAATGAGACAATCATTCATGTGTGCCCTTTTGTCTTGCTAGATCGATGTTTTGGGATGCTTGAGACGGAATATGTACGCAGTTCGTTTTTTTTTTTTTGATACACATCAACTGTAGCTGTTGTTTTCTGAATATGAAATACAAGGGAATATATGTCGATTTGTTCTAGTCTGCAATCGTGTTCAAATTTGGCGCCAAGCAGGTTTAGGCCATTTTCCCTCCACCGTTTTGGAATTAGTTTCAATTAGTAGCAGAAATTAAGGAGAGAGAAGATAGCCATCCGATTAGAATGGAGGGCAGATTCTGTACTCTACGGCACACGTACAGTATTAACCCGACTATACAGGAGCCGGGCCCGTTTCTAAGGTACGCAAGCATCATGCAGTGCCAGGATTTAGGAGTTAATGGCACCCGCGGTCACATAACTCGATGCCAATGTGCACTTAAGTCACACTTCTTCAGAATGTGATTATTTGGTCACACAACTCGACAAATGCGTGCACGCAGGTCACTGGCCCCACTTGTCAGTCCGTTTTGGACGGTAAATTTTTAGAAAACCCTCTGGAGTAATATTAATGTTACAAAATGGTCCCCCTGGAGGACCATTTTGTAAAATTAGAAGGACCATTTTGTAAAATTAGGAGGACCATTTTGTAAAATTAGAAGGACCATTTTGTAAAATTAATATTACTCTAGGGGGTTTTCTGAAAATTTACCGTCAAAAACGGACTGACAAGTGGGGCCAGTGACCTGCGTGCACGCACTTGTCGAGTTGTGTGACCAAATAATCACATTCTGGAGAAGTGTGACTTAAGTGTACATCGACGACGAGTTGTGTGACCGCTGGTGCTATTAACTCAGGATTTAGCAAGGACGATAAAAGACACATGGTTGCTGAATATGTCTTCCTGGTACCGCTCATGCCGATGCACAACGGGCTCGCCTGCCTATCTGCTGACGGACTGCCGCGCGAGAGCTGCGAGGCCGCCACCATTCAAGGTCCGCTACCGCAGGATGCGCCTACTGTTCGACGGCACCGTGGTTTGATCAGACAACTGATTGAGAGGAATTTTTGTGCGTGCTGTGATGAGCTTGTGCTGATTTCCGGCATAAGTAAGTTTTGTCCTGAAATTTACATGCAAATTGCCATCACATAGTTTTCAGTTCTACTCGCATTGACGCCGTAGCTGTTGAGAGTGATGGCTACGTGTTGGTGAACCCCAAGAGGAAGGTTATGATGTAGACAGCAGAAGTTTTCCCTTGAATAATCTACCCAAGGTTATCAATCCAGTAGGACTTGACGATCTATCGGAAGGTTGTTGATGTTGACTCCCCCTGGCGCTAGGGAGCTTGCACCAACGTGGAATCTGCACAGACACAAACCAGAACTTTGCCCAACACGAAACAGAGAGGTTGTCAATCTCTCCGGTCTTGCAGAAACAAAGAGTTAAACGTATGGTGTGGAAAACAGCAGGAAAACAGCAAGTAACAGGAAACAGATGATTGCAGCAGGTTGTGTAAACAGTATGAGGAAATTGGACCAGGGTCCACAGTTCACTAGTGGTGTCTCTCTCAGAACAGATAACTAGCATGTTGGGTAAACAAATTACAGCTGGGCAATTGACAAATAGAGAGGGCATAACAATGCAATACATGCCAAGATGTCTACTATGAAATCTAGTTGGGCATTACAACAAAGTACATAGACCGTTATTCCAACCGCATCTATGCCTAAATAATCCACCTTCAAGGCAGCATCCGCATCCATTCAGTATTAAGTTGCTAACAACAGATTATTGCATGAAGTAAAGTGTGTAATGTAATCAATACAAGTGCCCTTGGACACTGCACCAATGTTTTATCCCTAGTAGCAACAGCACATCTACCATCTTAGACCTTTCTGTCACTGATCCAGATATCTAGAGACTGAACCCACTATCGAGCATAAATACCCCCTCTTGGAGTCACAAGCATCTACTTGGCCAAAGCATCTACTAGCAACGGAGAGCATGCAAGATCAAGAGCACATAGATAAACAACTTGAATAAACATGGTATCAATATTCATCGGATCCCAGCAAACACAACATCTAGCATTACAATAAGATGATCTTGATCATGTTAGGCAGCTCACAAGATCTAAACATGGAGGCACAAGGTAGAGAGACAACCATCTAGCTACTGCTATGGACCCGTAGTCCAGGGGTGGACTACTCACGCATCACTCCGGAGGCAGGCATGGTGATGTAGAGCCCTCCGGTGATGATCTCCCCTCCGGCAGGGTGCCGGGAAGAGCTTCAGAACTCCTCCGATCTGAGATTGACGATGACGGCCGCGACGGAACTTTTCGTGGAATATGATCGACCGTAATAGGGTTTTCGCGTCGCGGAGAATATATAGGCGAAGAGGCGGCGTCGGTGGCCGAGGGGGGCCACCACGCCATAGGGGGCGCGGGCCCACCCTGGGCCGCGCCCTAGTGTGGCGTGGCCCCCTGGTGGGTCTGCTCCGACTCCCCTTTGGACTCCGTGATCTCCTCGTGATATTATTGACGATGTCTTTTGTTTCGTCCAATTCCGAGAATATTTCCTTAATAGATTTTCTGAAACCAAAAACAGCAGAAAACAGGGAACTGGCACTGTGGCATCTTGTTAATAGGTTAGTCCCAGAAAATGCATAAAAATGATATAAAGTGTAACCAAAACATGTAGCAATTGATATAATAACAGCATGGAACATCAAAAATTATAGATACGTTTGAGACGTATCAAGCATCCCCAAGCTTAGTTCCTGCTCGTCCTCGAGTAGGTAAACGATAAAAACAGATAATTTTTGAAGTGACATGCTACCAACACAATCTTTGATCAAATAACAATGTAATGCACATGATCTGAATGAAGTGATCCAAGCCAATGGTCTATAGTTTGCAAGCAAGTAAATAAAGAGTAAACATAAGTGATCACACAAGTGCAAACTTTCATGAATAATACTATAAAACATTTAGAGATATAATAGTCTAACATAATAGTTAGTTCACAGCAGCAATAATTCTCAACATGAAAGTGTTTGTATCAACACAAAGGAAGATAATAGCTTCAGCTTTTGCTTCAACTTTCAACATGTATATCATATAGATAATGTCAATGCAAAGAATATGATCAACCAAACACAAAGTTATGTAAAAACTGTTATACTGGAGTTGACAATGATGTTTGCTTAAGTAGACAGAAAGAAGTGGGAAAACTGACTCAACATAAAAGTAAAAGAATGGCCCTTCGCAGAGGGAAGCAGGGATTAACATCATGTGCTAGAGCTGTAGTTCCCGAAGGCATATAGAGAGCATAAAATATTGTTTTGTAAGGTAATGGTGTATACAGGTGTCAACAAATCAAATAGCAGGTACTTGTCATCTTCCATGGCTAACTAACTTTTAGAGCGGTTCCGAGAGTTTTTAGGACTGCACTTGTAACAAGCACTTATTGGTGACACTCCTCCCAACCATTTACTTTCCACAAACCATGGCTAACCGAATCCTCGGGTGCCCACCAACATTCACCATGGAGGAGTGTCTATTTATTTATTTATTTATAGGGTGGACTAACCAGCTCTTTAATGCAAAATAAAAGGTGGAGAAGCAGATGAAGCTGCCAATCCTTGTAAATTAATTAGCATGGAAGATGACAAATCTCACTACTACGTCCTTATGAGCTTTTCAAGTAGTGACACAAAAAGGAAATGTAACAGTTTTGAGTAGTTAGTAGATAGCACATGAAGAAATTTACTTGGAATGGTGAAAACACCACATAATAGGTAGGTATGGTGGACACAGGTGGCATGGATTTGGCTCAAGGTTTTGGATGTACAAGAAGCATTCCCTCTTAGTACAGAGTTTAGGCTAGCAAGGTTATTATAAGCAAACATCATTATCAACTGGAATAGCAAGAGTGTACATAAAACACAAGGTTTGACGAACCATAGACTCCCACTGTCTTCCTTGTTAACACATAGCCTTCATCCAAAAATTATCTAGACTACTATGGACTTCCAATTATGCAACAGATTATTATAGCAGAAAATCCTTATAGTAGTTCTTCATTAATAGCCATTACTTACATGATGCACAAGCTTAAACATTAATTACTTGACAGCTCAAAACAATTGGCAAGCATCAAATTACTCAAGACAACGATCTAAAAAGATTCATGTAAGCATTTTATACCACTACCACATGCATAGCATTTTTCTGGTCCAACCAAACACCAATCAACTTATTTGACAACTCTCCAAACAGATATAAGTGAAGCAAGAGAGTACTTTCTTCAAAAGAAACTGAAAGCTCTAACAAGAGATGTATGAAAAACTGAGAGCTAACAGCAATAACAGCAACTAGACAGGAATACTCAACAAGTATAAGTGAAGCACAAGAGTATTCTAATGAAAAAGTGGAGCGTGTCTCTCTCCCAAACATGAATGCTAGGATCCAACAAGTATAGCACAGCAAACAAAACAAAACAAACTGAAAACAAAAACACACTGACGCTCCAAGGAAGAGTACACTAGCATGAAGCAATAAAAATATAGCACCATTAGAGATGACCTGATAATTTGTAGATGAAGAAGGGGATGCCTTGGGCATCCCCAAGCTTAGATGCTTGAGTCTTCTTGAAATATGCTGGGGAGGTAAGCCTCCCCAAGCTTAAGCTCTTCACTCTTCTTGATCATGTAATATCATTCTCCTCTATCAACACTTGAAAACTTCCTTCACACCAAAACTTAACAGCTTTTCTCATTAGCAGGTTAGTGCACTAAAAGATAATACTTCAAAGTTCTAGCAAAGACAAAACTCACAAGCCAACTATTTTAAACATTAGCCACTGTTACTAGGCTCAAGTGGGCACTTTTACACGAAAAGAAACCACTTAAAAACTTGTAAAAGAGAGAATGCAAAATAAAAGACAGAATCTGTCAAACCAGAACAGTCTGTAATGACGAATTTTTTCGAGGCACTTACGATGCTCAGATGAAAAACTTTTGAAATAATGAAAGTTGCGTAACATCATCAGGAACATGCACAAAAAGTTTCAGCATTTTTCGATTTTTTCTGATTTTCTACTGAATTAAACGGTGACGAACAGCAATCTGTCCCAATGCAGTCCCGAAAATAAAAACCAACTTTGCATTAGTAACTCTCCTTGGCACAACAAAACAGCAAATAAAAGATACAAAGGAGTTGCTACAGAGGTAAACAAGCATCCTTGACTCAAGAAAACAAAAATAAAACAGCAAATAAAAACATGGGTTATCTCCCAGAAGTGCTTTTCTTTAATGCCTTTGAGCTAGGCATGAAGAGATGCATCAAGTATTGTCAAGACCAGAAAATCCAAAACCATAATTTGTCTTGACACTAGTATCATGTGAGTATTTCATCTTCTTCCTAGGGAAGTGTTCCATACCTTTCTTGAGTGGGAATTGAAATTTTATATTCCCCTCTCTCATATCAATAACAGCACCAACAGTTCTCAGAAAAGGTCTTCCCAAAACAATAGGACAAGAAGGATTGCATTCAATATCCAAAACCACAAAATCAACAGGGACAAGATTGTTATTAACCATTATCAAAACATCATCAACTTTTCCTAAAGGTTTCTTCATAGAAGAATCAGCAAAGTGAACATCCAAATGACATTTTTCCAAAGGTGCAAGCTTGAGAATATCATATAAATTTTTAGGCATAACCGAAATACAAGAACCAAGGTCACACAAAGCATTGCATTCAAACTCACTCAGTTTCATTTTAATAACAGGTTCCCAATTATCATCTAACTTCCTAGGGATAGAAGCTTCAAGTTTTAATTTTTCTTCCCTAGCATGCATGAGAGCTTTGATAATATGTTCAGTAAAAGCCATATTTATTTTACTAGCATTAGGACTCTTAGCTAGCTTTTGCAAGAACATGATGACTTCAGTTATGTTACAATTTTCGAAATTGAAGTTGTTGTCATAAAAACAATGGAGCAATTATCACCAACACCTCTAAAAATTTCAGCACTTTTACTAGGAACAAAAGTAGTGCTATCAGGCAATTTAAACTTTTTGTAGAGGTAGTAGAGACATTTCCAACACTTATTATCTTTTCACTAACAGTAGGGGGCGCATTAGCATGTGAGGCATCATTTGTTTCATTAGTAAAAATAGTGCAAACTCTAACAACACTATTTTGTTCAGCAATTTCAGCTTCTCTTTCTTCTCTCTCCCATCTTTCATGAAGTTCAGCAAGCATCCTAATGTTATTATCAATTTTAATTTGGATAGCATTGAGTGTTTTACTCTCTCTAATATCACTAGGAATAGCTTTTATTTTCAGCATTTCAACATCATGAGCAAGACTATCAACTTTAGCAGCAAGAGTATCAATTTTTCCTAGCTTTTCCTCAACAGTTTTATTAAAAGTAGTTTGTGTGCTAATAAAATCCTTAAGCATGACTTCAAGATCAGAGGGCACACTTCTATTGTTACTGTAGGAATTACCATAAAATTACCATAAGAGTTGCTACCATTAGCAGGATATGGCCTATAATTGTTGCTACCAAAATTATTCCTATAGCATTGTTGTTGAAGTTGTTATTTTTAATGAAGTTTACATCAACATTTTTCTCATCATGAGCAACCAAAGAAGCAAGAGGAATATTATTTGGATCCACAACACCATGTCCATTCGAAAGCATAGTCATAATAGCATCAACTTTATCACTCAAGGAGGAAATTTCCTCAACAGAATTTACCTTCTTACCAGTTGGAGCCCTTTCAGTGTGCCATTCAGAATAATTTACCATCATATCATCAAGAAGCTTTGTAGCAGCACCCAAGTGATGGACATAAAGGTCCCTCCAGCAGCCGAGTCCAATAAGTTCCTTGAGAAAAATTTAGTCCTGCATAAAAGGTTTGGATGATCATCCAAGTAGTCAGTCCATGAGTGGGGCAATTTTTAACCAAAGACTTCATTCTTTCCCAAGCTTGGGCAACATGCTCATTATCAAGTTGCCTAAAGTTCATAATACCACTTCTTAAAGAGATAATTTTAGCAGGAGGATAATATTTTCCAATGAAAGCATCTTTGCATTTAGTCCAGGAATCAATACTATTTCTAGGCAAAGATAGCAACCAATCTTTAGCTCTTCCTCTTAAAGAGAAAGGAAACAATTTCAGCTTAATAATATCACTCTCTACCTCCTTATACTTTTGCATATCACAAAGTTCAACAAAGTTGTTTAAGTGGGCAGCAGCATCATCAGTACTAACACCAGAAAATTGCTCTTTCATAACCAGATTTAACAGTGCAGGCTTAATCTCATAAAATTCTGCTTTAGAAGCAGGTGGAGCAATGGGTGTACAGATAAAATCATTGTTGTTTGTGCTAGTAAAGTCACACAACTTAGTATTTTCAGGATTACTCATTTTAGCAAGCCTAAAACAAGCAACAGGGCAACTCGAAATTAAAAACTAGATGCAGGAATTTAATTTTTTTGGGTTTTTGATTTTTAACAGCAAGCAAAACAAAACTAAAACAAGACAAAAAACAAAGTAAAGAGATTGGAACTGAGAGACTCCCCTTTCCAATAGCCTCCAAGTCCCCGGCAACGGCGCCAGAAAACAGCTTGATGGCTACGTGTTGGTGAACCCCAAGAGGAAGGTTATGATGTAGACAGCAGAAGTTTTCCCTTGAGAAATCTACCCAAGGTTATCAATCCAGTAGGACTTGACGATCTATCGGAAGGTTGTTGATGTTGACTCCCCCTGGCGCTAGGGAGCTTGCACCAACGTGGAATCTGCACAGACACAAACCAGAACTTTGCCCAACACGAAACAGAGAGGTTGTCAATCTCTCCGGTCTTGCAGAAACAAAGAGTTAAACGTATGGTGTGGAAAACAGCAGGAAAACAGCAAGTAACAGGAAACAGATGATTGCAGCAGGTTGTGTAAACAGTATGAGGAAATTGGACCAGGGTCCACAGTTCACTAGTGGTGTCTCTCTCAGAACAGATAACTAGCATGTTGGGTAAACAAATTACAGCTGGGCAATTGACAAATAGAGAGGGCATAACAATGCAATACATGCCAAGATGTCTACTATGAAATCTAGTTGGGCATTACAACAAAGTACATAGACCGTTATTCCAACCGCATCTATGCCTAAATAATCCACCTTCAAGGCAGCATCCGCATCCCATTCAGTATTAAGTTGCTAACAACAGATTATTGCATGAAGTAAAGTGTGTAATGTAATCAATACAAGTGCCCTTGGACACTGCACCAATGTTTTATCCCTAGTAGCAACAGCACATCTACCATCTTAGACCTTTCTGTCACTGATCCAGATATCTAGAGACTGAACCCACTATCGAGCATAAATACCCCCTCTTGGAGTCACAAGCATCTACTTGGCCAAAGCATCTACTAGCAACGGAGAGCATGCAAGATCAAGAGCACATAGATAAACAACTTGAATAAACATGGTATCAATATTCATCGGATCCCAGCAAACACAACATCTAGCATTACAATAAGATGATCTTGATCATGTTAGGCAGCTCACAAGATCTAAACATGGAGGCACAAGGTAGAGAGACAACCATCTAGCTACTGCTATGGACCCGTAGTCCAGGGGTGGACTACTCACGCATCACTCCGGAGGCAGGCATGGTGATGTAGAGCCCTCCGGTGATGATCTCCCCTCCGGCAGGGTGCCGGGAAGAGCTTCAGAACTCCTCCGATCTGAGATTGACGATGACGGCCGCGACGGAACTTTTCGTGGAATATGATCGACCGTAATAGGGTTTTCGCGTCGCGGAGAATATATAGGCGAAGAGGCGGCGTCGGTGGCCGAGGGGGGCCACCACGCCATAGGGGGCGCGGGCCCACCCTGGGCCGCGCCCTAGTGTGGCGTGGCCCCCTGGTGGGTCTGCTCCGACTCCCCTTTGGACTCCGTGATCTCCTCGTGATATTATTGACGATGTCTTTTGTTTCGTCCAATTCCGAGAATATTTCCTTAATAGATTTTCTGAAACCAAAAACAGCAGAAAACAGGGAACTGGCACTGTGGCATCTTGTTAATAGGTTAGTCCCAGAAAATGCATAAAAATGATATAAAGTGTAACCAAAACATGTAGCAATTGATATAATAACAGCATGGAACATCAAAAATTATAGATACGTTTGAGACGTATCAGAGAGCATCTCCAACCATAATGTTCAAAATCGGCCACTAAACTGTCCGCGAACACGTCGACCGGGTAGCCCCAAAAAAGATGCTCCTATAACCACATACCTCAAATTATAGCAACCAAATTACTACAAAGCATGCAACGTACTTGACAATTCTATATCCTATTCTACTCGTCGTCGGAGATGATGATGACGCCTGCGCAGGAGCCGGAGTGGTCCCGCGTCTCCTCATCGGAGTCGGACAAGGAGAAGGTGGAGGCAGATCCGGCTTGTAGTAGCGGCCTTTCTTCATGGCCGTCTCCGCCTTCATTTGCTCGTCGATGAAGCCAACCCTGTTCCTCATCTGACCGATGAGGATACGGTCAGCTGCCTCCGCCCGGAGCTATTGCTCGGCCGCACGGTGCTTGGCCTCCGCCTGGATCCTGGCCTGCTCGGCCTCCGCCTGCGCTCTCCACTGCTCCGCCTGATGTCGGGCTTCCTCTTCCTCCATTCTTTGGCGGAACTCCGCACCCGTCATGTGGACGAATGTGGGCTCTGCCTCAAGATGAACAACGCCAACGTCCGTGGTCTCCGCCGCCTGCACCTCTGCGGCCGCCTGCAACTTCGCATCTGCCTGAGCTTGCGACGCCACTGCTATCACCTCTGCCGCGTCGCGCGCCATCGCCTCCCGGTAGATCTGTGTCTTCTCCGGTGTGAGTTTTGCGCAGATGGTCGGAAGGCAACGAGACATGGTGGAGGATGGGGAAGAGAGTGGAGGAGTTTGGGAGAAGAGGAGTGTGGCGGCGGAGGAGGGAGTGCGGGCTAGGGTTTTCTCCGGCCCTCCACTTATAGGCGGAGATGGCCTCCTCGGACAGAGCGTCGGCCGGTAAGCCATGAATGCCGGCCGGGTGGCACGCCATGAATGCGCGGTCAAGGTGGCCTCTCCGCGTGGACGGGCGGTCAAGCGTTGGGCCGCCGTGTCTGCGTCCATGGGGCGAACGCATCCGGACGGCTCCAAACCCTCCCCACATATGAACTGGGTTTTGGAGCTGCCGGACTGTCTGATCGTTTGGGCTAGCTTTGGGGGACTTGGTTGGGTAGCACTTGGCCCAAACGCTATCCGGGCTGTCCGCCCGGGCGTTTGGGGCCAATTTGGGGAGCTCGGTTGGAGATGCTCCGAGGATGCCATTGTCCAGCAGGGAATTCCCAAACCTGAACAATACCTCCACCAAACCACCACCATCGATCTACCATTCTACCTGCAGCTCTGTCGCTGTGGCAGTTTCGTACTGTGTTAGAATGATGAAGAGGTGGCGGAGAGGTACCACGACGAGCCTGGCCATGGCAATTCTCGCCTTGTTGGTGAAACCATCTAGCTGATTGGAGTAGTACGTAATTCGTGAGCTTTATTTGCTTAATCTGCCTGACACAGGTAGAAGAGGGTGGTGCGTAACAGGTAGAAACGCCAATACCAGTAACCTTACGCCAGTGCTATTTGAGATCACCGGCGAGTGCGTGGCCACGCCGGTAATTCTGTCGGATCACCGGCGAGGGCGAGACTCGCCGGTGATTCTATGGGATCACCGGCGAGTGCAGGCACGCCGGTTATCCAACTTTTTTCTGGTATTGGTGATGACCGGCATGGTGTGGTATGGCACGCCAGTAATCCTTTTATTTATTTCTAATTAAATTTACAAATAATTTAGGTAATTATTGTATATTCGATATTTCGTATTTAGAGACCATATTCGAGAATTTGTTTGTAGAGACTAGATTCGAGAATACACACATAGAAATATGAATATATATTTAACAAGTTCAAAGTTGATCACAAATTAATATAGAGCTAGTTAAATAGGAAAGTCTGAACCACTAGATAGCTATTACAACGATAAGTCTTGAATATGTTTTTACGGACACAAAATAACACAATTCTGCCATGGAATGTAAAATTCACGGAAGGTACATAAAGGACAAGACGCTATTATAACGACAAGTTTTGGAAACGCTCTACCAGCTGATGGTGTTGAATTCGCGCAAGCCATCAATTGTGAATATCCCCGTGCCACCCTGTGCCTTTAGCCGATTGATGATGTCGTCATTGAGTAGTGGTTGGCAATAGAACCGGGCGTTGATGGAGTTGACATCTATGTTGAGGACTACTGCAAGCCCGTTCTGAATACGCGCCTAGCTATCCCTCATATCTCCATCCTTGACATTCTTCAAGCATTCAACCCACGTGAGGATGGTCTTGTCTCCGCCCATCATATGATTCGCACGTACGTACAACCACATTTGATGGAGGACGAAGTAGCATCCCATGTTTCTATCTTCTGCTTGCTACGCGCACATGAAATTGGTCCTGTGTTTAAAGCAAATCATTACATACTTGTTTTTCTTCACCTGAGCTCGGTCGATGACGCCATCGTGGGTGCTGTAGTCAAAGAGAGCCTGATCTAGAGTGGTCTTGATATTATCGTAATTGAGTTTCTTGTGGAGGGCCGAATCTAGGAAAAGAGAAGTACCACGCTTTGGATCGAGAACGATGAGCACCATGTGATCGCTGCGCAAACATATCACCAAATATCAATCATATTTAGTTTGATAAGAAATGGAAATTAAAAAATCAAAGCAAAGTAATGTAGGCGAGTGACTTACTATGGACAGTAGGGCACGAGAAGGTTTGCCTTGTCCTGATTCTGCAGCATGAACTTTGTCAGTTATTTCGCCATTCTAGTACAGCCGGCTTTGGTCTTGAAGATGTCCTAGTATAGTATCTCGGGGTCCGCAATCGCGACGTTCATGATATTGTCGACTACGATAGCGGAGGTTAAGTGGAGCGCCCATAGGCGGAGAAAGGATAAAGACAACCGGCGCAGGTGGAGCATGTTGAAGACGTCTTCAAAGTACACAAAGAACACTTCTGAGGGGAATTCATGACCCCAGTCCACACATTCGTCAGGCAACCTCACTGCAAAGACCGGGAGCGCGCTTTTCTCCCTTAAGGAAAGAAGCCACTTCTCCTGTTTGAGGATTTGTTGGTGCATATACGTGATCTCATGGGGCGCGACCACGAGTCCTGTGATAGCATAGGCTCACCCATGTGATATAACATCAACGTTTTTCCACCAGATCACGCGGTACTCCGAGCGGGGCTGGCCGGTTGTGTATCTATGTGATGTTTGTTTTTTAGAAGGGTGAAGTCGCATTTTCTTTGTTCCTGGGGCCGGCTGCAAGGTGGTATAGGTTTACCACATCCTATGCCTTCATTCACTGCCTTACGCATTGTGCTTGGACTAAAGACTGTCCCTTTTTGTGTGCCATGTTGGGTCTCCTCGACCTCTGGTGGCGTGTTGAAAAGAAGAATCTTATTGGCACGCTGATAACCCACAAGTATAGGGGATCGCTGATGACGTGAAATACACGTTCGTTGGGAGACCCAAGAGGAAGGTATGATGTAGTCAGCAGCAAGTTTTCCCTCAGAAAGAAACCAAGGTTATCGAACCAGTAGGAGCAGCAACTCTTCAGAAGGTTGTCAACGGCGCCAGAAAAATAGTGTTGTTGATGGGAGTCTGGACTGTTGACGTGGAATATGCACACAACACAATCAAACTACTTTGCCCCAACGAAACAGTGAGGTTGTCAATCTCACTGGCTTGCTGAAAACAAAGGATTAAACGTATGGTGTGGAAAATGAGTATTAAATTGTAGAGAATGAAAAAGGAACAGTTTGCAGTTTGTGGTTGTTTAATCAGTGTAAAAGAATGGACCGGGGTCCACAGTTCACTAGTGGTGTCTCTCCATAAAAGATAACTAACATGTTGGGTGAACAAATTACAGCTGGGCAATTGACGAATAGTGAGCGCATGACAATGCATATACATGACATGTTGACTACTATGATATTTAATTGGGCATTACGACATAATACATAGATCGTTATCCAACAGCATCTATAACTAATAATCCACCGCCGGGTTGTCATCCGAGTTCCCCATTGGTATTAAGTTGCATGCAACGGATAATTGCATTAAGTAAAGTGCGTAATGTAAACAAACACATATGTCCGTGGACATAGCATCGTTAGGTTATCCCTAGTGGCAACAGCACATCCACAACCTTAGAACTTTCTGTCACTGTCCCAGGTTTAAACGGAGACATGAACCCACTATCTAGCATAAATACTCTCTCTTGGAGTTACAAGCATCTACTTGGCCAAAGCATCTACGAGTAACGGAAAGCATGCAAGATCTTAAATAACATATAAGATAGATTGATAATCAACTTGACATAATATTCAATATTCATCGGATCCCAGTAACACTGTCGGAGAATGACTCCCACGGAACAGGGGCAGTCACACTCGCGAAGAGAGTTCGTGTAAGGGGCTGAACACGACGTCAATCAACCCTCATCCGGCGCGGCGACGCTGCTCGTCGTGCCTGAGGAGGGACATCAGCAGAGAGAGACACGGCGCGTACCCAGGTTCACGGCCCTCTTGTGGAGGTAAAACCGCTACGTCCTGCCTGTCTGTATTGCTGCTTGTAGAGGTTACAGTACAGCGTGCTTGCCGAGGGCACAGCTATGGCAATGGCGTGTACAAGGGGAGGGAAACTACTGTCTTCTTCTCCCTTGCGCGCAAGTAGCTAGACTAGGAGTAAAATGTTTCGATCCCCCTTAGGGTGGTGCACCAGCTCCTTTTATAGGCGCCCCGGGCCTCCTCCCTGTCCTTGTGCAGCGGAGGGGCTACCACATGGCGACAACGGTCGGGAGCACGGTGCACCGCTGCTTGGGCGTCCATGAGCGCGGTCCATGGGCACAAAAGCTGAGGCCGCAGCAGAGAGGCCGCCGTCCATCCAGGACGGCCAGCTGCTGCCGCAGAGGAGGGGGGAGTCCCCACGGTGACGTCGCGTTTGGCGCGTAGCGCCGGCCTGCTCCCTTATCACCAAAGAGGAAAGCTTGGTGGTCTGCGCCGTTGCCCCTGCTTTGTTGACTCCTTTATCACCAAAGTGGGACTGTAGCTCCGTCGTCACCCTGCGCAGAGGCGCGGTCACTCTGCGGCCGCTGCGGAAGCCATGTGCGCTCCGCAGAGCTTGCTTTACAGTGAAGGAACCCTCGCGTGGGCGGGAACGCCCTGTGGAGGATTCTGCGTTGACTTCCCTTCAGGGAAAGCTTCCTTGGAGAGGGGCAGCGGAGTAGAGGCTCCACAGGCCTAGCTGCCTCCTCAGGCCTCCGCGAGGCGATTCTGCCCCGCGGGCTCCCCAGGCTTGCAGACCTGGTCCTTAGCGAGATTCACTCGCCGAGTGTTGAGGGTTATAGAGGCCTGGCCCAGTACACCCTGGTTCTTACTGGGCTGACAGTAGCCCCCGGGCCCATGACGGGCACGACGCGGTCCAGGGGGCGCAGGCGAAGCGTCATGGGCCCAAAGTGTCCGGCCGGCCCGAGACACGTGGCGAGCGGTTGGTGCGTCTCGGCTTCTCCGGAGGAGGTGGGCGTCGGACCCACGACGCCTCGGAAACCGCCCTGAGGTGATATAAAGGCTGCCGCGGCTGTTCCGGCAGCAGTTCCGCCGCATTTACGCCCTTTCCTTCTTGCATACACCTCCGGTGCTCCACTGCTCCGGCGATTTCCGTTCTTCTCCGAGCTTTTCCGCCGCCCTTCCTTCGCGAGCCATGGGCCCCAAGAAGGCAAGGCGGTGATGGTGGAGGCCTCCGCTGAAGCGCAGCGGGAGGAGGAGCTTGCGCCGGCTCTCATCGGCACTCGCGTCTCCACAGCGGAGGCGCTGGATAGGCTGAAGGTCCTCGTCGCCGGGAGGAATAATGAGCATGGCGCCAGCGGCGTCAAGGCGGCGCGCTTCGGCAAGCTGGCGGCGGGGTGGTATCCCATTTTCGTCCACACGCTGTTCGCCGGCTTGGTGCCGCCGTTCTCTCCCTTCCTTGCGGAGGTGCTGGCTTTCTATCAGATCCAGCTCCTGCACCTCCACCCGAACTCCATCCTGATTCTCGCCATCTTCGCCTATCTCTGCGAGGCGTATCTGGGAGTGATGCCTTCCGTGGCCTTCTTCCGGAGCTTCTACGCGCTCCGCAACACGGCGCCCGGCGAGCGGTCTGGGTGCGTGTCTTCCGCATCGCAGACGGGATGGGCGCCGTCTACATCCCCATGTCGTGGGATGGCGACAAGGCCGTTACGAGGGTGACGAAGAAGGTGGAGGACTTCCGCCAGAAGTGGGTCCTCGTCGACGCCAAGGAGCGGAATGCCTTCTTCGATGAGCCTGAGGCGCCGCCGCTGAAGAACTCAAATTGGTCCAGCGAGAAGTTCCAGCACCAGAAGATTGCCCACTTGGTCTCGCGCATGAAGCTCGTCCGCGAGGCTGGCCTCACGGGGCAGATGGTCGCTGAGGACTTCGTGAGGCGGCGCATCGCTCCCCTCCAGGCGCACACGAAGCCGGTGTGGATGTACTCCGGCCCGGCAGATCCAATGCGCTTGCACCTCAGCGCCCACGCGCCAGACGACGTCGCCTCCATCTTAGGCACGCTCTTCATCGCCCCGGAGATCCCTGTTCCGGGCACTGAGCACCTGAGGCCCCTCCACCAGCTCACTCCAAAGAAGCGCCTCGCAGTTCTGGAGATGATGCCGACGTTCACGCCAGAGGGCTTGGAGGGAGAAGAGGCGAAGGGGGCTGCGGCGCCTGTGGTGGAGGAAGACTTGTTTGGCGAGTCCTCTGCTGCTTCAGACGCCGAAGCTGACGCCGCCACAGGAGGAGTCAACCCCTCGTCAGGGGAGGCGAGCTCTTCAAAGCAGGCGGCCCCTGAGGAGGAGATCCTGGAGATATCGTCCGATGTGGACGAGGATTTTGTGGTGGCCCCGTCACGACGGGCCACAGAAGAAGAAGACGAAGACGGGACGATAGCGGCCCGGAGGCCGCGGCAAAGCGGTGCGAGCCCCGCACCAAGGCCATCCACGACAGGGCCGCCAGAAGCCTGGAGAGCACTCCTCTTAAGAGGAAAGCTGAGGCGGCCCCTGAGGAGCCCAGCGCTGGAGCCTCATCAGGCCTGTGGCGCTCTGCCAACAAGGTGTGGGTGGACACCCGCGCCAAGCCATCTGGGTGAGTACTGTTTCTTCTTGACTCGTTCTTGCTTATCGAGAGTTCTTGCCTTTCTCGAGGATCTCACTGTCTTGATTATCAGGGGTCTGGTTCATGCGAAGCGCCGCCGACTCCGCAAGGCTGCGGACGTGCGGCGCGCGCTACGCCCGTTGTTGAGGGGCCTACAGCGCCCCTTGGAGAGAGACTGAGGAGCCCGTGGTGACAGTCACCACGGGCCCGGCTGTTGACGAGGCCATGAGGCCTGTGGGGGAGACGCCCCTTGAAGAAGCAACTGCCTCGCCACCTCCTGCCGAGAGTCAGATTGAGGAGGGGTGAAGGCTCCGTCGCCGCCGCGCCCTGATGCTCCACTGGAGCCCCCAGAGACACCCGCCGTGGAGACGGCGGGGACCAGCACACAGGCGCCGGGAGGCGCCGACGTCGAGATGGAGGAGGGAACTCCTCCGCCGCCCCCTCCAAATTCCGAGCCTGAGGGGGAGGCCACTTCTTCTGAGGCCGCAGCAGGCGAGGCTGCGGTTGAGCCACTGGTGGCTAGGCCTCCCTCGCCAGCCCCCGAGGCCCACGAGGAGGTCGTCGTGGAGAACAACGACGCACAAGACGGTGGGGGCCCGCTCCTGGGCCCCGTGTTGACCCTGGTCCAAGCACTGTGCTTTCAGCACCAGAGGCTGGCGCTGGGGTGGAGGACGCTGCGCCACGTGAGGGCTCTTGGGCCTTGGTCTTGAGCGACCGGAGCCGGAGCAGCGCGTGCCGCCAAGCTGCCCTCCGTTTGGTGAGGGGCACCCTAGACGGGCTAGAACCCAACTTGCCCTTGAGAGGCGGAGCTTGGCAGGAGGTACGACGCCCTTGCTGCTGACTGGGCCCGCTTCTTCGAAGTCAGGCGGCGGAGTGGCCCTGACGACCAAGCTCTTCAGGCGCAGCGCGACGAGGCGACGCGGCAGGCCCAGGAGATCCGCGAGAACGCGGAGCGCGAGGCGCAAGGGCCTTGGCGCCGGTCCAGGCGGAACGCAAGGCGGCTGCAGAGGATCGGGAGGCGGCTGTGGCGGAGCGCCAGGCTGCAGCCTCCGACCGAGCGGCTATCGAGACCTCCCTCGCCGACCAGCGCAAGGAGCTGGCCAGCCGCGAGGAGAAGATAATTGCTGAAGCTGAGGTGGTGAGGAAGTCTCTGGAGCAGCATCGTCTGTCGCTGGAGGCTCGCGAGCAGGCCATGACGACACGCGAAGCTGAGGTGCTCAAGCGTGAGGAGAAACTGGAGCAGGCGGAAACAGACATGAACAGAACGTGAGGCCTTGGAGTCCCGCGAGAGCAGCTTGGCTGAGGCCATGGGCAAGCACGACAAGGAGGTGGAGCGGCACCGGGAGCTTGTGGAGAAGGCCAACCAAAAGCTTGCCGAGAAGAAAAAGGAGGCGAGGCGGAGGCCCTCACCAAGCAAAAAGAGTACCGCACTGCTGTCACACAGGCCGTCTCCCGGGAGTATGCTGGGAAGTTCAAGAAGCAGGAGGACGGCTTCCAGAAAAAGCGCAGAGAGCTCGGCAAGCGCATTCGCCAGCTGGAGGAGTGGAACGCCAACTTGAAATCCTCGCTGAAGCGCGCCAAGGACGCTAATCTCCGCACGGAACAGGCCCTCGAGCGCTCGGAGCAGGACCTCACAGCCCTGATGGCAGACATGCAGGAGCTGAATGCGCAGGTGGCCCCTGTTGTGGAGAGGGTCGAGGAGGCTGAGCAGAGCGCGGTGGCGGCACGGGTCTTGACGCAGCAGCGGGAGCGTATGTTCCGATCTTTGGTGACGCGCGGGAACGCTCTTGCTGCGAAGCTGGGGGTGGATGCTCCTGCCGTCCCCGTCCACGGGAACGCCGACGTCGCCACGTATCTGCCTACTTCGACCAGCTCTTCTCCGTCCTTGAGGGCCCTGTGGCGGAACTCGACGATGTTGTCGACGAGGAGTGCCGCAAGCTCCTGCTGGTGGCGGTCGAGCGCGTCTTCGTCAACCTCAAGCGCCTATATCCATGCTTCGACTTCGAGTCCGTGACCGAGCCCATGGGGATGCTCAGATCGAGACGCGCCTCTTCAACTCGCTGCGGGAGGAGATCAACGACTATGTCAACCGCTTCAAGAGGGTCGCTGAAGAGCCGGCCTCTGGCGAGGAGGAAGACGTCGAGGAGGAAGGCGCGGAGGAAGGTGACGCTGAGGAGGATGAGGCCGCCAAGACTTCTGCTTAAGCTGCTCCTGCCACAAGTCGCGCCTGAGGCGCAAGTTATCTTTGTTTAAAGACTTTGTTTCATTTGTGATGGTCTGTAAAACACTTTATTGTGCTGCAATGTGTGTGCCCCTCGACGGGCATTTTATCCCTATTCCATGCCTTTTTCGCTTTACGTCGTCAGGACCCGTCTCTTAGCGCTATGACTCCGCCACTACGGTATGCCAGAGCAATGACTCAGCAAGGCCGGGGGGTGTTTAAGGCTTAGAGAGGTAAGAGCTCTCGAGTCGCGATGCTCGAGGGCTCCCCTTTGACGCTCAAGCAGTCCATGAAATGCGAAGGAGAAAATACCCGCCCGAGGGACGGAAGTTGCTCGTGAGAGGAAAAACACAACGCCTGAGGTGTAAGCGCAGGACTTAGCTTAGCGAGGTTCTGCCTCGTGGAGGGCGTTGATTTCCCTGAAGGTGTGCTTCCCTCTTTGGGTCTGGAGCGTGACTCCACGAGCCTTGGGGGGACTCTTGTTCCCTGTGTAGGTTAGAGGCGGAACCAAAGCAAACATGGTAGAGAAACTCATGCGCGCTTATAGGTTTCCTCATGGGTGCCTCGCGAGGAGAGTAAGTACCAAAGGTCCTTAGGTGAGGTGGCAGGTTTGGGAGCAAGCCCCTGGGCCAGAGCTCTTTGGTGAGGTAACAGGCGTGAGAGCGTGCTCACGTGTTAGAGCTCGGATCCTTTTGGATTTTGCGGTGCTGCTGGGATGCTCCCGAGGCACAGTCACCGTACTCAGCCCCCGCTCGCGAGGTGCGCAAGGGGAAAGATATGAGCGCGAATGAAAACACAGAGTAATGAGAACTAAAACTCACCCCCAAAATATTACATAGCGGCGCCGCAGCGCAATGTTTCACTAGGAAACGAATTGGTTCGTTACACTTGGGCTTGCCAAGATAAAGTTTCCATGTCGAGGCATGGGGACCACATTCAGTGGCTGAGACTCTTCACGGCCTGCGGCGGCACGTTACAGGAAGAGCTCAGAGGGACTGGCCCTCAGAGAGAGAAGCTTTTGTGAAGCTTGGAGGTGAAGCTGTGCGCTTTCCTCTAGAGACAAAAAATGCCTGGTGTGATAGAGATCACGGGTAGAACTTGCGTAGATGCGCGATGTTCCAAGGGTTCTTGACCGGGATGCCGTCCTCCGTCTCGAGGCGCACCGCGCCAGGTCTGGCGACATGCGCGACCCTGTAGGGGCCTTCCCACATGGGCGAGAGCTTGTGGAGACCTTCCCTGGAGAGGATCCTCCTGAGGACAAGGTCGCCTGTCTCGAGAGTGCGCGGACGTATGTGGCGGCTGTGGTAGCGTCGCAGGTCTTGCTGGTACTTTGCCGCTCTGAGGGCGGCTCGGCGGCGCAACCCGTCGAGGAACAGCAGGTCGTCGTTGTGGAGGTCTTCTTGATTGTCCTCATTGAAGGCAAGGACCCTTGCGGACCCGTGCTTGATCTCTGTGGGGAGGACTGCTTCGGCTCCATACACCAGGGCGAATGGCGTCTCACCAGTGGGCTTTGTAGGGTTCGTGCGGATGGACCAGAGCACGGAGGGGAGCTCATCGATCCAGCCCTTGCCATAGCCCTTGAGGCGGTTGAAACTTCTCGTCTTGAGGCCCTTGAGGACCTCAGCATTTGCTCGCTCGGCTTGACCATTGCTCTGTGGGTGAGCTACCGAGGCGAAACAGAGCTTGGTGCCGAGGCTCTCGCAGTAAGCCCTGAAGATGCCGCTGGTGAACTGTGAGCCATTGTCGGTGATGATGCGGTTTGGCACACCAAAGCGGCAGACCAGGCCTCTGATGAACTTCACGGCTGCCCTGGCTGGGATGGTGCGCACCGCTTCAACCTCTGCCCATTTGGTGAACTTGTCAACAGCCACGAAGAGGAAGCGGTAGCCCCCTTGCGATCTCGGGAAGGGTCCCAAGATGTCCAGCCCCCAGACCGCGAACGGCCAGGAGAGCGGGATGGTCTGGAGTCCCAGTGCAGGCTGATGGACTTGCTTGGCGTGGAACTGGCATGCATCGCAAGACTGAACGATGGTGACGGCATCTTGAAGCACTTGAGGCCAGTAGAAACCGCTCCTGAAGACCTTGCCGGCGAGGGTGCGCGCGCAGGAATGGTGGCCGCACTCTCCACTGTGTATGTCCCTGAGGAGCATGCGTCCTTCCTCAGGAGGCACACACTTGAGGGCAATGCCATTTGGGCGCTTGCGGTATAGGTCTCCCTCAAGGATGTAATAGGATTTCGCTTGTCGAGCGACTCGTTCTGCCTCTGCGTCTTCCTCGGGAAGGACTCCTTTTAGCAAGTAGTCCTTGAGCTCGTCAACCCAGCCTGTTTCTTGGTGCACCATGGTTAGCATCAGACGCTCCCCTGAGGATGGGCCACAGTTGGGTGCGCCACCTGTGGGAGGTGGTGGGAGTACTTCGTCTGTGCTTGTAGCTGGTGCTTGCAGCGGCTGCTTTATGGATGCCTTGGAGAGCCTCTCTTCAAAGACACCTGCGGGCTGGGCCTCCCTTCGCGATGCGCGCTTGGCGATGTCATCTGCTTCCTGGTTCTCCTTGCGCGGGATGTGCATGAGCTCCATGCCCCTGAAGTGCTTCTCGAGCTTGCGGACCTCTTCAAGGTAGGCAGCCATATGGCTGTCTTTAGGGGTGTAGCTCTTGTTGGAGAAGTTGACCAGGAGCTGGGAGTCGCCTTTGATGAGTAGGTGCTTGACACCGAGGGCAATGGCAGCTCTGAGCCCGGCGAGGAGGCCTTCATATTCAGCGATGTTGTTGGAGATCTTGTCCATCGTGAACACAACTGGACGGCATAGTGGAGCTTGTCGCCTTTAGGCGAGGTCAGGACAACGCCAGCGCCTCCGTTGCGGCAGGAGAAAGCTCCATCGAAGTGCATGGTCCAGTGGCTTGGCTTGTATCTCCAGGCGGTATAGTTTCTGCTTCAGGAGGCTCTTCAGGAGTTGGGTCTGTCCATTCGGCGACAAATCTGCCAGTGCTCTTCCTTTGATGACCCTTGTGGTGTCAAAACGCAAGTTGAAAGGCTGCAGCTCGATGTTCCACCCTGCTACGCGATCAGTGGCGTTGGGGTTGCGCAGGATTTGCTCCAGAGGGAATGATGTGACCACCGTGACAGGGTGGCCCTGGAAGTAGTGGCGCAGCTTTCTGGAGGCGATGAGCAGGGCGAGAAGGAGCTTCTGCTGCGTAGGGTACCGCTCGCGAGCATCTCTTAGCACAGTACTGACATAGTAGACTGGATGCTCGACAAGGGTTGTGGAGGGTGACGCGGCGTTGGCTCCCTCGAGGACTCCTCAGGCCCTTTGGCGAGGTTTCCTTGTGGAGGAGTCTCAGCAGGGGTGCCTGAAGTAGGCTCGACAGCTGGCTGTGGGTCTGGCTCTGGGCCTGGAGGGACTTTTTCCTTGTCGGGAGGCTCTGGACTTGGAGTGGCAGCACTTTTCTTGGGGAGGACTGGCTCTTCTCTTTCGACCACCAGGACGGCGCTTGCGGTTTGTGGAGTGGCTGCAAGGTACAGCTTTAGATGCTCGCCCGTCCTGGGGGCTACCATAACTGGTGCGCTAGCCAAGTACTTCTTCAAGTCCTCAAATGCCTTGTCTGCCTCTGGAGTCCACTTGAAGGTGCCGGACTTCTTCATGATCTTGAAAAATGGCAGGGCCCTCTCGCCAAACTTGGAGATGAAGCGGCCCAAGCTGGCCATGCACCCAGCTAGGCGCTGCATGTCCTTGAGGCGGCGGGTGGCTGCATTTCTTCTATGGCCTTGATCTTGTCAGGGTTTGCTTCTATGCCGCGATGGGACACGAGGAACCCGAGGAGTTTGCCTGAAGGTACCCCGAAGACGCACTTGGCGGGGTTTAGCTTGATGTTCACCTTGCGCAGGCTGGCGAAGGTCTCCTCGAGGTCCTTCAAGAGAGTGTCTCCCTCGCGAGACTTGACTACGATGTCGTCAACATATGCCTCTGCATTTCTTCCCATCTGAGCCCCCAGGGCGATCCTCATGAGCCTCTGGAAGGTGGCGCCGGCGTTCTTCAACCCGAAGGGCATGCAAGTGTAGCAATACACGCCACAGGGGGTGAGGAACGCTGTTTTCTCCTCGTCCTCTTTAGCCATTTTGATCTGGTGGTAGCCTGAGAAGGCGTCCAGAAAACAGAGGAGATCACAGCCGGCTGTGGAGTCCACGATCTGATCAATCCTTGGCATGGGGTATGGGTCCTTGGGGCAGGCTTTATTTACATCAGTGTAATCGATGCAGAGCCGGCCTCCCCCATTGGGTTTTGGGACAACCACGCCATTAGAGACCCAGGTGGGGTGGGCAACTTCTCGAATAATGTCTGCTGCTTTTAGCTTTTCTACTTCTTTGATGATGAAGGCTTGCTTCTCAGGGGCTTGTTTCCGTGCTTCTGCTTGACGGGGCGTGCGTTTGGACACACAGCTAAGTGGTGCTCGATCACCTCCCTTGGTACGCCGGACATTTCTGACGGAGTCCATGCGAACATGTCAGAATTTGCCCGAAGGAAGGCGACGAGCGCGCTTTCCTATTTGGGAGGTAAGCCAGCGCCTATGGTGACGCTAGCCCCCGAGCCCTCAGCCCCCGAATCGCTGGTGCTCAGCGACACCTTCTTTGTAGCGGCCTGCTCCTGAGAGAACAGCTGCTTCTTCTTCTTGGGCCTCGCGAGGGGCTCCAGGTCTTCGTCAGCAGGGAACGCCATGGCAGCAGCTTTGTAGGCGAGCTCGACAGCGCGTGTAGCGTCCTGTACGTGACCATGGATGGTGATGGTGCCGCCGCTGCCAGGGATCTTGACCATGTTGTAGGCGTGATGCGTGACGGCCATGAACTTCGCGAGGGCGGGGTAGCCGAGGATGGCGTTGTAGGGCAGGCCAATGTGCGCGACGTCGAAGTCGATGAGCTCGGTGCGATAGTTTTGCTGCGTGCCAAAGGTGACTGCAAGCCTCACTTGCCCCAGAGGCGAGATTGAGCCGCTGGTGACCCCTGTGAAGGGCCTGGAGGGCATAAGCCACTCGTAGGGCACTTGAAGCGTCTCAAAGGTCTCGACAGAGATGACGTTCAGGCCTGCACCCCCATCAATGAGCGTTTTGCCGACGGCGATATTGTTGATGGTGGGGGTGCACACCAGCGGGAGGGTGCCTACAGTCTTGGTCGACTTGGGGTGGTCCTTGGCGTCGAAGGCGATGGTGTACTGAGACCACTTGAGGGGACGCGATGTCTCCACCCCAGGCAGCGCTGCGTTGAGCTCACGGGCGAACTGCTTGAACTGATTGTTGGACTTGGGCGCCTGAGCCCCGCCGAGGATGCACGCCATGGCGCCTCTAGGGGCCTGGTAGCCCCCAGGCTCCTCGTCAGGGAGGTTGTTGTTCTTCTCAGCGGCGTTGGCCTGAGTCCCTTGAGGCTTCTGGTAGCCACCTTTGCGTCCGCCCTTGCGGTAGTTACGGCCTCTGCCGCGACCACCGCTGCCTTCTTCCTGCTCGCGCTTCTTGCTCAGCTGCTTGAGGTCGTAACAGTTCTCTGTCGCGTGGCCGCGCCTGTTGTGGTAGATGCAGAAGGGACGGTTGTCATCTTCTTCTCGCCATCCTCTGCAGAGTCCTCTCGAGCGTGCTTAGCGCCGGGCTCAGCAGCCAGCACAGCAGTAGGCTTGCGCTTGGTCTCGTCACGCTTCTTGTGGGCCTTGGATCCCTCTGGGGGGTCGTCTGCAGAGGCCACCTTGGTGAAGAGGAGACCCTCTTCAGCCTTGGCACACTTGTCTGCGATGTCGAAGAGCTTCACGACAGAGGAGAGGGTATCGTGAATGCCGAGCTTCTCAAGCATCCTGCGGTTGGTGACGCCCTCTCTGAAGGCAGCAATGACGTGCGAGTCAGGGATGTTGGGGATTTTGTTGCGGACTTGGCTGAAGCGCTGGATGTACTTGCGGAGAGTCTCGCCAGACTTCTGGCGTACGGCGCGCAGGTCGTTGTAGGTGAGGGCGCGCTCGTACGTGCCCTTGAAGTTCGCAACGAACTGCTTGCAGAGGTCCTCCCAGGAGTCGATGGAGTCCTCAGGGAGGTTCAGGAGCCACGACAGGGCAGAGTCCCTGAGGGCGTGCGAGAACCAGTTCGCCATGACCTTGTCGTCTCCTCCCGCAGCTTGGATGGAGGTGGTGTAGAGCTGCAGGAACTCGATGGGGTTGTTCGTGCCATCGTAGCCCTTGGGGAGGTCTGCGGTTTTGGCGCCCGGCCTGGCCAATTTCCTCGACGATGCGCTTCTGGAGGTCCGCTGGCGCTCCATCTCCACCCGCGCGTCGGCGGCGTCCGCTGCACGATTTGACAATCATGCGGCGAGGACGCGTGAGAGGCGGCTTTGTTTGCCGCAGCCGGAGGTGGTCCTGGCAGAGGCGGAGGCGGAGGTGCTCCATGCGCGGCGGTGCCTGAGCGCCCGGAATTGTGGTGCACCAGGGAGCGCGAAGGTGCTGGAACCGCGCGCGGCGCAGCCGCGATGTCGACGAGGTGCTGGAGACGGCCAAGCCAGTTGTCGTGCGCCTCGGCGGTGGGGCGGTAGCGGAAGAGCTCTGCTGCCATGAGCAGCGCAGTGTTTGGGCTGGGCGCCGGGCGTCCAAGCGTGGACGCGCTTTGACGCCGAGATGGATGCGAGGACTCAGCGTCCTCGCTGTGCTCGTGGTCGACGTCTTCGTCGTAGCGCCCCGAAGCGCGGTTGGTGCGCGGACGGCCGCGTGGCCTGGTGGTGTGGACGACGGGCTCGGTCTCAGCTCTGCCTGACGCGCGCCGGTTGGCGCGAGCAGCGCGACTGTCCGCCATGGCGCAGAGGTCGATGGAGGTTGAATGCGCGCCTCAGCCCCCTACCTGGCGCGCCAATTGTCGGAGAATGACTCCCACGGAACAGGGGCAGTCACACTCGCGAAGAGATTCTAGTAAGGGGCTGAACACGACGTCAATCAACCCTCATCCGGCGCGGCGACGCTGCTCGTCGTGCCTGAGGAGGGACATCATAGTAGAGAGAGACACGGCGCGTACCCAGGTTCACGGCCCTCTTGTGGAGGTAAAACCGCTACGTCCTGCCTGTCTGTATTGCTGCTTGTAGAGGTTACAGTACAGCGTGCTTGCCGAGGGCACAGCTATGGCAATGGCGTGTACAAGGGAGGGAAGCTACTGTCTTCTTCTCCCTTGCGCGCAAGTAGCTAGACTAGGAGTAAAATGTCTTCGATCCCCCAGTAGGGTGGTGCACCGGCTCCTTTTATAGGCGCCCGGGCCTCCTCCCTGTCCTTGTGCAGCGGAGGGGCTACCACATGGCGACAACGGTCGGGAGCACGGTGCACCGCTGCTTGGGCGTCCATGAGAGCGGTCCATGGGCACAAAAGCTGAGGCCGCAGCAGAGGGCCGCCGTCCATCCAGGACGGCCAGCTGCTGCCGCAGAGGAGTAGGGGGAGTCCCACGGTGACGTCGCGTTTGGCGCGTAGCGCCGGCCTGCTCCCTTATCACCAAAGAGGAAAGCTTGGTGGTCTGCGCCGTTGCCCCTGCTTTGTTGACTCCTTTATCACCAAAGTGGGACTGTAGCTCCGTCGTCACCCTGCGCAGAGGCGCGGTCCACTCTGCGGCCGCTGCGGAAGCCATGTGCGCTCCGCAGAGCTTGCTTTACAGTGAAGGAACCCTCGCGTGGGCGGGAACGCCCTGTGGAGGATTCTGCGTTGACTTCCCCTCAGGGAAAGCTTCCTTGGAGAGGGGGCAGCGGAGAGTAGAGGCTCCACAGGCCTTAGCTGCCTCCTCAGGCCTCCGCGAGGCGATTCTGCCCCGCGGGCTCCCCAGGCTTGCAGGCCTGGTCCTTAGCGAGATTCCCTCGCCGAGTGTGAGGGTTATAGAGGCCTGGCCCAGTACACCCTGGTTCTTACTGGGCTGACAAACACAACATGTAGCATTACAATAATATGATCTTGATCATGTAGGGCAGCTCACAAGATCTAAACATGATGGCACAAAGTGGAGAGACAACCATCTAGCTACTGCTATGGACCCGTAGTCCAAGGATGAACTACTCACGCATCACTCCGGAGGCAGGCATGGCGATGTAGAAGCCTCCGGTGACGATTCCCCTCTCCGGCAGGGTGCCGGGAAGAGGTTCTGAACCCTCCCGAGCTAGGGTTGACGACGGCGGCGTCTCTGGAACTTTTCGTGGATATTTGCTCAGGTACTTAGGGTTTTCGCGTCGGGGGGAATAAGTAGGCGAAAGGGCGGCGGCTGGAGACCCGTGGGGCCCACACCACCCCAGGGCGCGGCAGAGGGGGGCCCGCGCCCTGGCGTGTGGGGCCCACGTGGCTCCTCTCCGTCGCCTCTTTGGTCCGTCAGATGTGTTCTGGTAAAATAGGGACTCCCGTGTAGTTTCGTCCAATTCCGAGAATATTTCCAGACTAGCTTTTCTGGAATACAAAAACAGCAGAAAACAGGAACTGGCACTTCGGCATCTTGTTAATAGGTTAGTCCCAAAAAATGTATAAAAGTGATATAAAGTAGATGCAAAACATGTAGCAATTGGTATAAAACAAGCATGGAACATCAAAAATTATAGATACGTTTGAGACGTATCAGCATCCCCAAGCTTAGTTCCTACTCGTCCTCGAGTAGGTAAACGATAAAAACAATAATTTTTGAGGTGACATGCTACTATCATAATCTTGATCATATAATATTGCAAGGCACATGTAAATGAATGAAGTGATCCAAGTCAATGGTCTATAATTTGCTATCAAATAGATAATGAGTAAACAATGAATCACACAAGCTAAACGTTTTCATGAATAGTACTTTCGAGACAAGCATCAAACAGTTTTGCATAAGTGTTAACTCATAAAGCAATAGTTTCTAATAAAAGGTATTTAATCAACACAAAGGAAGAATTTAGTTTCAGCATTTGCTTCAACTTTCAACATATTTATCTCATGGATATTGTCAACACAAAGTAGTATAACAAGTCCAATACATTGCATATAACGCATGTTGTAACAAAGTTGACACTAGTGTTTGCTTGTGGAAGACAGAAAGAATAGGAAAACTGACTCAACATAAAAGTAAAAGAAAGGCCCTTCGCAGAGGGAAGCAGGGATTAAATCATGTGCTAGAGCTTTTAGGTTTTTGAAAGCATATAGAGATTGCATAAAATATTTGATACTCCTCCCAACCTTGCTAACACAAGCCATGGCTAACCGAATCCTCGGGTGCCTTCCATCAATCACATACCATGGAGGAGTATCTATTTTTGAGAGGTGTTTGTTAATTGTCAACGAATGGTAGCGGGTGAGAACAGTATTCTACCTGTCGAACGGACTTTTAAGAGCGGCTCCCATGAAGGACGTTATTTCTACCAGCAAGGCAGATCATCCCTCTTTCTCTTTGGTTTACACACATTCAGGTATTTCACTGTTTGTCATTGCTTACTGATGAATCAGGGCAAAAGTGTGAAGAGAATTAATTGGTTAAAGTTGTAATTAATTGGGACTGGGCACCCCGTTGCCAGCTCTTTTTGCAAGTTATTGGATAAGCGGATGTATATGCCACTAGTCCAGGTGTAAAAGTCCACTCGACAAATAGAATAAAGAATAACCACACTAATTCCTCATGAGCTAGTAAACATTGACACAAAAAGGGAATAATAACATTTTGAATAATTTAAAGGTAGCACATGAAAAATTTACTTGGAGTGGCAAGGAAATACCACATATAGGTAGTTATGGTGGACACAAATGGCATGGATTTTGGCTCAAGGATTTGGATGCACGAGAAGCATTCCCTCTCAGTACAGAGTTTAGGCTAGCAAGGTTATGTAAGCAAACAAGAATATCAACCCGTACACCAAGTTTTATATGACAAACATATTGCAAACGTTATAAGACTTCATACCGTCTTCCTTGTTAACCAAACCCTGTTATTAGAAAATATCTAGACCTTAGAGGTACCACCGATGCAAACCAAATTTTCAACAAGCTTTACGGTAGTTCTTCACTAATAGGCTTAACTCATGTGATGCACAATTTAATCATGATCTACTTGTTAACTCAAAACAATTGACAAGCATCAAGTTATCCATTTTAGTGATCTACAAGATTAAGCAAGTTTTTCCTTATACCAATTACCACATGCAACATTTTCTGAACCAACCAAACACCAATCAATTTATTTCATCAACTCTCCAAACAAATATAAGTGAAGCAAGAGAGTACTTTCTACAAAAGAAAGCTAATAGCTCTGACAAGAGATACATGAAAACAAGAGCTAAAAGCTGAACAGCGCTAGATATGAATACTCAACAAATATAAGTGAAGAATAGGAGTATTCTCATGAAAAAGCGGAGCGTGTCTCTCTCCCAATCAAGAATGCTAGGGTCCAGTCAAGCTTTATTGAAAATAAAAGTGCAATACTGAAAATAAAAAGCACACAGACGCTCCAAGAAAAGCACATATGATGTGAAAGAATTAAAATATAGTTTCACTAGAGATGACCTGATAATTTTGACGATGAAGAAGGGGATGCCCAAAGCTTAGACGCTTGAGTCTTCTTGAAATATGCTGGGGAGATCCATGGGAGCCTCCCCAAGCTTAAGCTCTTCACTCTTCTTGATCCTATTATATCATCCTTCTCTCTTGACCCTTGAAAACTTCCGTCACACCAAACTCAAAGTAGATCTCATTAGAGGGTTAGTGCATAATCAAAAATTCACATGTTCTGTAAAGACGCAATATGATTTGTTACTTTAAACATTAGCTACAGCCACTGATGTTATGTGAAGCTCTTCCACCCAAAAAAGAATTTCACTCAACACTAGTAAAAGAGAGAATGCGAAAAATAAAAAGGCATAATCTGTCTAAAACAGAACAGTCCGCAAAGACGAATTTTTTCGAGGCACTTACGACGCTCAGATCGAGAAACTCTGAACTAATGAAAGTTTCAGACATTCATAAAGATTACGCACAAAAATTTCAGATTTTTAACAATCTGGTGATTTTAGGAATTTCGTACAGTGAACAGCAAAAATCTGTTTCTGCGCAGCAATCAAAATTAAGCATCATCTTATCATTAGAGGCTACTCTTGGCACAACAATGCGAGAAAATAAAGATACAAAGGAGTTGCTACAGAAGTAAACAAACTCCTTGACTCAATAAAAGAAAAATTGCAGAAAAATAAAATGGGTTGCCTCCCATAAGCGCTTTTCTTTAACGCCTTTTAGCTAGGCACAAAGCATGCATCAAGTATTACCAAGTGAAGAAGCATCAACATTGTAATTTGTTCGAACAATAGAATCATAAGGTGGCTTAATCTTCTTCCTAGGAAAGTGTTCCATACCTTTCTTGAGAGGAAATTGATATTTTATATTCCCTTCTTTCATATCAATAATAGCACCTACAGTCTAAGAAAAGGTCTTCCCAACACAATAGGGCATGATGGATTGCACTCAATATCCAAGACAATAAAATCAACGGGGACATAATTGTTGTTAACCATGATAAGAACATCATCAATTCTTCCCAAAGGTTTTTTAATAGTAGAATCAACAAGGTGAACATCCAAATAACAATTTTCCAAAGGTGCTAAATCAAGCATATCATATAATCTTTTAGGCATAACAGAAATACTAGCACCAAGGTCACACAAAGCATTGCAATCAAAGTCATTCAATTTCAATTTAATGATGGGCTCCCAACCATCTTCTAACTTCCTAGGGATAGAAGCTTCATGTTTAATTTCTCTTCCCTAACTTGTATGAGAGCATTAGTAATATGTTTAGTAAAAGCCATGTTTATAGCACTAGCATTAGGACTTCTAGCTAGCTTTTGCAAGAACTTAATTACTTCAGAAATATTGCAACCATCAAAATCAAAGTCATTATCATCAAAAGTAATGGAATTATTCTCTTCCTTATTGCTAGAAATTTCAGCATCTTTATCAAGGACAGTTTCAGAGTTATCAGGCAATTTAGGACATTTTGCAATAGAAGTGGAAACATTACCAACACCAACTATCTTGCCATTAATGGTAGGAGGTTTGTTAACACTTGAGTTTGAAATTTTCAGAAGTAGTAATAGTATAAACTCTAGCAATATTGTTCTTTCTAGCAATTTCATCCTCTCTTTCCCATCTAGCATGCAATTCAGCTAACATCCTCACATTGTTATCAATTTTAACTTGTATAGCATTGAGAGTTTTGCTCTCTTTAACATCATGAGGCATGTTCTTTAGTTTCAATAAGTCAACATCAAGAGCAAGACTATCAACTTTAGAGGAAAGCACATCAATTTTCCCAAATTTCTCCTCAACAGTTTTATTGAAAGCAGTTTGTGTACTAATAAAATCCTTAAGCATAACTTCAAGATCAGAGGGTACACTCTTATTATTATTGTAGGAGTTACTATAGGAATTTCCATAACCATTGCCACTATTAGAAGGATAGGGCCTATAATTGCTATTACCAAAATTATTCCTATAAGCATTGTTGTTGAAATTATTATTTTTAATGAAGTTCACATCAACATGCTCTTCTTGAGCAACCAAAGAAGCTAAAGGAACATTATTTGGATCAACATGTGTTTGACCATTTGCAAGCATAGACATAATAGTATCAATTTTGGCACTCAAGGAGGAGGTTTCCTCAACAGAATTTACCTTCTTACCTGTTGGAGCTCTCTCGGTGTGCCACTCAGAATAATTAATCATCATATCATCAAGAAGCTTTGTTGCAGCACCCAAAGTGATGGACATAAAGGTACCTCCAGCGGCCGAATCCAATAAATTCCTCGAAGAAAAATTTAATCCTGCATAGAAGGTTTGGATGATCATCCAAGTAGTCAGTCCATGAGTGGGACAATTTTTAACCAATGATTTCATTCTCTCCCATGCTTGAGCAACATGTTCATTATCAAATTGCTTAAAATTCATTATGCTACTTCTCAAAGAAATAATCTTAGCAGGAGGATAATATTTTCCAATAAAAGCATCTTTGCATTTAGTCCATGAATCAATACTATTTCTAGGCAAAGATAGCAACCATTCTTTAGCACGTCCTCTCAAGGAGAAAGGAAAAAGTTTCAGTTTAATAATATCACCATCTACTTCCTTGAGCTTTTGCATTTCACAAAGTTCAACAAAGTTATTAAGGTGAACAGCAGCATCATCAGTACTAACACCAGAAAATTGCTCTTTCATAACAAGATTTAAAAGTGCAGGTTTAATTTCATAAAATTCTGCTGAAGCAGCAGGTGGAGCAATAGGTGTGCATATGAAATCATTGTTGTTCGTGCTAGTGAAATCACACAACTTAGTGTTCTCAGGAGTACTCATTTTAGCAGAAATAAAAACAGTACAGAAAATAACTTGAAAGTAAACTAGATGCAAGTAACTAATTTTTTTGTGTTTTTGATAATTGAAAGCAAACAAGATAAAATAAAATAAACTAAGCAAGACAAAAACAAAGTAAAGAGATTGGAAGCGTGAAACTCCCCTTGCAGAAGACTGCTGTCTCCCCGGCAACGGCGCCAGAAAAATAGCTTGATGACGTGAAACACACGTTCGTTGGGAGACCCCAAGAGGAAGGTATGATGTAGTCAGCAGCAAGTTTTCCCTCAGAAAGAAACCAAGGTTATCGAACCAGTAGGAGCAGCAACTCTTCAGAAGGTTGTCAACGGCGCCAGAAAAATAGTGTTGAGGGAGTCTGGACTGTTGACGTGGAATCTGCACACAACACAATCAAACTACTTTGCCCCAACGAAACAGTGAGGTTGTCAATCTCACTGGCTTGCTGAAAACAAAGGATTAAACGTATGGTGTGGAAAATGAGTATTAAATTGCAGAGAATGAAAAAGGAACAGTTTGCAGTTTGTGGTTGTTTAATCAGTGTAAAAGAATGGACCGGGGTCCACAGTTCACTAGTGGTGTCTCTCCATAAAAGATAACTAACATGTTGGGTGAACAAATTACAGCTGGGCAATTGACGAATAGTGAGCGCATGACAATGCATATACATGACATGTTGACTACTATGATATTTAATTGGGCATTACGACATAATACATAGATCGTTATCCAACAGCATCTATGACTAATAATCCACCGCCGGGTTGTCATCCGAGTCCCCCGTTGGTATTAAGTTGCAAGCAACGGATAATTGCATTAAGTAAAGTGCGTAATGTAAACAAACACATATGCCGTGGACATAGCATCGTTAGGTTATCCCTAGTGGCAACAGCACATCCACAACCTTAGAACTTTCTGTCACTGTCCCAGGTTAAACGGAGACATGAACCCACTATCTAGCATAAATACTCTCTCTTGGAGTTACAAGCATCTACTTGGCCAAAGCATCTACGAGTAACGGAAAGCATGCAAGATCTTAAATAACATATAAGATAGATTGATAATCAACTTGACATAATATTCAATATTCATCGGATCCCAGCAAACACAACATGTAGCATTACAATAATATGATCTTGATCATGTAGGGCAGCTCACAAGATCTAAACATGATGGCACAAAGTGGAGAGACAACCATCTAGCTACTGCTATGGACCCGTAGTCCAAGGATGAACTACTCACGCATCACTCCGGAGGCAGGCATGGCGATGTAGAAGCCTCCGGTGACGATTCCCCTCTCCGGCAGGGTGCCGGGAAGAGGTTCTGAACCCTCCCGAGCTAGGGTTGACGACGGCGGCGTCTCTGGAACTTTTCGTGGATATTTGCTCAGGTACTTAGGGTTTTCGCGTCGGGGGGAATAAGTAGGCGAAAGGGCGGCGGCTGGAGACCCCGAGGGGCCCACACCACCCCAGGGCGCGGCAGAGGGGGGCCCGCGCCCTGGCGTGTGGGGCCCACGTGGCTCCTCTCCCTCTTTGGTCCGTCAGTGTGTTCTGGTAAAATAGGGACCCCGTGTAGTTTCGTCCAATTCCGAGAATATTTCCAGACTAGCTTTTCTGGAATACAAAAACAGCAGAAAACAGGAACTGGCACTTCGGCATCTTGTTAATAGGTTAGTCCCAAAAAATGTATAAAAGTGATATAAAGTAGATGCAAAACATGTAGCAATTGGTATAAAACAAGCATGGAACATCAAAAATTATAGATACGTTTGAGACGTATCAATCGCGTGTAGCCTTTTCGATAAGTAAGAGTGTCGAACCCAACGAGGAGCTAAAGGTATGATAAGTATTCTCTCAAGTTCTATCAACCACTGATACAACTCTACGCACACTAAACATTTACTTTATCTAGGAAATAATACTAGACTACAATACGGGTATGAGAGATAGCTTTGCGAGATAATAAATACAAGAAAGTAAATGTTAGTGCTGCAGCAATAAAATAAACTAAGTAACCTTAAAATAACAGTACCATGAGTGTGGAAAAGTGGTGGTAATTGTGATGGCTTTGTCCAAAATTAATGAGTGAATATCGGGTTCATTGTCTTCGATGCAGTTTTCAATGTGGGAGAGGCTAAATATACATGCACTCCACTACTTGGGATTACAAGTAGTATATGATTGGATTGTTAGCAAGCATCCGCAAATACTAACAATGCATTAAGGTTTCCCAACCATAGCCTTAAGTTCATGGTCCTCTTACTCCCATACGTGCAACTAAACGGTTCGCGTTCTCAGGTTTCTGTCACTCCGGCAGAACTTCCCCCGCTTTGTTTACAAATACTACTAACCCCGTGATGTTTGATCCATGCGCGCACAAGTATAATGGACATCAAAGGACAGTACCATATCAACATACAACTCTAATGAACAAAATACATTCAACCATTCAATCTAAGGACAAATAAACTACGGAAACATGACGTAGATCATAGGATAAATATTATAGCATCAAACACCATGTTTACATAGGACGGTACAGAGGTTTGTGGGAGGATGAACCACTGAATACAAGGAGGAGATGGTGATGGAGATGGCGGTGAAGACGGCGGAGAGGGGCAGCGCGGCGGCGCAGGGCGGCGGCGGCGCGGCGGTGCGGGGAACTCCTTTCCCCGCCGCCGCAAGCTTGGGGAGCGCCGCCCCTTAGCCTCCCTCCTTCATGGCTTCTTGGGAGCCCTCCCCCATGGAGATGGGATCCATGGGGGAGGCAAAAACGTGGCTTTTGGTGGCTGAAATTCGTGGGTGGAGGAGTCCTCCACGAATTAGGTTTCCTCCCTTTATATATCTTCTCGGATTTCCGTCACCCCTTTTAGGGTTCCACCAAAACGGGCCTCCAGGCCGCGTCCGAACTCCGATTGGGCTGATCTCGGGCTTAAAATCTTCGTATGGAAAATTGTGACAACTTTGTTTTCGGGGAGACTTCCGTTGGACGTCATCTTCGAGGGTCAAACTGACAATCTCCGTAAAAAGTTTTCAGACAGATTTCAGGAAAGTCCCAATTCGACCCCACAAGGGTTTCCTCTTGTATTCTTCATAATTTCTACACATCAAAGAGTAAAATAAGAACATTGTGCACTTTTGCAACTATTAGTAGGTTAGTCCAAATAAATAATAAACTTAATATAAAAACAAGTGCTAAAAGCATAAAAATGGCATGAACAATCAAAATTATAGATACGTTTTGGACGTATCAACATCCCCAAGCTTAATTCCTGCTCGTCCTCGAGTAGGTAAATGATAACAAAATAATTTTTGATTGTAAATGCTATGATCAGGTCTTTAACAATTGCATGATGCATGGATAATAAAACTTAGCAATCATGTTTCCTAATGAAAAGTATCAACGAACTAAGCTCATAACATGAAATTTCTAAACATCAACAAGATTGCAATGTTCGTAATAAGATATGACAAAGTGGTATCTCGCTTGCCTTTATTTGAAGGGCAAAACATAAATGCCAAGGCACCTCTAAAGTTCAAGTGAAGACTAGATATAAAGATATCAAAGATAAAAGTATCACAGTTATGCCTCAATTAATTGTATTTTGGGACAAGCACATTACACTAAGAACGACGGTTATGCTCTCGAAGAAGTGCTCAAAGAAAGGATGGTGACTCAACATAAAAATAAAAGATTGACCCTTCGCAGAGGGAAGCAGGGATTAACACGTGCTAGAGCTTTTATTTTAAAAACAGAGGTAAAAATGTTTTGAGAGGTGTTTGTTAATTGTCAACGAATGGTAGCGGGCGAGAACAGTATTCTACCTGTCAAACGGACTTTTAAGAGCGGCTCCCATGAAGGACGTTATTTCTACCAGCAAGGCAGATCATCCCTCTTTCTCTTTGGTTTACACACATGCAGGTATTTCACTGTTTGTCATTGCTTACTGATGAATCAGGGCAAAAGTGTGAAGAGAATTAATGGTTAAAGTTGTAATTAATTGGGACTGGGCACCCGTTGCCAGCTCTTTTTGCAAAATTAGAGGATAAGCGGATGTATATGCCGCTAGTCCAGGTGTAAAAGTACATTTGACAAATAGAATAAAGAATAACCACACTAATTCCTCATGAGCTAGTAAACATTGACACAAAAGGGAAATATTTTGAAAGTTTTAAAGGTAGCACATGCAAATTTACTTGGAATGGCTTGAAATACCATGCATAGGAATTTTTGGTGGACTCTTTGGAATAACTTGGTTTTAAGGATTTTGGATGCACGAGCAGCATTCCCGCTCAGTACAGTGAAGGCTAGCAATAGACTGGGAAGCGACAACACGAGAGCGATAACGGTCATAATCATGCTTGCGACAAAATAAATTAACGGAGGCATAAAGATGATACTAAAACTCTGAAGCAAAATAGATCATCAAGGCTTAATCGACTTTTATTTTTCAGTCATAACATGTGTGAGCATGTGCCAAGTCGAATCAAGTGAATTATTCAGAGGAGGATACCATCTTGCCATACCGTTTTACGAAAAGAACAATGCAAGTAAATATCTATATGACATGATATGCACTATTAGCTAGTTGAGACTAACCATAAGAAAACATAAACGACTAAACAGTATTATTCACACATCATTTTTAAGTTTCAAACAAGTAATCCATTAACCAAGTAAACATTGAAAACAGGGGATAAATAAATATGTGACGATCCACTTATTAATGTAACTGGTGTTTGATGCTAAGATAAATAGATAATAAAATACAGCCGCTTCAAGTTTAGTTAAGTTCCTATGTTGCTCAAAAAACAAAGTTTGAAGCTTTGCAAACCGAGGGGTTATTGATGAAGAGGGATGCGGGGACATCCCCAAGCTTATGACTTTGGTAATTCTTCAATATTCCATAGTTTGGTGTTTCTTCATTCTCTGTGAAAAAGTTCAACACAAAAACTTTCCCATTCTTTTCTGCGGTTAGACATTAGTACAATAGATAATATTTCCAAGTGTGCTATTAAACCAAATAAATTTTGTTTTTAAGTTACAGAAAGGTTGCTTAAATGGCCAACTTATAAATGAAAGGTAAGAACCATTAAAAATCAAATAAAAACGAAAAAGGTCACTCTTGCAACAAAGGTCAGAATCTGTCCAGAAAACAGCAGCTGGCAAACGTAATTTTTAGGTGCTCTAAAACATGTCTGAAATTTTAGCCAATTTTTGTACATGCAGAGAATTAGGTGCTACAACATCAGTAATTTTTTCGTGATTTTTAGAGCTTCCAGTAAAATATGAAAAATCGCGCATTAAGCAGTAGATACCGAAAACAGAAATCACTTTTTACATATGTATCAACTAGCTAAAGGGATAAAACTTGGTACTTTATTTTTGATAAACTAAGAAACCAGAGGCTAAGCAAGAACTAAACATTCTAGCTACAGCAAGAAAAACTCTAAAAAAATCAAAAGTAAAAACCAAATAAAATCAAAATAAAGAACCAAACAAGAAGCAAAACAAAAGAAAAAATATTTTTGTTATTTTGAATTTATAAGTGAAAATAAAGAAGCAATCGAAACCAAATAAGGAGCCTAATAAAACTAAGAAGGTAAAACCAAGACATATAAAAGCAATCATAATACAAGTTAAGACATACATATCATGTGGCGGGTAATATAGAGTATGAATGAGACAACCTCATGTTAGTTGATGAATAGGGGGATGACTCGGGCATCCCAAGCTTAGATGATTGTATCTTCTTGAATATGTTCTTGGGATGCACCTACACATCCCCAGCTTGAGCTCTTGCGTCTTCTTATTCATCTCATATCAGCATATTGATTAGATCTTATAAGCTACATCCACATAAAACTTCACAAAACTCATTAGTAGGTTAGTATCATTAAATAAAATCCACTCATGTTCAAGCATTGACAAGTTTTATAATTTTACTCAACATTAGCCATGTATACTAAGGTGTTCATGATTTCCGTTGTCCGTCGAAAAACTAATGAAACTAACAACACAAGTACAATATTGAATAAACAAAGAAATCTGTCAAAACTGAACAGTCCGTAAAGATGGCATTCAACGAGATAGTTAAGTAGCTCAAATCGAAAAACTTTAGTCTAATGAAAGAAAGATAATAAACTCAGGTTTATGCACAAAAAATTTCAAGTCAAATACTATTCTGAGATTTATCACGATTTTATTTACAGAGAAGCACAAATCTGTCTAAACAGAACAGTCAGTAAAGATCGAATTTTTCGACCTATCTACGTACCTTAAATCAGAAAAATTTAGTCTAATGAAAGAAAGCTAATAAGCATCACTTTGCACTCAAGAAATTTCAGATCAAGATCACGTTCTGGTGATTTTAAACATTTAATACGATGGAGCACAGAAAATCTGTTTCTGGACAGCAAAATAAAACTATCAACTTTCAATTAACTAAAGACTATAATTAGCATTTTATTTTTATGTACAGAGGTATATACACAATATTTACAATATTGACATGTTTTTAATGAAAAGCTTCCACGGAAAGATTTGTTTTGGTTTCATAGGCATGAACACAAGTGTTCAAGGTCGACCCCTATTTAACATTACTCATCTTTCCAATCACTTTTCTTTTTGAAAACGTTTTTAGATAAAACAACTACACCTAATTTTTTTTCGTAATTCGCATTCCCTATCCATAGTAAGATAAAGACAACTTAATACTGAAATAAAAACTTACTTAGAGATAAAGCAAACAAGTGCACACAAGAACTTAACCTACGCTATGGCTCCCGGCAACGGCGGCAGAAAAGGTCTTGATAACCCACATATAGGGGATCGCGTGTAGCCTTTCGATAAATAAGAGTGTCGAACCCAACGAGAAGCTAAAGGTAGGATAAGTATTCTCTCAAGTTCTATCAACCACTGATACAACTCTACGCACACTAAAGTTTACTTTATCTAGGAAATAAATACACTCTTACGCATATGAATCTGATCCTACCTCAAACATTCCACGTCCTCTTCACTTCTTTCTTACAGTAGAACATTTCTACAAGTGAAGTGTAACATCTGGAAGACAAAGATGGAATTTAATTTACAGTAGTTCTACACGATTAAACATCCATATACAACATTAATTCGAGCTTGGGCAGCGGCGCGTCTAAGGCAGCTTCGTCGTCATCTCCGGCGTCGGGACCCAGTGGACCTCGTTGTAATTTTACCTTTGTTCTGGGTCTTTCTGTAAGAGTGTGGATCTGATGTACTTTCCTCTCCTCAAAAAAAAAAAAATTCAATAGTAATGAATTGGTCAGCATCACATGGCTCTCTAGCACTCAACCACCTTTACTGTAAAGTTTTATTCCATACGGAAGAAAAACGTATGGAGGGGCAATGAACAAGGTAGCTCCAAACCAAAACGTAACAACATTATTGTTACAGCTCACGTTCCGGAATCCTATATGAACAGCTTCCGTATTGGTTGAACAATGCCTTAGGATGACTCCAACGGGCCGACGCATCGAGTCCGCGCGCATCCGTCCCTGTCCGCGGGAGCCAAAACCATGGCACAACGGGGCGACGCAAAACGGACCGCGTCCGTTCTCCTGTCCGCCGCGACCCATTGTTGGCCCAAATTTGGCCAGGTTTGCGTCGGTCGCGGACGCGCGCGGAGCGCTCGGCTCTCCTCCTCGTGTCCGCCCAGGCCCCGCGTGTCATCCACTACAACGGCTAGAGCGGCCACCTACCCCCATTAACTGTGGGCGGTGGAGCTCTTTAAATGGCGTCGGCCGGCCAAACCCTAGATCAGAAACCCTAGAGCTCTCCTCCCTCAGCCACGGCGGCCACCACCTCCAAGCACAGATCCACGAGCCGGAATGGATCCGCCGCCGCCGCCGCAACATCTGGTGGACCAGGTCGAGCGAGCGCGTATGAGCCCAGCATGGGCCAGCATGATTCCGCAGCCGCCGCGGCCGCGGCTGTCGGACGATGAGAGAAGGGTGGTGGAGGCCACGTACTCCGACTCCATCGATAACAACGAAGAAGAGTACGCCGCCGGAGTCACGGCGGGCAGCGCGCCGCCAGAGCCTCCCATCGGCGTGGGTGGCTATGTCCACAGCTCCGAGGAGGAGGCGGCGCGGGCATCCCACATGCAGCTGAACGCCTAGAGGGCGGCCGCGTTCATGTCCGCCGCGTGCGCCTGCGCCGACGCTGCACAGGAGGCCGAGACGGAGCAAGCGCGCCGCGCCATCCAGGGCGCTGCTCGCGCGGCGCGCCGCAAACGGCACCGCGAGGCCAAGGCGGCCGAGGCGGCCGTCAACGGAGCAGGCAGCTCCAACTGATACCGTATCCCCGCCGGCTAGGCCGCCTATGCGCGACCAATTTTGCACTGAAGCCGGCGCCGCTACGTGTTTCGTAGCTACAAAAGGACCAAGGAGGAGGAGCCAGCTAGTCCGCGGCTGGCCACGGCCATGACGAAGGAAGAGCCAGCAAGTCCGTGGCCGAACGGGCTTGCGGCTGGACGTTCCTCAAGGCCGGAGCCCCTCTTTGATCTTCCCCCTTGCCGGCCGGTGGTCGGTTATTTTTTTTTTTTTATGTTTTTTAGTTTAGTCTTAAGGTTTAATGCCGGGGAGGGTGACCGCCAGCTCTGGCCGAGGCGTCGGCGAACGAGCCTAGATCTCCACCGCCCCACTGGCCGGCGATGAGCCGGCTACTCCACCACCACCACCGGAGGAGGAGGAGGAGAAGACCTAGATAATATTAGGTCTTTTATTATGTATTTTCAGTTTCCAATATGTAAGAATCCTTATTATTAAGAAAAATGTTTGGAAAAAAAAGACCGGGCGGACACAATGTGTCGGTCTCGTTGGGCGCAGTGGCCAGAAAGGAGCGGACATGGGCCGTACGCGTGTCCGTTTGCCGATCCAAACGGACAAAACGCGGACCAAACGTGCGTCCGTTTGCGTCGGCCCGTTGGAGTCATCCTTATGGACGACCTTCAACCAACTGTACCTGAAGTCCAGAATAGTCTGACACTACAACTACATCGAGGACCATATATAGAGCAAATTAGTAGCCATGTGAATAACCAGCACGAAATTGATAACTCCTTTTTTTTGTTAAACACAATTTCATCACGACAACTCCACATAGCTCAACATAAAGAGTACGCACTCCAACCCGGATTTGAGCAATGAGTTGGGTACCAGCACCATCTGTACTATTTTGGTGTAAACACAAATAACCAGTACCACTAGTCCACTAGCACTAATTCATATTATGGATACTTAATCTTCAATTTCCTAACCGAAAGCTACATAGGAGTGAGTATGTTGCCAATGAACAGCAAATTATAGTATGCTATAAGAGCATCTGAATCTGATCCTCGGTTAAACATTTCACATCTTCTCCATTTTCTTTTTCTTAGATCTTAATTGGAGTATGATATTTGGATCACAAAATTCGAATTTAATTCACAGCCTCCAAAAAGTAGTTGTACACAACTGAACATCCATATGCTGACATACGGCATTAGTTAAACTTACAAGGCATGTGTATGGTCAAAACTAGGCATGAACATGCAACAAGCTCAAGAATCATCATCAAGAAGTACAAATTATCATTACCCTCGAGCCCTCGACCGATCATTCAAAAATCAATCACCATAGCACCCCGTGCCGCCGCCGCCACCACTCCTCCTGCCCTTCTCGTTCCTCCTGCTTCCTCCTCTGCCCCTCCTCCGCCTCGTGCCCCCGCTCACAGCTGCCTCGTCGTTGCCGTCGTCCGACATCAGCGGCGCCATGGAGTCCCTCTGCTCGTCTTCGTCAAGGTCGTCGTGCGTGCGGACGTTCACGCACGAGCACCGCTCCAGGGAGGCGAAGAACGCCGCGGCGATGCCTCCGCCGACCCACCCGGCCACGCGGTCCAGCGGCCGCCCGCAGCCGCCCTGACTGGACGACGACGATGGTGGGCGCCGCGCACGCTGCCAGCCGAAGCGGCCGCAGAAGGGGGCAGTCGACGTGAGTGTCGTCGCTGCCATATCAGCTACGGTCGATGTGATGAGGAGGAAGGAAGAAACAAGGCAACGCCACTCTTTTTTGCCACCTTTGGGTGTTGTTTAAAAGGCAAAAAATGGAAGCGGCGCACGAAGCTTCTTAATTAGTGCCAACGATCAAAGGCTAAAGCTACGGTTTCTGTTCCTGTTATGCCCTTGATAAACTTTCTAAAAGAAGAACCGCACACATGATCTGTGTCTATGATGATTGCAGTTGGTAATAAGGTAATTTGCTAAGAATCTGCTAGAGGAAATCAATTGAAGAATTTGAGCATCAGCAACGTTATGTTATTTAATAATTCTATCTCGATGGAATTATGTTCATGTATTAGTCAATGTTATAAGTAGCAGATGCGTGTCCATGCGCGTACCAACGCTTGGCCATTTGAAGTTCACACTCTATAAACTTTATTAGCTAGCAGCTGGCCAAAGCTCCGGCACCAAATTTGGTGCCCACTTATAAGAGCATTGCTTGTGTACGAATCACGGAGCGGCTATTAGAGTCTTGTGTTGCATCTTTTTTCTAGTAGGAGTTTAGCAGATGCATGGGGTCACATTAGGTACACATAAATTATGTCACGGATGTGAATTGTGTCTGGGCTTGCACATGTATGATGTTGCCCAAAGGAAAAGAGGGTAGGGCTCTCCATCATGGCGTGAGTTATGTACTTTTGCTAGTGGGCTAAATCGGTTGCGAAAACAAGTCTATAAATTTAAAAGCTAGTGGTCATAAGCTCAGCCCTAAGCTACAGTCACTCACGACCCTTGCATTGCTCCGCTTGGGACGACACGGGTGGTGAAATCCTAGCCCGCTAAGAAACCTCCCCATTTCCTTTTCCATCCCTCCCACATCGTCATGAGGATGCCACCGTGCTTAGGACGCACAATGTAGGGCGGCGGCGGGGAACCCACCTGCCTTAGAACGCCCGGGTGGAGTCCTACTGGTGCGGTCCTTGCGGGGGAGCTTGGACGTTGGGGCGGCTATGTAGGGTTACGCTTAGCAATTTAAAAATTTCATAACCTTGCTTGCCAGGATCTACACTATGAAGATATGCTGCACCCCATAATGCTAGATCTAGAATAATTACAAACGCCGTTGCAGAAGATATTGTGTTTGTCGAATTAGATGTTGGTGAAGCCTGATGAAGAATCTCACGTACACGCCGAGACGTGAGATTGTTGCCGATTCCGTCGTCGAGGAATTGCTTGCACAACCCACTCTAACAGTATCCACACATACGCCGCGTCAACCCATCAGCGCTCCGCCGTCTAGAGCACTTGCACCGATGAAGAGAGACTGCCTTTCGGCGTAGTATAGGTGGTAGATCTAATCAACTAGATTAGATCTATATGAACTTAGAGAGAGATCTAATTCTCAACACATGAGATCTAAATAGAGAGAAATTAGAGCAACGCCTAAATAGAGCGTCGTCTAATTGCATAATATCTCAAGAGAGAGGAACTTGCGCAAACTTGTGTATTGTTGTGTATCCTCCATGGAGGAGGGTGGAGTATATAAGGGGGAGAGGCACTACTAGGAAATAGGCTATTAGTGGCGCACCAATTTTAGCATTCTGTGGCGCATGGTGGGTGCGCCACAGAATGCTCGCCACTAATTTTTTTTTCTGTGGCGCACAGGCACATGCGCCACAGAAAGACCAAGATTTTGTGGTGCACCTATCCCCGTGCGCCACAGAATTATTTCAGTGACGCACCCCCAGCCGTGCGCCGCATAATTGTTTTTTTTGAATTTTTAAAAAAAGGGCGACCAGATCTAGATCTGGATCTAGCGCCGCCGGAATTTCGCCGGAATTTCGTCGGAGCTCGTCGGAGTCCGTGGTGCCCGTGGTCATGGCCGTAGGTGGCTTGGCCGGAGGTGGGTGGAGGGGGGGGGGGGTCGCCGGAGGTGGGTGGGTGGGTGGAGGATGGGGGTCGCCGAAGATGGTGGAGGAGGAGGAGGATATCGCCGGAGGTGGTGGAGGATGTCGCCGGAGGTGGTGGAGGAGGAGGAGGTAGCCGGGGTGGAGGAAGTCGCCGGAGGTGGAGGTGGAGGAGGGAGGAGAAGTGGAGGAGAGAAGTGGAGAGGAGAAGTGGAGGAGAGAAGTGTGGACGAGAGGAGGGAGGAGAAGTGGAGAGGTGGTGGAGAAGAGAAGGAGAGAAGGAGAAAAGAGAGGGAAAAGGGGGCGCCGGCGGGATTCAAATTCGAATCCCGCCCAACAATTCTGTGGCGCATATGTAGATATGCGCCACATAATTGTCTTGAATTTTTTTTGATTTTGTAAAAAAAATCTTCTTTTTGAAATAACTTTTTTTCCTTTTGGAATTTCGAGAATCTGAGAAAAGTTCACCAGGTAAATCTAGGTGAAATCGAGCTCCAAATTTTATCTAGTTTTTTTGATATATTAAACACATTTTTTCGACGTCGTATGCAAAAGTTATGGCCGTTTTAATTTTTTTTCTTCTGTTTTTTTGCAAAAAAGGTCAAAATTCATATTTCAAAATTTCTATTCCAACTAGACACTAAAACTTATCTACATCTCAAAAGATTTTATTTTTTGAAGGTTTTATCATTTTCTTTTATTTCTACAAAACTAAAAAAGGCGATCCACTGGGGGGTGTGGGGTGGGTGGGATCTGATTTCAAACATTTCTGTGGCGCACCTAACCCCATGCGCCACAGAAATGGTGCTTTCTGTGGCGCATGGGACTAGATGCGCCACAGAAATCAACATTTCTGTGGCGCATCTTGCCCCATGCGGTACAGAAATGTTGATATCTGTGGTGCATCCAGTCCCGTGCGCCACAGAAAAGGCACCGGAGTATCAAATCCAACCATTGGTGGGGGCCCACCATATTTCTGTGGCGCATGAGTTTGCATGCGCCACAGAAAGCCTGTATTCAGTGGCGCATGGGCGAGTTATGCGCCACAGAAAGTGGCCGGTTTCTGTGGCGCACCACATCGGGTGCGCCACTGAATACTTTCTGTGGCGCATGGCTATAAAGGTGCGCCACAGAAAGTGGATCCACCTATACCCTATTTCCTAGTAGTGAGGGAGGGGGGCGGGGGGGGGGGGGGGGTGCCCTGGTCCTAGGGACGCCGGCCGCACCCCTTGCCCAAGTCGGTTCGGGTTGGGCAGGAGTCCAACTCGGACTCCTCCCCTCCTTTCGTTTTCCCCTTTTTCCTTTTTGCCTATTTCCTTTATTCATTTCCTAGTTTAATTAGGACTCCTTTAATTCCCCAAATTGGACAAGGTAGGAGAGAGGAGGACTTGGTGCGGCCGGCCTAGATGGTGGGGCCATACGGCCGACCCACACTAGGTGTGGTGCGGCCACATGGACACCCCCCCCTTTCTCCTCCGGCGCATCCCCCCTTCTCGGCAAACCTCCGAAACTCTTCTGGAATCAAATATACTCTTTAGATAAAATCATCGACTCTATCCACTGATGTCGGAAACACTTCCCGGCATCCCGGAACATCTCATGTTCGCCATATTTCTCTCTCGGGAAATTCTGCCCTAAAATCGACAATATTTCTCTCTCATGATAACTTCATCGGAACACCTCCGAATCACTCCGGGGTTGTTCGTGCATGTGACATCGGAGTGACTCCGACCACTTCTAATAACCACTAATACTACATCTTTATTCTCTCAATACAAGATTGACTCACAGCTTAAGTGTGTGACCTAGAAGGTTCGGTAATACATAGACATGTCCGAGAGCTTACCGGACAATAACCAGCATTGGGACCTAGACGTATGTACTGGCTCCTATGTATTCACGATTGAACGATGGAACCTTTTGTGTTTCTCATTACGCTAATTCCTTACGTACATGATACCAATGATATCACGAGATTGAGACAATGTGCTCTAAGGTGATCAAAACCATTTGACCATAACACATACAAAACTCGTTCTCGATATCATTCTCTTTTCTCATTCCGTATTCTCAATGTCCTGTGATAAATCTCACTGTGTCTGGCCTGACGATTGGAGTGACATTGATAATACTGAGATGACCTAGAGGATGTATCTCTCCATCGTCTAGAGGAGTAAATACCATTCTCGAACAATCTCTGTTCCATCACGTATTCTAGTTTAGACTTAATCATCACCGTTATAATCCCCAAATCAATGCCAGACGGTTGACGACGATCAAAATATAAGTGTCTAACACGCGGTCACAAGATGTTCTCAAGGTATAGGAATACGGCTAACGAAAACTCTATGTGATCAATTGCTAATTTTTATCTGTGAAAATTTGCCTCAATAGCAAGATCAACTGATGGGTCGGTTCAGTACTATTATCATTCCGATAATAAACTCATATAGTTGTGTGACTTATACAAAGTCCATGATCTGGAAAGCATGATCATCTAACAACACGATAGGCTAGTCTTAGAGACAAGACTATGAACTCTTTTACTTTGTTCACTCTACACGTGCATTGGAGGTTTCCTCTTGAATACTTTGTATTCGCTATTCAAGTACCCAATGCAGTTGTAGCATAAAGATATACACGTTTAATAATAAACTTAAAGATAAAATGATACTAAATATTATTGTCTCTAGGGCATATCTCCAACATGCTACCCAAGGAGGTGGAGGCAGCGGCAGCTCAACGGCGGGCAACATGCATGGGTGATGGCTAATCTTCTTGGTAGCTAGGGTGGTGGTGACAAACGGGTTGTTTCCTTGTCCGGTCTTCAGACATAAAGCATATGTTGTTCTCCTCTCACCTTTGCGTTCCTTTCGACTGATCCGAGTGGGGTTAGCCACTTGGCTACCAAATCCAAATCTGAGCCGGTGAATGTGCTGTTGCACATGGGAGTTTTGGGTTGAGACAGACCAGAAAAATTCCACGACAGGCGATGGCTAGCCCTGATGACGGTAACGCCTACAGGTGTCGGGCTCTCCTTGGAGGCGTCATTTGTGGTCTCCGTACACCTCCTTGGGTCAAAGTGTCACTTATCCTTAGGTCATTTGGGTCGGGTGATGACGACCCTTTGACGTCGCGCACTCCTTAGGGACACTGCCTTGGAACTAGATGCTCTTATCGTGTGGTGTGTTGGTCTTCATACATGAGCCACAAATGGTTATAGCTTCTGCCTTGGAGACACTGCCTTGAAACTAGGTGCTCTTATCGTGTGGTGAGTTGGTCTTCAGATAAGAGAAGCCAAACATCGATGCACTGAGACTTGTCACGCAGAACGCGAGATCTAGAACAACAGTTTATTCTTAATTCTACAATATACTTTTCATATCATATAGATTGAGCGTTTAGATATTGACACTTTTTTAAAATCCGGTGACTTCAATTATTTTAGAGTTGAAATCGCCAACGAAAAAATAATTCACTACCTAACAAGGAAAAATAACAAAGGAAGAGTTTTTTTTAATCTTTAAGTAGTATAGGAGAAGAAAGAAAGGGTTTGGGTGTGACCCTGCGTCATTCCCCATCTTGATCCGACGGTGCGGGAAGCGATCGATTGACGGGGGAAACGCCTTTTGCCTATTCTTGAGTTGATTTCAGAAAACAAAGGACAAAAAGAAAGGAGGGCAAGAAGAAGAGGAATCAGGATGCGGCTCTCCTTCCCACTCGTGGCTGGCGCCGTCGTGTGAGTTCAACCAATCCCCTCTTTTATTTCTAGGTTTCTGTAACATCTCGTCGCAGATCTGTTGTGGCGGCGCTGCTTCTTTCCAGTCTGGCGCTAATTAGATGCATTTTTATGCTTATTATATCTATTTTGGATGTTTCTCGATCCTTCTTGTGGTTGCGAACTTGGAAGTCTTGATTGTGGGGATGTTCTTTCTGTGCTTGACCCCAGTCTTGCTCTACTGGAGGGAAACAAGCTTGATTTTTACCCACGGCTGTAGTTCCTGCGTGTAGGGTGGAAGAGTAATAGGTTTGGAGCAAGGTTTAGATGGGGCTGAGAAACTAACAGATGAAAACAGCAGCAGTTCGCAAAACCGAATCACCATTGGGAGGCTTGTTCTTGAAATCCTTTTGTCAGGGTTAATGATCATCATATCAAAAGCAGTGCTTTCTTGAAATTCTGCTGCAGTGTTTTGCAAGTGAAACCATATGCAGTGATTGAAACTTGGGGTTTCAGTAATAATGGTGCCCCTTTCTTAGTAGAAAATTATCAGACAGTCAGACTCAGATACAGCCTATTGTCAGGAGAGGAATAACACACATTTGTCAAAAAAAGTACTCCCTCCGTTCCATAATGTAAGATGTTTTAGGTGTTACACATGCATGTCTACATTCATACTAAAAAGAATGTACACATACACTAAAAAGTGTCTACATACATGTGTATGCATGTGAATGTGGAAAAAAGCTAAAACATCTTATATTGTGGAACGGAGGGAGTATTAGACATTTCCATTATCCGATTAGGAATTTGACCATAAATAGGGCTTTTCGATGGTACCAGCATCAGTAGGCATTTCTTTGTGCAAGCTTCTGTTGTGTGGGGAATCCCATATAGCCACCAGCCTGAGAGACCCAGCAGTAGACACCGTGGCAGATGGCCCTAGCTCCAGTTATCCAGCCCGTGCAACTGATTAAGCGTAAGATCTCTATAATATCTTGAAGTTAGAAAGCTGCATTATCTTTTTAGCTTGAACCTTAGCCAGTTAGAGAGATGATGTGATTTTACTTACTTAAATTGGAGTATCAGTCTATGAGGACCTCCTGGATGAGATAATCAAGTGAACTTCTCTCAGGACCATACGCCGTTCTCCTAACCTTGTGACATGGCTGCCACTATGGCACGTTGTGCCTGAATTACTGTTTTGAACCTCTGTTTACCACAATTACTATGTACGTGGCAAAGATCCCAACAAAACTCTGAGGAATCGCAAATGCTTTCACTGCTCTAAGAACGAATGGCTCCCTAATGTGCAGGATATTACACTTATTTGATTGCAAGATATAACTCATACTTCCATTTTCATAAAGATCATAAGTTGGAGAATATCACCGGCTTCAGAAACTAAAATACAAGAACGACATAGTATACTCGTATAGTGGATGAAAATGTTTATTTGGCCTTCCATAAAAATACAAGCTGTACTTTGAACATGAGCTAGGTAGCGTTCAGAATCAGTCGACTTACCTATCTACGGAATCTAATTAATAAAAATACTATGCATATTTATTAAGTGATGAAAATTGCTTCTGTAATATGGATATATTTATTCATTTTCTTACACCTGACACTAAAATACTCTGGTTTTGCAATACTTCTGTTTTGAAAAATGTAAGCTGCCAAACACAGCCCAAACTTTATACAGCATACTCTTTGGAGTTGTGACTCTCAACATCACACTTACGGTAAACAAGCAAAGGACCATGCCACTCCACTAGCCCTAATTATAAACTGAGTTGAAATTAAACTTGCATCTAACATCTACTTGATTTTCTAAGGAACGTGGCCATCATGGAGTGCCAGGGTTTATAATGGGCGTTAAAAGACACATGGTTGCTGAATATGTTTTCCTGGTACCGCTCATGCCGATGCACATCACATTCCCGTTAACTAAGTGCATTTTCTAGCTGTTCACCATACCAAAAATAAATAAATGAAAATATGTGTAGATAGGAGCACACAAAGCACTAATATAGGTAGCGAGAGAACCGGAGAAGTGTCAGTTATCAGGCATGTGGGTAGCGAAGTGCAAAAATGATATATATACTCCACATGCATGGCACTCAACGCATGACAGATAATGCATATGCATATGTACTTGCCTTGCCAGTGACTATTTATTTGTTATTCAGAGTAGTATAAGTGCACATGGTGGATTTATTTTACAGCATTGAAGGCTCTAGACTTTTAGAGGTGCCCATATTTTAGCTGTGATGTCCGATTACAAGAGATACATTAATCTTCTGTTTGCAAAATGAGTATGATTGAAGTTGCAGCTCAAGATAGTCTGTAAAGCGATGTCCTAGAGTATATTTTTTTTCTGCTTGTAATAGTATCATGGGAGCTCATGTTGATGTTATGTCATGTCTTGGGATGAGTATGTAGATATGATCATATGGGGATATTTTCAGAGAAACTTTTGAATTATTTTGTGTTCTTGTAGTGAAAATGTTAAAGTTAGTTCTAAGCTTGTCAACTGTAAAATATCATTCCTTTCTGATAACAATTGTACTCATTTTCCTATTACTTCTGTAGTGGAATGTGTCCTTTTAGCCCGGGCTTCAGCCCGTTTCTTAGGCCTAAAGCTGCACTCGGTGTTTGGAAAAAAATCGTGTACAACAGTAGTTCACAGCGGACACACATGGCCAGCCTGGGGTATGGCTCATTTCTGGGTCCGCCTCTAACTCTGGGCATTACATTGTTAATCTTGCATCCCTAGAACTGCATCTTACAACATAGATCTGGTACTATGTTGTTACACATTCATAGATGAGTCCAATCTTGCTGCTATTTCTATTGTAGCTATTGCAAGTGTTGTTTCTTGGTGTGCTGGTAGTTCTTTATTTTCACGGACCTGCTTCTAACTTTGTCATTCTGCCTTGTAAATGCCTCAGGGTTGGAGTGATATCTGGGAATGTAATATTTGGTCCGCCGCTTCAGAAGTACTGGGCAGAGAAGCAGCAGCAAGACCAGGCAGCAAAAGAAGCCCAAACTGGATCGACTTAACAAAGATATCTTCATTTTTTGTTCAATGATGTCAAACATGTTAAAAAACAAAAAATGTTGCCCGTGGGTCGATCAGTAGCAGACACAGAAATCTGAATCTAATGCAGTGATGCAAAATATATTTGGTTACTATGATGGTCACATTTTTTTTGTTAGCATTGTTCGAATCAGCTGCTATAGCTTTTGTACTGGAAGGTATCATTTGTACCATGAACAGAATAAATTAGAATCCAAGCCATCATTGTGATCAAACTGTTGTCTAAATTCAGTTTAATCTCTTCCGTCGCCGAAGCTACTCTAGATAAGTGATGTTTGGGCCTGGTTGTCTATTGGGCTTTGCCCACGAGTCTCGCTCTGAGAAAGGCCAGCTTATTAGTCAGGCTGCCCAACCTGGCCCGGCACAGGCTTATCGCCTGCTGCCTTTTAGACTTTCAGATTAGGGAGACGAGAGGCGATGACCATTGTAGGACTTCCCCGCGCATTCACAAGCCCTAGCGCCCAATTTCCCGCCAAAACAAGATTGTTGTTCCCTGCTCCAGCGATCTCAGTAGCCCTGAACCCGCACAGGATGCCGAGGAAAGCAGCCGCCGCCGGCAAGAAAGCAGCGACAGCTGCCGGCAAGAAGGCAGCGCCTACCGTCGCCGCCGCCGCCGCCAGCCAGTACTGGCTCCTGAAGACGGAGCCTGGGGAGTGGTCGTGGTCCGACCAGGCCAGTGCCCCCGGCGGCATCGGGCCGTGGGACGGCGTCCGCAACCGGCAGGCCATGAACTACCTCCGCGCGATGCGCTGCGGCGACCACTGCCTCTTCTACCACTCGGGCGCCGGCGCCGCGTCCCGCCGTGTCGTGGGCGTCGTGGAGGTCGCCAGGGACTGGTACGAGGGCGTGGAAGGGGAGGCGACGGCCGGTGGCGCCGTGGACGTGCGGGCTGTCGGGGAGTTCCAGAAACCTGTGGGGCTCGGAGAAATCAAGAAGGCGGCCGGGGAGGTGGAGGGGATGAAGGACTTCGCGCTGATCCGTCAGGCCCGGCTGTCGGTGATGCCTGTGCCGGCGAAGATCTGGGACTGGATTTGTGAGATGGGAGGTGGGTTTGTGCAAGATGGGGAGGTGGAAGAGGAGGAAGGTTGATGCCGTTCAGGTAAACAGGCTACTGTTACAATGCAATGCTTTCTAATGCAATTTGTGCTTAATTTCTTGTCGTACTTCATATTACCCCCAGCAAATTGTCCGCTAATCTTGTAAAATGTCTGTAGATGGAGGTGACATGTGCAGTTGGAAGGAGCATTTTGTGACGCCTGTTGGCCTGCAGCAGATGTTAGTACTTCCGGAACTAATTAGTGGTATGTTGTTTATCCTCTCTAGTGTTTGCCGTCTCTGGCACCGAAGTGTGACTGTAAGTGTGTATCCACTCGCTAGTCAGTGTAAATTCAGTGGTCGATGTTGGCATGCTGCAAGAACAGTTGTTATCTTAGGGATTTGAAATCAACCAATGAGTCATATGCTGTTCTTTTGGGCTGTATGGGTATGCTGTTGACTGAACTTTTAAGCAGGTGGTTTTATGCTGCGAATTCTATGGCACTCATGGTTTCATGGATGATTCCTGGCTTAGATATGTGTGGAATGATTATCCGTGTTTCATATAGGTGCCATGAGTAAATTAAGAAGTGCACTTGTGTAATCACGCACTGTTTTATAATACCCGGTTTCCGAGCACGAATAGTTGTTTTTTGGGAAGTTGTAGTAGAGCTCCCATATAGGTACACCTATCTAGCCATCAAATATTGCACTGCATCAGATGGTTCTTAGAAAATTCTCTCTACTCCCTTGAAAATTTCCCTCGAATTCTGCTACTCCTCCTCTTGGTAGAAGTTCCAAACCACGGAGGAGTTGAGAGTCTGCCTGTCTCCCTCCAAGCAACAACAGAGGAGCGAAGTGTGGAGTTACGCCAGCACAGCATAAGCAAGAAACTACGGAAGCCACCAGGGCAACACTAGAAAAGCCCAAATTTCCAGAGCAGAGCAAGTGACCAGGTTAGCTGAATATGTTTTCCTGGTACCTCACATTCCGATGTCATGCATGCATGCTCACACCACACTCGCACCAACCATCTTTCAGCTGCTCAACCAACAAAGAAAAATATAAACATGTAGCTAAGAGCACAAAAGAGCACTGATTGCGGGTATCAAGAACATGATGAGTGTGCAAAGATATACACATGGGCACTACACGCGTAACAGACAATGCACATGCATATGTACTTGACATGCTAGAGTGAGTATTTATTTGTATGTTAAGAATGAGCAATACATTTGCACATGGTGAAGTTATTTTACAGCAGCACCTTCCCAGGCCGAGCATGAGTAAAATCAGCCATGGCTGCAATTTTTTTTCCCATGGAGTCATCAGCAATACGGCTTGGTTCACACAAGGGAGAAAACCTCTTGGGGGAGATAAATAACCCTGATGAGTGTAGCCAACTTTGAGAATAGTTGTTTTTGGATGTAACAGAGCTCCCGTGCAGGTACTCCTTCTATCTAGCAATCAAATTTTGCATCGAGCTTAGTGCTTAGAAATTTCTCTCACATGCCTTAAAGATTTCCCTTCCTAGAAACAACCCAGGAACCAAGTGTGGTGTGGAGTTATGTCAGAACCCCTTGACCAAGGATGCCGTTAGTGCAACACTAGCAATGCGCGAGTGAGATGCACGATGTAGCGCAGTGGTGGGGACTGGCGGTGGCCATCCCATCCGCCCAGGTTTGATCCCCACAGGGGACGGATTTCTGGGTGTCTCACTAGGGTTTTCCCCTGAATAAAATCAGGTGCCTCACACCCTTTTCGAGCCACGGATGCTGCCTCACACCGTCTACAAGCCACAGGAGAGGACGACGTGCCCATCGTTCCCGTAGTTCTGGACTTCGGAAGTCTCCTAGGACGAATTGTGTATAGGTTTAGGTCTTGTTAGGCGCATAGCGGGGTGTGAGTTGTGGCGTGCGTGATTGTGGTGTGTCTTCTATGCGTCGGAACATATACTACAACTTGTACCTTAAAGTTGCGGCTCAAAAAAAGAAGAAGCAATGCACGAGCAATCTGAGCTTAAACCGAGCGTCACCTCTTTCGTGGAGCGACATAGAAGCACTAGACACTCCTGAACTTCTCCTCCATCATGATTTTAGATTTTTTCCAAGTACATCTCATGAGTCCGTACCACGAACTGAGTATCAGGAGTGGGCTTTGCCGAATGTTAGCCATTGGTTGTACGGGTCCAAGTCATTAGCAGCTTCTGGAGATCATACATCTATTCTGGAGGATGTTATTAAGAGTGGATATCCCAATCTAGCAATCGTAGAGGGTGTTGAGTAGGAACTAGGAAGATCTTGCAACCCTTGTGGTCAATAGGCTTTGTAATCTTGCTTCAACTTATAAGCGACGCTAAGACAGATAGAAATAATATGTAGTTTATTTGGTGTCGACACATGTCTGAAGTCAATGTCTGACGTTGCATGGTCAAGAATTAATGTTTGTTTGTAGCAACGTAGCGCCAAGTGTAACTTGTGGAAGCTCCCGTGACTCAATCTTGCCCTGAGTCTAACTTGTGCAAGAAAACATTGAAGCTGAATATCTTTTCCTGGTACCTCGCATTCCGATGTCGTGTGTGAGGCTGTGAGCAGACCACATTCGCATAAACTAACTGCATATTTTAGCCAATCACCCAAGAAAGGAAAAAAACCTAAGAATGTAGCTAGAAGTACAAAGAACACTGATTGCAGGCAGCGGGAACGGCAGGGGTGTCGCTTATCGGGTATGTAGGCAGGGAAGTGCACATATGATTTATATATATACTTCGCATGTGTGGTATTCCACGCATATGCATATGTGTCGTGTGTCAGTGTGTGTGTGCTTGGCATGTCAGAGTGAAAATTTAATGGTACATCTTGCAAATTAGTGTGGTCAGGGAAGAGTAATACATCTGCATATGGTGAAGTTATTTTACAGCGCACCTTCCCAGATTGACGTCTAAATGTTTTCGATTTTTCTGTTGCGAACTTGCGATACACCACTACAAGAAACAATGGAAAACAGACAGTACAGATTCATCAATCCAAATTAGGACATCTCAAGGGCTGAGATTCATCAATATAAACATGGGCTCCCTCTGGTACCCTAAACAATACAAATTAATACACACAAGAGATGGTAGTACTTCTGAGGAACAAATTAGTTGCATGCTGTGTATCTTCTCTATTGGTTGATGTCTCTGCACCGCAGTGTGATTGTAAGTGTGTATCCAGTAGCTAGTCAATGTAAGTTCAGTGGTCGATGTTGGCAAGCTGCAAGAACAGTTGTTACCTCAGGGATTGAAATCGAGACATGAGTCCATGCATGTGCTGTTCTCTTGGGCTGTATGGATATGATGTCGACTGAGTTTTCAAGCGGGGGTTTCATGCTGTTGATGCTATGGTCATCAATATAAGCATGGGCTCCAAAGCACCAGTAAAATCGACCATGGCTGGAATAAATTATCATCGAGCCTAAACAATACGAATTAGTTCAGACAAGGCAGAAACCTAGGAGCATAAAAGGATTCCGGCTCCCCTTCCGCCAATTCAATTAGTATAGATTCTTCTTTTTCGAAGAGGGGATAGACCAGGCCTCTATATCGAATTGATGCATATTTAATTTATTATTTCAATTCATAAAGTATACACTTTAAATTTAATAGCAACACAAGGTCAATACATGAATCAACCATCAAAAAGTAAATAACACAGCGACCTCAAAGCAACATGTGATCCTGTTATCAAGCTTCTAGCCACAACCATTGAACAAATCATGTGCAGCCATTTTCGAATGAATACTCTGCCATGTTTTATTTATTTCGCGTTCTGTGTTTAGTCAAAGTCAAACTTTGTCAAGTTTGACAAAGAATATAGGAAAAAAAATCAAATTCCATAATATCAAATACATATAATATGAAAATATAATTTATGATGACTCTAATACTATTGATATTATATTGTAAATGTTGATATTTTTTCTAAATATTTGGTTAAATTTGGCAAAAATTGACTTTGACTAAAGCAAAAACGCAAAGTAAATAAAAACGGAGGGATTACATTGTGCTAGCAACAAAAACATTGGAAGCAATTAAATGATGAAAAACAATAAGAGATTGGTCTTTTTGGTTGTGCTAGACAATATAAAATTACGACAACTATGTTTTTTTTGTACAAGGGGGAGGCACATAGTGCCCCATTTCATTCAGCTCAGAAGCATAATACATTTAGGATTACATAGCCCAAAGTTGCAGATGAACAGAAGCCGCAAGGATTGGGCATGAAGAAGAGCTATGAGCTGAGTTCCTGCATGAACTAGTAGGCTCATATCGTCTAGATCATTTTGCCTGATGCGCACAATTATGAGCTACCCCATTCAAACTTCTAGAAACGTGAAAGATTCTATGCCGAAGGGGAGCAACAAACTCCTGGAATATGAGAATTTGGTGACGAATCTCCCAATGCACAAAGGAGCTGTCAGCCGACTCCGCGGCAACAGCACGAGCCAGGATGAGAGAATCAGTGAAGAAGATGGGCTCCATGATGTTGAGCGGCGCCGCAATTTACCCGTCCGTCGCTCAATCTTGCATAGGAAGGGGAACGTAGACTCCCAGGCCCGCCGGCGGCAAAGAAGAAGATCGCCAAGGCTTCCAGGCTGCATCACAATAAATTTTGTTTCCTGCAACAGATAAATCATTCGATAGAGAAATATCAGAGCAGTCATCAGAGTGAGGCATCTGGAGCAATTGTGGTCTGGGATCATCATGAGGTTCGAGATGTTGCACTTCCATGTCATTCAGCAACGACAACTATGTGGGTATGATAAAAAAAAAAGACAAGCTATGGTAATAAGGAGACAATGTTTAAACAATTTGTATGAGTATGCAGGATGCACATTACGTTAGACGAGCAGCCAACGAAGAAAACATTACAGTATATAACGCAATTTGTATGAGTATACAGTTATGCACATTGTTAAACGATAGGTGCACAACAGGCTGGAACTAGCAGGCTCGTGGAGAAGCCACAACTCCCAGCGGCCGACAAAGCGTTGCATGTTCTCCTCAAGAAAATGGGGCTCGCCGTTGGAGATATGCCCCTAGTGAAGGCTAGGAAAGAATTCACGAACACCTTCAAGTCTCCGCTCTCCGGTTCGGCAATCGACGGGTTAAACACCCTCTTCAGGCTGAACTTGCCATCCATGACGGCAGCAGATGAAGTTTTGATTGGCTTTGCTGGCTCGGGGGAAGCGATTTCCCGCCACCGACGGCGTTGGACGTCTCCGCCTGATCCGCTTCCTCCTCACAGATCGTGCCGCACAGTCGCATTTTGAAGGAACGACGATTTATCTTTCTGAGAGATTAGTCGCATTGGCCGACGAGACAAACTCATCAGCGGCAGGGCCAGAGTTGTGTTCGGCGGCGAGCATCTGCTGCCGCATGTCGTGGAAGTTCAGCTGCCCATACAGATCGGACAGCATCGTGCCCGGGTTTGCATTCACCGAGGACACGAGGCCATTGTAGGAGCCGTCCAGGCCATTCAAGATGTACCCGACGAGCTCAACATCATCTATTGGTTTTCCGGCAGCAACGAGTTTAGATCGGAACCCCTTCATGATGGTGAAGTACTGCGCTGTGGTCATGTTGTTCTTCTTGGTTGTATTGAGCGACGTCCTTAGGTGCTACACCCTAGAGATGGACTGAGATGCAAACATACTAATAATGGCGCTCCATATTTCGACAGAGGTGTCCAATCCGAGGACATGCGCGAGCACACCCGGGGAGAGGGAGTTCACGAGGTAACTCACTACCTGCTGATCTCGCTCAAGCCAGGCGATGTAGGCTATGTTGGCGATGATCTTCTTCTTCTTCGGGTCGTTGTCGTCCTCAACCTCCAGGGTGTGGGCCGGTGCAGCATCAGTGCCGTCGAGCAGGCCAGTGGCGCGCGCACCGCGCAGCGTCAGGAGCACCAGAGCCTTCCAGAAAAGGAAGTTGTCCGGCGTCAGTTTTTGTGATGGGGGGAGCCCCCAAGGCAGGCGGGGCAGAACTCGACGAGGAGGATGCCATGGCGTGGGAGGGAGCTAGGGTTTTGGTCGTGGTTTTGGGTTTTCTTGTGTAGATCGAATCGGCGGCGGCTAGGTCGTGAGAGAGGGGAGCTCTAATACCATATCAACCGAGTTAGGGTTTAGCGGAAACGATGATCCCGTTAGGGATCTCGGGTACGTGTTATATAGAGGTGGGAAGAGCCCCCACCGTGACATGATACATGGGTGTACCGTACAGGGTGGTGTACTACAGCATGCCTATACAGATACATTGTCTAACACAAAAGGGAGCCGGAGCCGGCTCCGGGCTCCTCTAACGTACAAAGAGAAGCCAGAGACTGACGCTTCAGCAAACGGGGACCTCCCCTTTGGAAAAAAAGGGAAACTCTCAAGCTCCGCCGCGTGCCTAGCTCGGCCAGCGCCACCGCTTCCGCGTCAGTCGACTCATCGCCGACGGCTCGCCCGCGTCCGATATAGTCGATTCGCCCAGGCCTCCGTCGACTCGCCGCCGTGCTGGCGTCCGCGCCGCCGTCGACGACGGTGAATCGCCACGCCGCCGTGGCCGTGGCGCCTCCGTCTACTCGCCGTGCTGCCATCCGCGCCTTCGTCACCGATGGCTAATCGGCTGAGGTCACTGCACGCGTCTTCCTCGCTGGTAGGTACATCACCAGATGCTTCCATCTCCGCTCTGCACCTCCTATGCTTGTCCATGAGATTAGCTACTCTGCTTGTCCATGAGTAGCTGTGATTTCAATTCAAACAAAATTGTATACTGTGAAGACTCCCAATTAGTTTAGAAATAAGTTTGAATGGGAATCCTTCACGATTATTTTCACAATACTGAACGAAAAAAATTGGAAAAGAATCAGACTAGTTCAATAGGAGACCGTGGCGAGGTTCGGCGTGGGTGTCGGTCCTCGCCCAGATTCAGCTGTGGAGGCTCTATTGCAGTCATGGTGTCCCCTACCCTTCATGGTGGGGGTTGGATCCGGTGTCCCCTGTCGATGGGTAGGTGGTGTTGGGCCGAGCGAAAGCTCAAGTCGTCTGTTGACGCCAGTGTCAGCGACGCCCGTGGGCGCCGTTCTCCCTCTTGGGGGCGACATTGTGGTTCCGTCCCACTTCCCTCGTGTATGCTCCGGGTGAAAACCCTGGTATTTTGACCTGACGGTGGCGGCGCTACTGCGTCGTGACCTCCTTGGAGGCACCGTCTTGGAGCAGGGGTTTACTGGCTTCGACATGGTTGTTTGAGTGCAAAGTTGGTGCCTTTTCGCAGCCCGCGATCTGAAGTGATGTTTTCTGGCTCCTGTGCTTTGGTGGAGGCACAACCTGCGGACACGGTGGTCCGATCCCGCCCCTCTGGTGGCTGGCCGTTTTACGCAAGGGACTGGTGCTCGCCGCTATCGGTGATGTCTGATCCCGCCCCTCTGGTGGCTAGCTGTTCTACGCAAGGGTTTGGTGCTCGCCGCTGTCGATGTTGTGGTCACCGTTCGGCGCTGTGTTGCTCGACTTCCTCTCCTTCATGCTCGACGTATGCTGGAGGCTCTGGTCTTTCGTCTCCTGTTCTTCTCTCTGATGTCAAGCTGTGTGCCAGTTGTGGTGGCTTCTTCGCTGGTGGTCCGATCCCGCCTCTTGGCTGGCCGTTTTACGCAAGGATTTGGTACTCGGCGTAGTGTAGCCACTTTTCTTTTAGCTTGACCTTGTTCTGCTTTGTAATAGGTTCTCCTCAACACCTTGTATCATGTGGCAGACTGGCTTTATTAATTTAAAGCTGAGCTTTATAGCCTTTTTTCTAAAAAAATAGCAGTAGCATCTGAATCAGACTAATGCAAAAAAATCAGACTAGTTCAATATTCATTACATGCTTCTGAATCTTAGAGAAGTACAAAGTAGTAGCATCCAAAATATTATACAAAGTGCTGATCACAATTGGAATGCATCGTTGTCGATGTCTTCAACAATTGGAGCAGTCAAAAGATCAGTGAAACTTCCCATGAACTCATATTTTTTAGACCCTGGTTCTTTTAGTGTTGGCCCGTTCTTATCTTCTGAATATTTTGAGGCACCATTCTCTATTGAATCAGTCTGTTTTGGCATGTTCTTCTTTTTCTCCTTGTGAGCAGATGGTGTTTTCTTCTTTATCTTGTGTTGCCTATCAAGGAAACTCATTTTTCTTTTTGAGCATTTCTTTTGAGCCTCCTTTTTTTTTAGAGGTGCAGCACTCAACAATTCATGTGAAGCTTGTGGAGTCACCTGAACATCATATCTCTGTTCAGGACTAGTTGTGCATATATACCCAATCGTTATTTCACCACTTGATTAGCACTATCAAGTGCATTCTCGATTAAAATACAACACTCTTCCGAGTTGGATGCTAGAGTACTCCCAAAAGTCCCATGCCTCAGCCACAGTGTTGAATTTCATCCAAAGTTGCTGTTTCCAGGTAGGTATTCCCTCCCCCTATCAAATAAACAAGTAAGGAAGAAATTAACAATTGAGAACTATTTAGTTTTTGGTACTTAGCAACATGCAAAAAGTTTTCCACATCACAGATATCTAGCAGCACTCAAATTTCCAGTTGAGAAAAAAAATTAAAATTAAGTTACTTGCTTGGATCCTGATTCTCCATTGTTCACCAGAATTGATCCGTGATGTGTTTGATCAGGAAATGCGGCTGTGTCGATCCATCAAGAAAATAGACAGAAAAGAACAGAGGAGGTACACACTGAGCAGAAGAGAAGAGAAGGCAAGTGGAGGAGAACTGTGGTCTTTGTCAATTTTGGCGCCCATGTGTGCCCAGGGGCCAGGGGAATCTTTTCCCTCCAAAAAATGGGAGGTCTGCTTGTCTCTAGTTTCCTTTTCTTTTTCTTATTTTTTTTGAAGGGGAGCTGCCCGTTTGCTGAAACAAAGTTAAGCTCTGACTTCTCTTCTTGACGTTACAGGAGCTGGCTCCCCAAGATAGAACCTACGTGCGAGCTCTTTTTTTTTTCTGGACTAGCTCTATAGAATGCAAGACAGGTATGTCGATTTTCTCATATGAGTACAATCTCCATTGGCTTCATTACTCTCCTCTGTTCATCTTCTGTTAGCTGATATAAGGGACGTGTTTATCTTCTGTTCATGTTGTTGGACCCACCCCTGGTTTTATTTCTGAAATTTTAGCAAACGATGTAAGTGTTATTTTAGTTAATAAACCTAGCCATGAGATCTTCTCGTAAAAAAAAATAACACATCGTGCGAGGCACGATAATTAGTCGTATGTAGTGGAGATAAAAGAGCTTCCAAAAATTCTTGAGTGATTTTTATATATCAAATAAATTCTGGAGAACACTATAGTCTTCGAGCTCAATTACTCTACTCAGGAAAAAGAGTTTTCTTAGCAACTATTGAACTGAATTCATTCTCTGTATTATGCCAGGGTGGTTCAACTAAAGATACATAATTAGCAAGGGCCAGACAAGGCCATTAGGTTAGTAATACATCTCCTATATCTGGGTACACAAGCATCCACTCAAGAAATCAGCTCGGTCTTCCTTGAAACAATCTGGGTGGCAAGCTCCCAGCTGAGAAGCATCATTTCCCTGGCCCTGCGGAAGTAACGATAATATAGTACTTACAAGGCTTCGACCAATTTCCTTCCTATCTGGGTGGCAACCTCCATGGCCACCTTGAGCTGAGAAGCATCATTTCCCTGGCCCTGGGCAAGACCATTCTTGCCGCCACCTCCTCTTCCCTTCAGTGGTTTGATTGAAGGTGTAAGCCAATCCACCACACTCAAGCTGCTGCGTGCTTCGGGAGGCACACCAGCATAAACAACAGCCTTGTTTGATGCCCAACACGTGCTGAAGAGCATTATGGGCATACGGTTCATGCATTTGACAACTGCTTCCCGGACAGCGGTGGCATCAAGACCCACATCGACATGCGTAACACAGAAGGCTTCTCCTGCAGAAAGAGCAGCTTCTGCAGCGTCTACCGCAGTCTTGATAGCCTTCTGGATGTTTTCTTGGCCCATCTTCTTCTTCGCCTTCCTCATTTGATCCTCCAACTCTGACATCTTTCTTCTCAGATCGGCTTTTCTTGTAGCTGGGATAGCAGCTGCATCCAGTCTACTCTTGATGGATCCAATCTTCTTTTCCAGTGCCACTCCATCCAGTTTAGATGCCTCGACAACATCAGCATCGATAATGATGCAAGCTTCATAGCCTGGGAGGCACATTCGGCAGTAACGGCTGTTATCCTCCGAACACCTTTAGCAACACCCTCTTCAGAGATGATGGCAAATGCCACAACATCTCTAGTGTTTGAAACGTGTGTGCCTCCACACAACTCAGTTGATATGGACAGCCCTTCTCTGCTTTCAGGGTCTGCAAGCACATCTTCCACCTTGCGACCAATCGATACAATTCTTACGGGGTCAGGATAGATCTCACCAGAGACAGCTCGCAGACCATATATGCGCTTCGCGTCAGCTAATTTTATTTCTTGTGCAGATACCACCAACTCATCCTTTATTTGTTGGTTCACTTTTAACTCAATCTTTTCCAAATCTTCTGGCTTAACAGGTTTCCCATGGCAGAAATCAAATCTAAGCTTCTCCGGAAGAACAATGGAACCTTTCTGGTCAATATGGTCGCCAAGTAATTCCCTTAGAGCGAAGTTCAACATATGGGTACAGGTATGGTTTGGAGCAATCAGACTACGCCGTGTGTAGTCAACGTTGCACCTCACTTCATCGCCAACAGACAGTGCCCTGGACCCTTCCACAAATGAACCAATATGCAGAACATAGCCAGCAAACACTTGGACGTTGTTCACAGAAAAAGATCCAGATGACCACTCAATACTCCCAGTGTCATATATCTGACCACCCTGTTCAGCATAGAAGCTTGTACTTTTCAACACAAGACCAAAATCCTCATCACCAGATGCGGAGGCTACGAACTCTGAGCCAGTATAAATAGCCATCACCACACTGCTGTGTTCCTCATGGTGGAATTTCAGGCTATCATTTGTGCTGGCAAGTCCCTGATTGCGCAGATGTGATATAGCATTAGCATCTAGGACAATAGATTTCCCCCCAGCCTTGTTGCGAGCATTCCTTGCCTTTTGCTTTGCTTCTTCCATAGAGGTATTAAAACCCTCTATGTCAACAGCCATCCCGAAGTCACCCGCCATGACCTCAGTCAAATCTATTGGATAGCCATAGGTGTCCCAGAGAACAAATGCATCATGGCCACTAAGTACTGCCCCTCCATTCTCCCTGACAGCGTCTGCAGCTTTCTTAAATCTCTCAAATCCCTTTACTAGAGTGTTCTCAAAGCTTTTCTCTTCGTCTTGGATTATATCTTTAATCTTCTTTTCATTGTCCTTGAGCTCATGAAACACATCACCCATTATTTGGACAAAATCATCTACAAGCTTGCTTAGAAATCCTTGCTTTGCCCTCAATTTTTGGCGACCAAAGTGAACAGCGCGTCTAAGTATACGCCTTAGAACATATTCTCTTCCCTCGTTTCCAGGCTGACAACCATCTGTGATAGCGAAACAAAGGGTTCGTATGTGATCAGCAACGACTCTATATGCCGTATCCACCTTCCCAACGTCACTGGAGCCCAAGTTTCCAGAGTATGGCTCGATTTTGTCGCCAACATGCTCGTGGATGGCCTTGAATAATGGCATGAACAGATCTGTATCGTAATTGCTCATCTTGTTCTGAAGGATGGAGGTTAAACGCTCAAAGCCCATTCCAGTGTCAACGTGTTTTGTATTTGCTGGCAAGGGTCTCAAGGTACCATCTGATTCCCTGTTTAGCTGAATGAAGACGATATTCCATATCTCAATGCAGGTAGGGTCGTCGTTGTTCACCAGCGACGCGGCGTCGCGGTTGCCGATCCGGTCGAAGTGGATCTCCGTGCATGGGCCACAGGGACCTGTCTCGCCCATCTCCCAGAAGTTGTCCTTGCAGCCGAAGGGGATAACTCGTTCCTTGGGGAGATACTTCAACCATACATCTCTCGACTCGGTGTCGGCAGGGATGCCAGCCATGTCGTCGCCACCGAAATAGGTGGCGTAGAATCTGTCGGCCGGCAGTCTGTACACCTTGGTGAGGAGCTCCCATGCATACCCGATCGCCTCCTCCTTGAAGTAGTCGTCCCCGAAGGACCAGCTGCCGAGCATCTCGAAGAAGGTGTGGTGGTAGCTGTCCTTCCCCACGTCGTCCAGGTCGTTGTGCTTGCCGCCTGCGCGGATGCACTTCTGGGAGTTGCAGGCGCGCCGCAGCTGGCCCAGCGGCGAGTCCGGGGCGGCGGTCCCCAGGAAGATCGGCTTGTACTGGTTCATGCCGGCGTTGGTGAACAGGAGAGTAGGGTCGTCGGTGGGCACCACGGGGCTCGAAGGCCACCGTGTGTGCGACTTGGATTCGAAGAAGTCCAGGAAGGCTTTCCTCACGCGGTGGGACGGCCACTGCTCCTCCATCGTGGATCCTGCTGCGGAACAGAGGCGGATGGCGGCGACGCGATGGAGCAGAGGCGCTGTAGGAGGCTGCGGCGATGCGAGCGAGCGAGACCTAGAACCGAGCGTCTCGCGCTTTTATGAGGGCGAACGACGGTCTCGCGCTTTCCTTTTTTTCCCGAGTATTACCTTATTTCGGATTCGTGAAATTTGAATCAGACTCTACAAAGGAATCCTACCCTAATTAGGTTAGGAAAACGATTATTTTCAACTGAATTACGGCCGTGTGACTTTCATGATTCATCATCATTTGGGCAACGTTCGGTAGTGTGAGACACGACACAAATGTCAAATATGGTTGGTCAGCTGAGCAGAGATCGTGTTTATGAAGGGAATGTCAAGCTAAAAAATAGCATGCTAATAGAAATAGCGACAACCTTCTCCAGATGCTATACACGCTATACCGTGTTATATTTTAAATAGCATTTTACAAAACATACCACATATATCTATAAATAAAGAATTTCAATAATAATAAAGGATATAGTATAAAAATTTCAGAACAACATATGCATAACCGTATTAGCGATATCAGAACAATAATACGGGATATACGCATAAATTTTCCTCCAATTGTTTAGAAGCATAATATCAACATCCCACGAGAAACATGGCATATACTACATATTCGATATCATTAGTATTAGTGATCTTATTTCCGTATTTTTTCCCAAAATATGTACATGTCGGCTCCATCCTATTTGGAGCCAACCTCCATTTTAAAAATTCTAAATTCTTACAAAAAATTATGGAACCAAATAGGCGTTCGGCGTCAAAAGAGGATGACGCTGAAATGTACAAGTTCAGCTCTAACCTCGTCAGCTCTAACCCCTTGGGGTTAGATTTAGCAATAGTTTTGACGAGGAGCCATACATGTGTTTAGTTTCTCAAAAGGTCAAGATTTGGCAAGAAAAAACGTCATTTCCGATTTAAAAGAGGAAGCAGCAGATTGCAATTCATCACCACGACAAACATGAAGCAACTTCTTCCTTTTCTAAGTTGGAAAACTCATGTATTTGGCCCAATAGGGTGGAAAAAAAGATAGCGTGCTAACGTATGACATTTTAGCGTAATATAGCGTGTTATTTCGTGAATAGCACGGTAGTGAGCAAAAGTATACAAATTTAGCGTGAACTCTTCAGATATGCTATAGCATGCTATTAGCGCCACAATAGTGCACTATTTTTTCCATGGAAAATATCCGCCGCCGCTTGGCGGTCGATAGGCTGGTTTAAAGCTTCTCCTATTGTTTGGTACTCCATTGTTGAGAGCTTCTTCTAGAAATACTTCATGGGCTCGGAGCGGATACTATTTGCTTGACCACTTGAACTTCTCGAGGAGTCCGGAAAAACTAGTGAATAATTGGAATAGAACACAATCGTAAACCAAAATCGGGTAGGATGTATTATAAAAGAAAGTCTTGCCTCACTCGCAAGTGTAGACCTAGCGTAATAAATAAAATCTAGTTACCAGATTAGATAAATTAAATCCAATTACCAGGTTAAATAAAATCTAGCATCCACAATGGTCCATCTAGATTCAGACAGAGCCTGATAAATGCGGCCAAAACCTGAAAGGTCTGTGCTGAGACTACGAGATCACGTTGTTTTGCAGGCCATAACGCTCTCTGAAACGTCATCGGTTTGGCCTTCAATTCGTCCCATATCCCCTGTCGACGACTTGCACGCTCCAACTTTCTCCCCATCCGGAACTAACATATGTTGTTCTATTAAGCAGTTGGTTCATGTTGTTGATGCAATGGCACTCACGGTCCCATGGATGATTCCTAGCTTATCTATGTGTGAAATGATTTCTGTTTCATGTTGGTGCCTTGACTAAGGGCCCGCTTGGATTGGCGGGTGAGATTACGGAGCGGAAATTTCTTCCCCGCGCGCAGGATTTATATGGGGACCTAAAGTGGTCCGTGGAATAATCCTGTCGTTTTGGCTATTAAACGAGAATCCAATCGAGGCCTAAGAAGTGTAAGTGTGTAACTGCACACTCTTTTATAACACCCGGTTGCTGAGAACGAATAGGTGATTTCTGGGAAAGTTGTGACAGAGCTCCCATGCAGGTACACCTTCTGTCTAGCATCGAATTTTGGGCTCGGTGATTAGAAAATTCTCTCCTCTCCCTTGAAAATCCCCTCGTATTCTGCTACTATGTTTTTGGAAGTTCCAAACCACAGAGGAGACGAGAGCCATCTCCCTCTAGGCAAGCACAGCGGAACGAAGTGCAGAGTTACGCCAGCACTGCTTAACCAATCGATTACGTAAGCCACCAGCGCAACACTAGCAATGCTTAGGTTTTCAGAACAGAGCTCTCTACCGTGCTAGCTGAATATTATTTCCTGGTACCTCGCATTCCACTTTTATTTATGTGTATTAAGTGTATCTTTCAGCCGATCACACAACAATGGAAAACCTCAGACATGTAGCTAGGAGCACAAAGAACAAGGAATGCAGATAGCGAGAACCAAAGGAGTTTCAGTTATCAGGTTTGTGGGCAGCAATTGCAATACATGGACACTACACGGATAACAAACAACGATATGCATATGTACAATTGTACTTGGCATGCCAGAGTGAGTACTTATTGCTACATTAGACAAAAGAAATGCGTTTGCACATGGTGAAGTTATTTTACAGCAGCACCTTTCCGGATTGATGATTTAAAGGTCTCCAATTTCTTGTTGCGAGAGAATTCCTGAAAACTGCGCCCGACGGGGGTCAAACTCGGGTTCCTGGGGTTTGCCACAACTGCCCGAGCCACTGGGCCATAGCCCTGTTCTCTCATGGAGATCTAAACAATACGAATTAGTTTAGACAAGGGAGAAACCTAGGAGCACACAATGGGATTCCGATTCTGTTTGTAATGTACTAGATACCTTTCGTCGAATTCATAATATAGAAACTTCTTTTTCAAAAAGGAGAAAACCCTGGCCTCTCCATCTAATTGATGAATATTTATTTAATATTTCATTTCACACAAGTATATAGTTTAGAGGTCACACAAGATCAATACATAAATAAACCAATGCAAAGTAAGCAACACAGAGAGCTTTTGCATCAACATGTGATCCTACCATCAAGCCGCTAGTCGCACATGTTGAACAAATCATGTGCAACCGTTTTTAAATCGGTTGCACCCAAAATCCAAGGCCCACCGCTTCGTCCCATGTTCCCTCTCGACTTGCACGCTCCACCTTTCTCCCCTTCCGGAACCAACATGGACACGTACATATGGTGGTAGTATCTTTATGTCAGGAAGCTGGCTTATCTTTTTTGCTTGGACCTTAGCCAATTAGAGAGATGATTTGGTTATTGTACTTATTTAGATTGGATTATCACTCTACGAGGACCTGCGGGATATGATAATCAAGAATCTAAGTTCGTGTGACATGGCTGTCACTACGGCACCTGGTTGCCTGAATTACTGTTTTGAACTCTGTTTTTACCACAATTACTATATGCGAGGCCAAGGTTCCAACAAAATTCTGAAGAAATGCAAATGCTTTCACTGTTGTAAGAACGAATGACTCCTTATTGTGCATGATACTACACTTATGTGTTCCCCCCTTGTTCTGCTACTACTCTATTTTGCTAGAAGTTTCAAACCAGGAGGAGGCGAGAGCCGTCTCCCTCTAGTAAACAATAGAGGAACGAAGTGTGGTGTTACTCCAACACAACTTATCCAGGGAACTGGCTCTCCGCGGCCGCTCCGGCGGCGGGAGGACGGGGAATCAACGGATCCTGGCGTGTACATAGTCTAGGTGTGCGTGGGGTGCTTGCCGGCGGCGCTGTGGAGGTGGTGGCGTGGCCGGAGAGGCTTTTGTCGACGGCGGTCCTCTCCTCTGCTCTGGGTGCTCCGGTGGAGGCTCTTGGCAGATCCGCCGTCCCCTGCGCGTCCGCCGCTTCTCGGAGCCGCGGCGTGCTTCTCCTCGAGCCGGCGTTCGTGATGGCGGAGCTGGCTCTTGTTCGTGGGGTCCTTCGGCCTTCACCTCGGTGCAAGGTGGTGCTTTTGTTGAAGATCTTTGGGAGTTTGCAGGTGGGAAGCTCTTCTTCGCCGGTGGGCTCGGTCGGCTTTGTGGAAGAGGGGTGGCATCTTCGTTCTCGTCTCCGGCGTGAGACGGCGAGGGCGAGCTGGCGGCGGCTCGGAGCCGATGTTCGTTCATCGTTCAGATTCCGGCGCCTGCGTCGGTTGGATCTTGCGGCATCTCAACAAGGTTGTTCGGGCCGTTGCCTTCGGTGCGAGGTAAGTTTGCCTTCTTCCTCCCCGGCGGCGTGCTGCTGGAGCTCGAAGGAGGTGTGCGGCGTGGTGGTTCCGTTCTCGCCGTGCGTGGAGTGTTTCCTGCCTCTGTACGTGTGTGTGCGTTCGTTCTTCTTCTGATTGTACACGTACTCCCTTAAAAAAAAAACTTATCCAGGGAACTAAGGAAGCCACCAACGCAACACTAGCAATGCTGAAGTTTCCTGAACAGAGTTCACTGATATGGTAGCTAAATATGTTTTCCCGGTACCTCCCATTCCGATGCCGTGCATGCACACACCACATTTGCATAAACTAAGTGTTAAGTGTATTTTTCAGCCACTCACCCAACAAAGGAAAAACCTAAGCCATTTATCTAGAAGCACAAAGAACACGGACGCAGGTTGCGAGAACCGGAGGAGTGTCACTTATCGGCATGGAAGAGTGAGTGTTCATTGATATACATTTGACAGAAGTAATAAATTTGCACATGGTGAAGTTATTTCACAGTAGCACCTTCCTGAATTGGTGCTCTAAAGTACCAGGTTTCAATCAATCTATTTACCTATTAGACAACTCCACGATTATTAATAACACCCTAAAAATATTTAACCGACAATGGGTGAAAAATCCAAATAGGTCAATCTTTCCAATAAAATAAGCTTATACTTTCCATTAGAGCGATAAGTTCAAGCCATCGATTAAAAACTCTGAACCATCATCGGTTTAGCCTTCAATTCGTCCAATATTCCCTGTCGACGACTTGCACGCTCCAACTTTCTAAACCGAAACTGCAGCATGTAATACATATATAAATTAAATTATCAATTTGCTTTCCATTTGATGAAATAATATACGTAGCGATAGAGGACAAATATTTGCATAACAGGCCTTGGATGCATTTATTGGTTTTACCAATTGTAAGTAAATATGTACTAGATGTATCAGAAAGATGGGTATGCTAATATCGAAAAAAGAGTTCAACATGAGTAAAAGACGAGATGACACAATCATGATTTCTTTTGTCATCAACGGAGTTCATTTTCATAAAGTACAACAAATAAGTGGAAAATTGAGGCTGAAGAGTAAATGTATGTATAACAGTATAAGTGGATGGATGCCATATGGATCGACGCAATGTTGTGTGTATGTGTTAGCGTATCGTGATGGAAGTAACACAATATACATTGCGTCAGCAACACTAGGTACGTAAACATTGGAAGCAATAAAATTATGACAAATAAGGTGTATTGTAATTTTTGGTTAATTTTACCCCCCAACAGATGAGTTAAATCCCTCCAGGGAGAGATTTGATGGATTGTTTTCAATTTGTGGCTGTTAGGAACTCCTATCTTCCCATCTTTTTCAGAGAAAATCAGTCCACCGTATAGACATATATACCAAATTGTCATGTCTTAATATTCGTCCGAGAAAACAATACACTACATTATGGAACGGAGGGAGTTTGAGATAGGTCATTTTGGTTGTCCTAGACAATATAACATTCCCATTACGAAAACTATGTGGGTATGATCAAAATATACAATGGAGATTTTTTGCACCCGGGCATCAGTGATCCCTCCCGTTTAAAAAATTTGAAAATCATATTTATATGTTTCAAAAAATTCTGAAAAAAATCCCGAGTGTAGCCAATGATATATCCCTCTAACGTGCAAAATATGAACTTCAAAAACTTTGTATTTTGAGCTACACAAAAATGACAAATTTGTAGATCTGAGTATGTATATTTTCAAATCTCTAAATTTTATCAGATTGCTATTTTTGTGTAGCCCATAATATAAAGTATTTCACACTAAAAATTTGCACGTTTGTGGGATGCACCATTGGCAACATCATAATTGTTTTTCAGATTTTTTTGAAACACACAAATATGATTTTCAAAAAAATTAAACGGGAGGGAGCACTTGTGCTCGGGATCAAAAAGGACTTTCCGCAAAATATAGAAGTATTACAATTTACAAGGGTCATTCATCTGGGCAACGTCCGGGGGGTGAGAACACGACACACATGTCAAATGTGGTTGGCCGGCGAGCAGAGCATGAAGGAAAAATATCCGCCGCCTGGCGTCCGGGGGGTGAGAACACGACACACATGTCAAATGTGGTTGGCCGGCGAGCAGAGCATGAAGGAAAAATATCCGCCGCCTGGCACCCTCAACACTAATCCATCCATCCAGATTCAGAGAGAGCCTGATAAATGCGGCCAAGACCTGAAAATCCTGTGCTGAGACTGCGAGATCACGTTGTGCTGCAGGCCATAACGCTCTCTGAACGGCGACTTCAATTCGTCCCATGTTCCCTGTCGGCGACTTGCATGTACGTACGGTGGTGGTACCCGAGAGGCGGTGTCGCGTTCGAGCTCTGCCGGTGCCGGTGGCCGGGATCGTATGGGCAGGCAGGCGACGCAAAGGTCGCGAGCCTGCGATGGCCATAAATAAGCACATGCCAGAGCCGGGAGTGCTGATCTTCAGCGAGGAATTTCGTCAAAGAAAAACATCACTAGGAGGAACGAACTATGGCTTCGGATTCGAATCGAACGGGTGGCGCGAAACCGCGTGCAGGCAGGGGAAGGCAGCCTGCAGTGCATCGTCGTGGCGATCATAACTCCACTGAAACCACACTGCTGTTCCTGCTGTGAGTGCCCCAACCTCCCCTTCATCTGAATCGTCTCTCACACGTCCGCGTCTGGCTTTAATGCGCACATCTCGCGACCTCGCCGATCCATCGCTCTCGCTCGCACAGTGCCGAACTGCCTGCCGATCATGTCGTCACCTCCTCCTCCCCTACTTAACAACGACCCTGAGAAGAGAAACCCACATGGTACCACCACCAAGTCGGCCGGCAACACTTCGTCAATCAAAAGCAACCGCGAACCGGAACAGCATGGCCATGGCCGGCACTCGCCGCGTCGCGGCTCTCCTCCTCCTGCTCGCCCTCGCGTCCACCGCCGCCCTTGCCACGCGTGAGGGCGCCCAGGTCAAGAACAAGAAACCCTCTCCGGCCGTCAAGAATCCGGCCAAGCCGTACGTTCCCTCTCCGGCCGTGAAGAAGCCGACGAAGCCGTACGTGCCACCGGTCACCAAGCCCGGCTCCGGCGGCGCTGCGGGCGGGAGCAGCGGGGGCGGTGTCATCCCCAACATCCCGGGCTTCGGCAGCATCCCCGGGTTCGACGTGCCGGGCATGGGAGGCGGGTGGGGCGGCGGCTTCGGCGGGCCCGACGGCGGGTACTCGCGCGGCGGCGTGGTGGCCTCCACCACGGTCTGCTCGGAGAAGGGCCCCTGCTACAAGAAGAAGCTGACGTGCCCCAAGAAGTGCTTCGCGTCCTACAGCGGCTCCGGCAAGGGGTACGGCGGCGGTGGAGGCGGGGGCGGGTGCACCGTCGACTGCAAGACCAAGTGCATCGCCTACTGCTGATCGGTGGGGAGGCGGGTTGATAGCAGCTTTTGGGGTCGGATCGATGCATGCCGCCGGTGAGTGTGAACTGTGTGAGTGATCAGTACGCGTAGTAGCGAAATATGAGGTGAGAATGCACACTGTTGGTGATATATCAGTAACTATATGAAAGCTGTCGCTCTCTCAGCGAGCGTGCTACTGTTCGTCACTGTTCATAGGAACAGTGTTGAACAGTGTTTTGATCCGAGCCTTCCGTCGGCGATCGGACGGTCGACAGAACACGCTTTTGCAAAAACGCCATTCACAAACCCACAAAGCAAACCCGCAGTCCACAATTCAACGAGGAGAAGAACCTACACGCAAATACGATAAACCCGAACGACTTTTCTAAAAAACACCCAGAGCGCCCCCCTCCCCTCCTTCTCCCGCGACGCCGGAAATCGCCTCGCCGCCGCCGACGTGCGCCCTCGCCGCTCCGGTGCTCCTCGTACAGATCGACGGACACGGCGGTCTCCGCCGTCCGCGCCTCCGCCTCCTCGCTGAGCTTCGCGTCCCGAAACGCCGCCACCTCGCCGGAATCGTTGCCGAGGCGCTCGCAGCCCGCAGCCGCCGCTCCGGCGACCTAAAGGCGGCGGCGCCGCCACCCCTGCGTTGCCCGCGTCGAGCGCATCCAGTGCGCCCGCCTGCGCATCTTGACTCGCCGTCGTTCGACGCCGGCGTCCGCGCCGCCGCCGCGGCAGCTCCGCCCGTGAACAACGTCATCCTGACGTCACCACGGACCTGGGCCGGCCTGCTTGCTGGGCGCCTGCCTCGGCCCGCTTTTTTTTCTTTTCCATCCTGTTTTTTTATTTTCCAACACTTTTGAAACATCTGAAATATAAATCCAAATCAATTCAAATAAATTTCCAAATATTCGTAAAAAACAAAGTAGTCATTCTAAATACTTTGTGACCTTTTTCAAGTTATTTCAAATCTTGCAAAGGTCAAATCGTACATAAAACTTCATTTGACACCTTCGCGTCATTTCAAAAAAATATAGATTCCAAAGTTTCCTTTTAAAAATACTTAATTCAGACCAATTTCTAAAAAATTGTAAAAAAACAAAATAGTCATTCCAAATACCTTGGAACCTTTTCCAAATTATTTCAAACCTTCGAAATTCCAAATAATATAGACCATCTTATGTAAACAAATTCAAAAAAATGACAAATGTTACAAAATCAATATCTTCATATCTATCCATCGCAAAAATATCAACAACATTTCATAATGATCAAAAAAAATACCTGCTAACTTTTGGTGGCAAAATGCAAACATATTTGAACATTTCAAATTGATACACATTTAAAAACAAACTAAATACATTTCCTCTAATTATGTGAAGGTAAAATTAATATGTACTCACACAATGCATTTTCTTTACTTATGGAGTTCAATTACATACTTATGGCAAAATAAATACATATTTCACCAAATCAATTAGCTCAATATTCCAAACTACCCTAAAATACAACAAGATGGCTATAACAAAGTGCTTACTACTCTACAATATATCGACATGCTCAAAAAAACAAATGCTAAAAATGTATGGAGAAAACAAACATGTTTTAATATTTTCAACCGGTGAATATTCGGATAAAATCTAATTGCCTTTCCTCTAATTACGTGGAGTTACATATATTAAATGCTCACACAATGCACTTCCTCCAATTGTGATCTCAAATTGAACATTTCAATTTGGTAAATATTTGGAAGTAATATGCACTCCCTCTAATTATATGAAATTCAATTGAATAAATGTGCATTCCCACAGATGGACTTCAATTAACTATTGATAAAAAATAGAAACATTTTCCAACCATTTCGATTTTAAATGTACCAACATGCTCACAAAAAATAAATGTGAACTATTTAAGTTAACATACCAACATTTTCAGACATTTCCAATTGCTTAATATTCCGATGTTCCACAAAATATAACGCAAATGCTCAAAACAAAAACAAAAAAACCCAAAATACTCATAGCAAATTACAAATATATTTCAACATTTCAATTCGGCCAATATTTCGACACCATACGAACAAACTTTCCACAAATGCGAAATCAAATTCAAATGGATTTTCCTTATTTCAATTAAATATTGACACCAAAATACAGACATGCTCGAGCATTTCAAACTACAAAATATTTGAATATCATACACAATATATCAGAAATGCACCCAGAAAAATGCTACCTATTCATAACAAAATAAAAACATGTTTGAACATTCAAATTTGGCCAACATTTTGGTGGACAAAAAAAAAATATTTTACAAAAAAAAAACACCCAACGGCGTGGCGTGACGTAAAAACATGTTTGAACATTCAAATTTAGCCAACATTTTGGTGAACAAAAAAAAATTACAAAAAAAAACACCAAGGGCGTGGGTGGGCATTTCAATAGATTTCAAACCTAAACGATTTTTCAATGTCTAAATTCAGAAATTTGAATTTTACCGCACACCCACGCCGTACAAATTTGCATATTTTAATAATTACATTACCAACGATAATATATGGCCAAACAAAATATGACATATTTATTGATATGAATTACTTGTGATTTGTTACAAACTGGTATTTTATTTCCTAACTAAGGCGAGAGTGCAATTAAATATTCTTTGTGACAATTAATATTAACCGGCTAAAGCTAAACCTTTTCGGATTGAACTTCTCTAAAAATAGCTTATCCTTTTCTACCCATAAAAACAGCGGCGAAAAAAAACTTCCGAAAACTACGATGCAACTCTTATTACAATTTTAATAACTTCGAAATATGAACAATTTTAAGACGTACCCTTTCTTGCCATTTCACTAATTTTCAAAATTAAATGATTTTTTAATGTGCACATTCAAAAAAATGAATTTCACCACACATCCGCGACGTACAAATTTAAATATTTTATAAATTTAAATGCCTTCCAAACCTTGCCATTTTATAAATCATATCGGCAATATCATTCACTACGACAACCACAACAAAATACTTTTCCCGTACAAAACATCTCATTTAAATACAGTTTGTTAAATCGTTTTAATACAGCTACCCATTTATATCATGAGCTTTAAAAAATCAAAATAGCCATACCACAAATGAAAATATTGACACATAGATGTTTCAAACTAATTTTTGAACCAAATATAATTGAATAAAAAAATAAAAAAATAGAGCATGCTTTCAAAAATTTAAGACACTTTATAGATATTGTTTTAGGATATTTAAACAATTTCCAAGAACTACTAAATGCTGCAAAATTAGTAACTTCAACTATATTCACCGACAAAATATGAAAAATATATCAACATGACCACAAAAAATAAATGTTGACTACTTACTGCCACTGTTCAAGATATCTTCCGATATTCCGATAAATCGGCCGATTTATCGCTTCTCGGTGTCTGACCGATAAGATAAGTCGGCCGATAAATCCGCCGATAAATCCGCCGATATGCCGATAAATCGGCCGATATGCCGATAAACCTGCCGATTTACCCCTTATCTTAGGTCGACCGATAAGTTTCCGATAAGCGATATCCCCAACATTGCTTACTGCATATGATCAAATTTCAATTTTGAAAATTTTAAAAATTCAAATTTCTTTCAACACTAATCATTTTACACACGAAAAAAGACATCGAATCTCAAAAACTCCCCAAATTGAACGAATTTCGAAATCTGAACAATTTTTAACCACAAGCTTTCTTTGCATTTTAACACTTTCCAAATCTACACACTTCTAGAACATTGACATTTTCCAAATTTCAATTTTACAGCCGCAACACGGCAAACAAATTTGAATATTTTTAAACTTTAACTTCCTTCCAAATCTAACCTTTTTACTAACGTGAAAAGAATTCAATTCTAAATAACTTTCCAATTGGACTAATTCTCGAAATGTAAACAACTTTCAAACATAAGCTCTCTTTGCATTCCAAAAATGCTCAAATCTACACAATTTTTAAATGCAGACATTTTCAAATTTAAATTTTACCACACGTATGAATCAATATACGCAAATATTCAGATAACTACATACAAACTACTTATGCTAAAGAAGAAAAAAATGGAATACTCAAAATTTCCCAGCATTTAGAGACATTTCAAATGCATTTTTCCTATTCTCAATTAAATTTTGACGCCGAAATGCAAACATGTAATTTCGAATACTCAAATATTGCCGCCGAAATACAACCATGCTCGAACATTTCAAAATACCAACTATTTGAATATTGCACAACATATAAAAAAATGCTCACAAAAAATGCTACCTGCTCATAACAAAATAAAAAAAACATATTTCCAAATCCCAATTTGGTCAACATTTGGGCGAATATTCCGATATTCAACAAAATATACCGAAAATGCTAAAACAAAAACACTATATACTTATAGCAAAATACAAATATTTTTTGACATTACAATTTGCCCAATATTTCGACATCATACGAATAACCTTTCCCCAAATGTGCAATCAAATTCAAAAGAATTTTCCTAATTTTAATTAAATAATGACACCGAAATACAAACATGTCTAAACATTACACATCACCAAATATTTGAATATTCCACGAAAAAATAAAAAATGCTCACAAATAACTGTTAACTATTCGTAACAAAATAAAAAACATGTTTGCACATTCCAAATTCACAAACATTTGGCTGAATAAAAAAAATTGCACATAAAATCTCACCAACGGCGTGGCGTGACGCCACGCCAAAATTCAACTAGTACTATATATCAAAGCTGACCCCTTAAGGCCATCCCTCAGCTGCCCACGTCACCGAATACTGTTTGCATGAACAGTTTTCGCACTTCTATAGTGCCATTTTACTGTTCACGTGAACAGTATTCACACTTCTACAGTGCCCTTTTTTTTTGCTTTTTTTATTTTTGAATTTTTTTCCAGAAAATTGAAGTATTTCTATAGATACCCATACCCGTCGGAAAAATATGTAAAATATATCAACATGTTTACAAAAATATATGCTAACTATTTATGGCATAATGCAAACATATTTGAACATTCCAATTTGGTAAACATTTGGACACAATCTAAATGAACTTTATCTAACTACGGAGTTAAAATTAACAAATGCTCCCATCATGCATTCTCTAACTATGAAGTCAAATTAAAAATTTATGTCGAAATACAAGCATATTTCAACATTTTAATTCACCAAGTATTTGGACATACCCTAGACGAAAAATTCCGACGGATTTCAACATTTCGAATTACAACGGGTGCGGCGTGCCGCCACGCCAAATTCCTCTAGTATGTAGAAGAGCCATACTCACTATTGGCCGGTGAGTATATGACTATGTGAGTGATTTAAGATATTTCTTCCCTGAAGTTTAATCGGACGCAGTGTGTTCGGGCTTCTACTCCGTGCTATATTTAGTTAACTGGCCAATAGTGTGGTCTTGCTGTGGGTGTGAGAAACTGATATCACTTATCGATATGAGCAAATAAAGCTAGGGAGAGATGTCATATATATGTGTTTCGTAGAGTGGGAGCGGAGTATCCCGTTTCATTCCGTTGCTTCCTCGCAAATCAGCAATGACCAATCATCCATCCATCGTTGCAAAGAAAAAAAAGAATTCTACAGGTTTAAAAAAAGGAATTTAAACCTTTTTAGGGAACTGAGAAAAATTTAACCAGCCAACCCATTAACAAGATGCATGACTTCTTTCAGAAATTTGTAAATCTATAAATATGATTCTCGAAAAAAAAATTAACTAGCAGGAGCACTAGTGCTCAGGAGGCAAAAGCTATTTCAGAGATATATTTTGTTAATTGGAGTTGGAATGGGCCCGAGTCAGTCAATGGTGCTCTATATCTCGCTTCTGGCGAGTCGATAGACCACTCGCCCGCACGATTTGTGCGACTCGGCCGGATGACTCCTCTACATGAGCCGGCCCATATTGGGCTTTTTTTATTTTTCTCCATTTTTGTTTTTCTTTCCTTTTTCTTTTTATATTTTCTTTTTTTTTTCGTTCTGTTTGTTTTCGCATTTTTCCATTTACTTTAAAATTCGAGGGCAAATATACATTTATGTCTTTAATGTTCAAATATGAAAAATGTTGAGATGCTGAAGGTGTTCAAAAAAATTAAATATTAAGTTTTAAAAAATGTTCAGTGAAAAATGTTCTATTTAGAAAATGTTCATATTTCAAAAATGTTCAAATATAAAATGTAATTTCTTTACATTTTTTAAAGTACTTCTATTTTTTGAACCGGTGAACATTTTTTCTACCCCGTGAACATTTTTTTGAATCCTTGAACATTTTTCCAGACCCACGAACGTTTTTCAAAAATAATTGAAACATTTGTTTTATAACCAGTGAATATTTTTCCTAACAAGTGAAGATGTTTTTTGAATTCGAAGCTGACCCCTTAAGGCCTTCCCTCAGCTGCCCACGTCACCGAATACTGTTTGCATGAACAGTTTTCGCACTTCTATAGTGCCATTTTACTGTTCACGTGAACAGTATTCACACTTCTACAGTGCCGTTTTTTTTTTTTGCTTTTTTTATTTTTGAATTTTTTTCCAGAAAATTGAAGTATTTCTATAGATACCCATACCCGTCGGAAAAATATGTAAAATATATCAACATGTTTACAAAAATATATGCTAACTACTTATGGCATAATGCAAACATATTTGAACATTCCAATTTGGTAAACATTTGGACACAATCTAAATGAACTTTATCTAACTACGGAGTTAAAATTAACAAATGCTCCCATCATGCATTCTCTAACTATGAAGTCAAATTAAAAATTTATGTCGAAATACAAGCATATTTCAACATTTTAATTCACCAAGTATTTGGACATACCCTAGACGAAAAATTCCGACGGATTTCAACATTTCGAATTACAACGGGTGCGGCGTGCCGCCACGCCAAATTCCACTAGTATGTAGAAGAGCCATACTCACTATTGGCCGGTGAGTATATGACTATGTGAGTGATTTAAGATATTTCTTCCCTGAAGTTTAATCGGACGCAGTGTGTTCGGGCTTCTACTCCGTGCTATATTTAGTTAACTGGCCAATAGTGTGGTCTTGTTGTGGGTGTGAGAAACTGATATCACTTATCGATATGAGCAAATAAAGCTAGGGAGAGATGTCATATATATGTGTTTCGTAGAGTGGGAGCGGAGTATCCCGTTTCATTCCGTTGCTTCCTCGCAAATCAGCAATGACCAATCATCCATCCATCGTTGCAAAGAAAAAAAAGAATTCTACAGGTTTAAAAAAAGGAATTTAAACCTTTTTAGGGAACTGAGAAAAATTTAACCAGCCAACCCATTAACAAGATGCATGACTTCTTTCAAAAATTTGTAAATCTATAAATATGATTCTCGAAAAAAAAATAACTGGCAGGAGCACTATTGCTCAGGAGCCAAAAGCTATTTCAGAGATATATTTTGTTAATTGGAGTTGGAATGGGCCCGAGTCAGTCAATGGTGCCCTATATCTCGCTTCTGGCGAGTCGATAGACCACTCGCCCGCACGATTTGTGCGACTCGGCCGGATGACTCCTCTACATGAGCCGGCCCTTATTGGGCTTTTTTTTATTTTTCTCCATTTTTGTTTTTCTTTCCTTTTTCTTTTTATATTTTGTTTTTTATTTTCTTTCTTTTTTTCGTTCTGTTTGTTTTCGCATTTTTTCATTTACTTTAAAATTCGAGGGCAAATATACATTTATGTCTTTAATGTTCAAATATGAAAAATGTTGAGATGCTGAAGGTGTTCAAAAAATTTAAATATTAAGTTTTAAAAAATGTTCAGTGAAAAATGTTCTATTTAGAAAATGTTCATATTTCAAAAATGTTCAAATATAAAATGTAATTTCTTTACATTTTTTAAAGTACTTCTATTTTTTGAACCGGTGAACATTTTTTCTACCCCGTGAACATTTTTTTGAATCCTTGAATATTTTTCCAGACCCACGAACGTTTTTCAAAAATAATTGAAACATTTGTTTTATAACCAGTGAATATTTTTCCTAACAAGTGAAGATGTTTTTTGAATTCGAGATTTTATAAAGTACTTGAACAATTGTGTTTCGAAGCCATGAACATTTTCATTTTTACAGACCCACGAACATTTCTCAAAAATACTTGGAACATTTTTTTGAACCTCCGAATAAGTTTTTCCTAACCATGAACATGTTTTTTTGAATGCATGAACATTTTTCCACACCCACAAATATTTTTCAAACATATTTGAATAATCTGTTTCCCAAACCCGTGAATAGTTCTTTGCAGAGTGTGACCTTTTCTTGTAGGAAACCTGAACTTTTTGAACATCATAAATATTTTTATTTAAACTACGTGTTTTTTTTGTAAAACAGTGTCAAAATGTTTGTAACCCGTGTGAAACTTTTAGTGGCGTGAATAGTTTCTTTAGATTGTGTGAACACCTTTTAGTTACTTGAACAATTTTTTTATAGTAAATTGAATATTTTTTAATACTTGTTCAATATTTTTAAAATAAATTTTGAATATTTTGTATATACACGATCAACATTTTCATAGAATACGTGGTAATTAAAAAGGTCAACATAGGGGTAATAGGTCACTATGTTCAATCTAGGATGCTCGGATCATAAGGAATGAATGATCTAAGCAATTGGGAGCATGTTAAAATTACTTAGAAAGAATATAGCTATTTTAGTACATCTGAGGTCAATGTAAAATATAGTGCCAAGTGCAACTTCTCCCCTTACTAAATCTTGCATGATTCTAACTTCTGGACTCTGAAGAAAGGTTGAAGGTGGACCTTAGAGAAGCAGACTATATATATAGACCTCAAGGATCAAGCAATCATGTATTCGATTCGACGGACTAAAGGATATATTCTACTTGCTCTGTCCCTTAATGTAAAACGTTTTAGCAAGCTATGAACAGATTAGTATGGTCAGGGACTCAAGAATGGGCATAGGAAGTACTAGGTAATATTACTCTTGAGTCCCTTGACACACTAATCTGTTTGAGGTTCCAAAGCAGGAAAGGTTCAAAGTGAGCTAGTGTACGATATCAGATGAAATGACCTGTAAACAAACCGCATAGTTGGATGTGTTTTCCTGGTGCCTCGCATTCCGATATCTGCACACACAACATTCGTATAAATAAGTGTGTGTTTCAGCCCATCGTCCAACAAAGGAAAACCTAAAGCATGTAACTAGGAGCACAAAGAATACTGATTGCAGGTACCTAGAGCGGCAGGAGTGTCACTTATCGGGTATGCAGGAAGGGAAGTGCAGGTGTGATATATATATATATTCACATATATGGCATTTCACGCTTAAGAAATATATATGTACGTGGTATGTCAGAGTGAAAATTTTATGGTTCAGCAGGTAAATTAGCGTGGTCAGGGACTCGAGAGTAATAAATCTGCACATGGCGAATTTATTTTACGGCAGCACATTCCCAGATTGACGGTTAAATGTTTGTTGCGATACGCCACCAGGGACGGAGCCAGCACTCAATATTGGAGGGGGCAGAATCAAGTTGGAGGGGGCGAAATAGCTTAGGACTACTAATTATAAGCATGATTATAAGTGAGTTTATGAAGGAAATCAATTTGTTGGGGGTGGCTTAGCCCCTGCCCGTCCCCCCCTTCCTCCGTCCCTGTACGCCACTACGAAGAAAAAAATAAACCAGCCTGCGAATTAGTGGCGTGAATAGTTTATTTAGAGTATGTGAAGACCTTTTAGTAACTTGAACATTTTTTTAGTAAGTTGAATAATTTCAATACCTGTTCAGCAATTTCAATACCTTTTAGTAACTTGAACATTTTCCTGACAAACTAAAAAAATCAACATATAATTTTCTAATATATTTTAAAAGGAAACAAAAATGTGAAAAAAAGGGAAAAAAGAGAAAAGAATCACGTGTATGTTGTGCTGGGCGTTGATAGCTTGCCAGGAGGACTCGCGCATGCCGTCGCGCTCTAGTGCAGGCCCATCTATCGCGAACTACACGAGGGAGGTGAGCCTTCGACAGCATGCGCGAGTCGCGCTCTGGTCCCGCTCGCTTTAAGAGATACATAGGGGGTCACTACGGGAAACAGACGATACGCCGACGGCCGGACGCCGTCGGCGTACACCTACGCCGACGGCCGCCGTCGGCGTATCGCCGTCGGCGTAGTGGGCTGTCGGCGTAGACAAAATGCCGTCGGCGTATCCGTCGCCGTCGGCGACGCCGCAGTGGGACCCACAAAACGGAAGCCGTCCGTCTCCGTCTGCTCCATCTATACGCCAACGGCAAAGCCGTCGGCCTAGCGTGCCACGTGGGGCTATCTGGTGCGTCTGGGAGGTGCCATACGCCGACGGCACTCCGTGACCATTTGGTCCTTTCAGGGCGACGTGGCAGCACCCTGTGCGCCTGGGAGGAGCTCTACGCCGATGGCAAGCTTTGACCATATTTCCAGTTTATTGCTGATTCTTGCTGCTGGTTTCTAGCACAATTTAAATACAATTAAAATTGCACAAATTATAAAACATGACAGAAACATCACATAGATATCCAAAATGACACAAACATGATTCAAATTCACACACGCACACATACAAACTCAAAATGACACAAACATAGTTCGAATTCACACACGCTACACCCGAACACATCCTACATCTCGTGAGAGGTCGAGCCACCCATGTCTGACCGCGTAAGAAAAGGCGACCGACCGCGTGGGCCAGTCGAACCACACAAGGAATCCGGCGAGGCACGGGACGGTGTGGTCTCACGCGACGAACCCAGCGAGGCACCACAAGTGCCATGCTCCACGAGCGCGCGCGTCGAAGTCGGCGAGGCAGAAGCACGATCAAAGGGTACATTCCTCGAGCCTCTCGATCCCTACATGTTTGAGTCCAAGTTAGCAACTTGGAAAGCATAGCATGGCGGTAGCAACTTGTTTGGCAAATAACTTACCGGAGTCGCTGGCTTGTATGTGCGAGCGACCGACTCCCTCGTTGGGCCGACGGGCATGATCCCCGGCCTAGGTGGACGCGTAGGCAGCTGCGACCGCTCTCCAGTGGCATGAAACTTCTCGTCAGCCTACAAGATAGTTTAGATGTCAGGAGTTGTAGAAAAAGAAGGTTCAAACTAGAGGAAATGGGACTTGTCATATTTTGCAAATATAAAAGTTGAAACTTACAGCATCCCTCAACTCTGCCCACTCCTTATACTCCTGGCTCTTCTGTACCCACAACTGATACTCTCTCTCATAGCTCGCGTAAGCGGCATCGAAGGCCGCCTCGAAATCAGCCTACAGTTTTAAAAGGGAACGCATCTCGTCAACTTAGCCACTTAGCTAGGAACGAATGTCGGAAAGAGAATGAAATTGAGAAAAACTTACATCGGGGCGAGCTCGGGAAGGCCGACGAGGCAGGACGGGAGGGTCGTCGGCGGTGAGGGTAGCCTTGACACGCGAGAGGCCCAACTCAGGAGTACACGTGAGTACCGCACTAAGCATGAGAGGACGGCCATGCTCCCAACCGTTCCCGGCAAGGACCACCGCTCTCTCGTCGGTGTCATGCTGAAGAGGGTTGTCCACCTCCGGATTTATACCCTTGAACGTCTCGACGTATGCCTTTAGCCCCTCCTTGGCAGTGCCGAAATAATCGGGCTGCGAGGGCTGAGGCTCAGAAAAATTGGGCTTCTTCATCTTCATCCTCTCCCATGCTTGCATGTGCGTAAGAGGCTCCCCGAGATCGGCCTCCTGCAATGCCAAAGAAGTGTCATGCGTATCAAGTAGGAACATGAGGGGAAATAAATGAAGACTGTTTCATGTATATATATACCAGCTTTGCCTTGCACTAGTAGGGAAGTGCCTTTCTGTGGCGCACCAAAAACTGTTTCTGTGGCGCATGGTCGGTGCGCCACAGAATCCTCGCCACAAAAATATTATTTCTGTGGCGCACGGAACCATGCGCCACAGAAAGTATACAATTCTGTGGCGCACCTCCAGAGTGCGCCACTAAATTATTTTCGATGCGCCACAGAAAGAATTTCGATTATTTACTGTATTTGACAATAATGTATCTGTGGCGCACTTTGTTCGTGCGCCACAAAATTATTTACCGTGCGCCACTAAATTATTTGCCGTATATTATTTGCTATATTATCGATTATTTGCTGTATTTGACAATAATACAGGTATATTACAGAATTTTTACAGAAAATAATAGAAACAGTAATATATTTTGACACAGTATTAAAACAGACAGATAAATATGTACATCACCACTTAGAGCCCGAGATACATACATATATAGTGACAATTAAGTGCCAAATTAATTGTACAAAAGTTCATCTCATGTCACATAAGTCATAGTACAAATAAAGTTGTCATCGATTTCCCTCTGATGCAACCCTGGAGATGGATACAACGATGTGCCATTTCACCGTCTCTTCTTGAGTCGCCGCTGGAGTCTCTTCTTCTTGAGTCGCCGCTGGGGTCTCTTGCTGGGTCGCTGACGGAGAACACGTCTAGCTCCACTGGTAGGATTGAGCCTTCTGGTGTATCGGCTCCGGGAACGGTTTATAGCAGTCTTTCGTCATCCACGTCCTCATGTCATTTTGCTTGTCTAGGCGTTCTTCGATCTCCCACTTAGACAACCCTGGAGATGAATTGGGATATATATTTGATTAATAATATAAATAGAGTATGATTTATTCATCTAATTAAGTGGATAAGTCTATAATAAAGAAAATAAAGAAGCACTTCTATCGAGTGAGGCAAGGCTTTTCTTTTACAATACATCCTACCTCTGGCGTTGTGTAAGGACCCCCATGCTTCCATGACATCTTCCAAAATGATTAGCGATAACTGCCTCTGGATGCGATGGAAGTCTTCTCTAAGCTCAGAATCGGTGATTTCCCCGCATTTGTGCTCCATTCTTGGAGACTAGATGGCCACCTCGTTGTCTCTACATCCCGGACAAGCCCTTTAATGTGATGGAGGACGTAGAAGGCATCCTTCACGCTGCCAGACGCATGCTTGATGCAATGGAACCCGGTCCCATGCCAGAAAATGTGTTTGTTGTCCTTCGTTAAACGTTCCCCATTCTTTTCTTTGTGGAAGTGGCCTCCCTTTTGGGCATAGCCCTCGAGAGCCTCATCGAGAACACCCTTTATTCTGGTGTAGTCTTTAAGACTCCCCGAGTCGAAATAAGTGGCAACGGACCACCTCGGGCTTACGACGATGAGTACTGCGTACTCGTCACTGCTCAACACAATTGAAACGGAATGTTGGAAAGGATCAACAACGGAAGAAATCTATAAGAAAGCATAAGATACGACGGCGGCGACCGGATGTGTACTTACTCGGAAAAGAAAGGAATAAGAAAGCTGTTCTTATCCTTGTTGTTCAGCATGATTCTCTGGAGGAACTTCGTGGCCTTGGCCCGTGTCGTTGATCCTTCCACCAGCAGGCTGTCACGCATGTAGTAGGGATCCACTACCTTGATGTACGGGGTATTATCTCTCCTGATCCTCATCGCTTGGTTGAGCGCGTATAGGCGGACCAAGTTATAGTCCAGCCGTCTAAAGTGAAACAGCTTGAAGACGTCCTCGTACGATATGAAAAACAGATCCGCGGGGGTTTCATGGACGAACTCGGCCAAGTCTTTTGGCACCTTGACAGTGAACACCGGGTAATTTGGATTATCTTCTTTAAGAAGGTTGCTCTCTCGCGTCAAGATAGCATGCATCCGTCTGCGAGGTGGAGCAGCTCCCGAGACAGGATCGGTTGACCAGCTTCATGAACTCGGCTCAAGCCATCCGCACGGGGTGATACCATGTCTTCATACCCCCGGATAGTCGTCTTAGGAGCTGGCTTACTTCTCTTCCTGTGCTTCTTCTTCTTTACCTCTGGGGATGCTGGGGGTGCATCTTCTGTAGTAGGCACATTGATTGAGTACTTGTTGGAGCCGAAGCTGATCACTGGGGGAGGCCCTTTTCTCCCTCCCTCAATCCAAACCCTGACAGACTCACAGACGGTAGTAAAGATCGACGTGAACGTCGTTGTCACTGCCTGTGCGATGACCGTCTGAATCATACTATTTTCCTCTCTCGGTTCCTCGCCTCCTGTTCGAGAACCCCCGGCCTCGTTATTGTCAGCCATGTTCGTCTCACCTATAAGAAAAAAATGTCGAAGTTAGTACACCAAATATAAGAAAAAAATCACTTAATTAAGTACTAAGATACCCGGCCCATGCATTAGTCGCAATACCCCATATGTCTTGTTTTTAGCAAAGCCATGCCAAAATTCACGAAAAATTTCGGCATGACCTTTGCTAAAAAAGGGACATATGGAGTACCCGAATTTGCCGGAACGGAAGTTAATCGACGTTCCGGCAAACTCAAGGGCCTCATGGGTACCTGCAGACATTTCACAAATCATGTTGCCGGCATCTCCGGCCGGCCAACAACAAACACATATCCACATCTGCCGGCCGACAACAAACACAATACCACATCCACATCTCCACGTGTCCTATTTTTAGCAAAGTCATGCCAAAATTCACGAAAAAATTCGGCATGACCTTTGCTAAAAAAGGGACATATGGAGTACCCGAATTTGCCGGAACGGAAGTTAATCGACGTTCCGGCAAACTCAAGGGCCTCATGGTTACCTGCATAGATTTCACAAATCATGTTGCCGGTATCTACGGCCGGCAACATCCACATACACGACACGCTGGTCGGAACACAAACAACCACGACACGATGGTCGTGGTAGCACAGAACACATGGTCACCGGGTTAACCAATAGCTCACCAAAGGGGGAACTGTAGTTGAGGAGATAGTTGATGTAGTCGAAGCCGGTGGTCTGCACAAGAAAAAAAATAAGAAAATTCACATCCATATATATCTTCATTTCCTTTAAAAAGTACCAACTTTGGAGCATTTCTAAAGCATCAAATCTTGATCCTATTTCACATTAACCCTCATGGATCTCTTGTACTAAGTTAGTACTTCATAATTAACCCCAGAAATAATTTTTTGAATACATCTAGAACCTTAATTGAAGGCATTTTTGTAGGTATGTTTAAACAGTGACCATATTTAACTTAGCAAAATTTTAAATTTTTTTGGTCTCCAAAATTTTCCTAACACCACTAGCACCAACTAGAAGCATTAGCAACTACTTGCAGCAAGCACTCAACAACCAAATGAATCAAATTCTGTAAAAATATGGGTTTGGCATTTGACCAAACACCTTGTGTGCAGGTGTGGAGGGGAGGGAGAGGGGATGGAAGGAGCAGCACCTCGGGGAGGGGATGGTGGAGGGGAGGGAGAGGGGATGTCGAGGGCGTCGGCGGCGTCGGCGTCGAGGTGGCGGGCCGGTGGCGAGGATGTCGGGCGTGTTCCAGGGGCGGCGAGGCGTCGGGCTCGGGCGCTCCAGGGGCGGCGAGGACGCGGTGGAGTGGCGGCGAGGACGCGGTGGTTGTCGAGCGCGCGGTGGAGTGGCGGCGAGGACGCGGTGGTCGTCGAGCGCGCGGGCGGGAGCTGCCGGCGGCGAGGGCGCGGTGGTCGTCGAGCGCGCGGTTAATTTGGGACTTGGCGAATTTTGGATGAAGAGGCGCAGCGCGATGGCGGGCCCACATGTAAGTGGGCACAAAATATTTCTGTGATTCTGTGGCGCACCAATCCAACGGTGCGCCACAGAATTGTCTAGTAAAAAATTTAAAAAGCTGTGCTGCTGTTTGATGACACAAACAGCAGCACAGCCCAGTGGTTTCCAACAGTCTGAATTAACCCTGATAGCTAGGTTCGAATCCTGGCAAACTCACTTTTTTTTAACTTTTTTTCTTTAAAATTTGGTTCAAAAACTTGCATTGTCTCACACACAATGTATATTCAATTCATACTCATATTCAATTCATTGACTCATACATATTCAAAAACTTGCATTGTCTAGTACATATTCATGATCATACATATATATGCTTCCATTGTCTCACACACACACACAAATTAAATACACCAAAAAAGTATTCTTCGTCTTGTTGGTTCTGCGAGCTAGCTTCTCTTCTTTCCCTTCTTCGCGGTTGAAAACTTTAGGCCGGTCACCTTGAGATTTCTTCGCGTGAACGGACAACCTTTAGTAGGTAGGGAGGTCTTCCTTCTTTGTGTACTAGTAGTAGGCATGTCGAAGAACTTGTCGAATTCCTCCTCGATCTTTGGCTCGTTGTCCAAGTCTTCTCGGTGGCGTCTCCTTCCATTCCGATGATGCTCCTCTTGCCCCTCCTCACGACAACACGGCTAGGCTTTGACGGGTCGGTAATGAAGAAGCATTGCTCAACTTGGCTAGCGAGTACCCATGGCTCATTTTTTGCGGAGGCGTTCTTCGATTTGGCATCGGGTATAACCATGGTGGTAAAATACCGGTCTTCTTTGACGACGTCCTTGGCCCAGCTCACACGGAACATTGGCACCAACTCTCCACAGTAGTTGAGCTCCCATATCTCCTCGATCCTTCCGAAGAATCTTTCCTTGACAGTAGCCTCGTTATCGGCGTAGGATAGCATAGTTACTCCTGAGTTTTGATATTCGCTATACCTGTCCTTTTCCTCGGTGCAGAATCTGAAACCGCCGATGTCGTACGACTGATAGGTCTTTACGTTCTGCCCGGGGCCCTGTGATAAGGAGAATATGAGTTTTTCCTCTTCCGTAGATGGCTTCCTGCTCTCTGCTTACGTCTCCCTTCTTCCTCTGCCGTCTCATGTCGATGTAATTCTGCTCGATTAAGATTTTGTGCTCTTCCACAAAATATTCGGTCACTTTTAAGTGTTGTAGCGCGACCCGGTGAGCCCTGTCGAGGTCGTCTTTTTTACCATGAATGCCAACAAAGATTGAGCGGTAGCCGTCGTGGTGACCAACTCCATCGAGCCTGCCGAGGTGTGTCCTGGTGGGCAGACCGACATCCTCGTTCTCGGTCCTTAGATAATTCTGGCAGAAGGAGATGCACTCGTAGGTTAAAAATCCCTTGGCCATGCTTGCGTCTGGACGGGCCCTGTTGCGAACGTATCCTTTCATGACACCGTTCTGCCTTTCGAACGGCATCATGTAGTGCAGGAACGTCGGACCGAGCTGCCTGATGTCATCAACGACATGGAGAAGGAGATGCACGCAGATATCAATGAATGCGGGCGGGAATTAAATCTCGAGCTCGCATACTATCACCACGATCTCTTCCTCAAGCATGTTGAGCTGCTTCACGCCGATCGACTTCCTGCTGACGACGTCGATAAAGTTGCAAAGGGCAGACAACGTATCACGGACGTGCTCATCCATTAACCCTCGGATCGCAACGGGAAGTATCTGTGTCATCAGCACGTGACAATCGTGAGACTTCATGCCGGTGAACCTCTTCTTTGTTGCATCCAGATATCTGCTTATCTTCCCCGAGTAACCGTGAGGAACTTTGACTCCTAGAAGGCACCTGAAAAACTGTTCGAGCTCCTCCGGACTCATACTGAAGCAGGCAGCGGGAAGCATCACCGTGTTCTTCTTTGCCCTTTTGCGGCGACCTTGAGTCCCTTCTGTCTGATCATCATCATCGTCGTCATCACTATCGGGGGCCTGAAGTTCTGTCCTGATGCCAAGCCATTTCAGATCATATCTTGCTTTCGTCCCATCCTTGGTCTTATCCGACATGTGGCAAAGTGTGCCAAGCAGACTCTCGGTAACATTCTTCGTAATGTGCATCATATCGAGGCTATGTGGCGTCTTGAGGACCTTCCAGTACTCCAAGTCGTGGAAAACAGACCTCGCTTTCCATACACCCAGCAGTGGATCTACCTTCGGTTGCTTCTTTCCCGGCGCTGGGCACTCCTTCCAGTTTTTCAAAAGCTCGTCGATTTCTGTGCCGCTCCTCGGGCACGGGGCTCTTTCGGGCTCGTCTTTACCATTGAACAAATCACCGCGTTTTCTCCACGGGTGATCCATGCGAAGCCACCTTCGAGCCCCTGGGAACACGGTTTTCGAAGACCCGGGATCCCTTGGTAGCTGGAGATGCGGGGTCTTATCCATGCACTTGACACATGCGCAAAATCCGTGACCTACCTGGGCCGATACATATGAGCAACCAGGATAGTCCTGCACCGTCGTGAACAACGCTGCTCTCATATCAAAATAATCAGCTGTGTAGGCGTCCCACGTATGGGTTGGCGTCTCCCACAACGTGGCTAACTCCTCTTTCAACAGCCTGAGATACAGATGTATGTCGATACCTGGTTGTTTCGGCCCCTGAATGAGAATACTCATGTGTATGTACCTTTGCTTCGTGCACAACCACGGAGGAAGGTTGTAAGGCCATACAAATACGGGCCAGGTGCTATGGGTGCTACTCTGGTTGCCGAACGGGTTGAGTCCATCGGTGCTCATACCCAGCCTGACGTTCCTTGCGTCGCCCCCAAAATTTTCGAAGGCCATGTCCAATTCTTCCCACTGGCTAGCATCTGAAGGGCGTGTCAGGATCTTTCCCTTCTCCGGATCTTCTTGGGGCTTCTCCCTTTCCGCATGCCATTGCATGAGCTTTGCTTCCTTAGGGTCTACGAAATACCGCTGCAGACGGGGAGTGATAGGAAAGTACCATACCACTTTTCGAGGAACTTTCTTGTCCTTCCCACTCTTGTACCGTCCTTGGCCGCACACCGGACATGTGTATCTGTCCTTATACTCGCCCCGATAAATTGCGCAATCATTGATGCAGGCGTGGTATTTAACGTGCGGTAGGTCAAGAGGGCACACGACTTTCTTGGCATCCTCGATACTAGTTGGCAATGTGTTCCCCTCGGGAAGACGATCGTGGAAGAATTTCATGTTCTTGTTGAAGCTCACGTCGGTCCATTTGTTTTCCGTCTTTATCTCCGGAGCATCAAGCGTTACTTGCAAGCGCGTATCCTATGGCCGGCACCCAGGATACAACGGAGTCTTCCCGTCTATCTCCATTTGCGCCCGCTTGGCTTTCTCTCTGGCTGCAGCTCTGTCGTTGCTCGTCTCCTTGAGTAGCAGTTCTTGAACATGAGGGTCCTGCAAGGCCGAAATTAGCGAGGTCTCCGTGTTCGCGTCTTCTCCACCACCATCTACTCCTTCATCATGACCGTGTCCGCCGGCATCTCCTTCGTCACCATGATGATCTTGTTCGCCGGCATCTCCTTCGTCATGATGATCTTGTCCGCCGACATCTCCTTCGTCATGATCATGATGATCTTGTCCGCCGACATCTCCTTCGTCATGGTGCCGAGACGTGACCGCGATCGATGAGAGAGCGTGTGATGTTGGAGAGAAACTAGTGGACAAAAAGAGATGTATTGGAGGCTCTCCTAAACCCTCACCAATAATCTATCAAACAAAATAGGTTTAACTAAAAAAAATGGAGAAAACTATGGGCAAAATAGGAGGGGAGGGAAGAGAAATACGAGCTAGGTGGGGGTGGAGGAGGAAGAAGAGAAGAAGTAAATGGTGGTAGGTAGAGGGGTTGCCACCTTTTTGTAGATCTGGAGGCAACATTCTGTGGCGCATGCATCATGGTGCGCCACAGTAACATGTCTTTCTGTGGCGCACCACCATGCATGCGCCACAGAATGTTGCCCACTTAAATTATTGGTGGGGCCGCACCATGTTTTCTGTGGCGCACAATACTGAATGCGCCACAGATAAATTACCAATGCAATCATTGGAGGGGGCCCCACCGAATTTTTGTGGCGCATCTGGATGGATGCGCCACAGAAAGTATAATTTCTGTGGCGCATCCATGCAGATGCGCCACAAACAGGTCACCAGATATTTGTGGTGGTGGGACCCACCATTTTTCTGTGGCGCACGCATGCACGTATGCGCCACAGTATTTTGTGGCGCATTAGGAGTGGTGCGCTACAGAACATTTTTTGTGGCGCATGGTAGGTTTGGTGCGCCACAGATAGGGAATCCACAGAAAGGCACTTCCCTACTAGTGTTGAAGCGATCATGGTTGCGGGCACCCGCACGATGTGTCCCCCCGCTCCTGCGGTTTAACTTGTTTCGCTCGCTCAAGGCCTTGAACGCGGGGTCCTCCCCAGCCCAGCTAGACACCAACGCCCTCCACGCGTCATCCTTGCCATAGGCCCATGAGGGCTTAAACTGAAAAAACAATGCTCATGTGAAGAACGGATAATGCAATTGCAACTTAGCAGCAACATGTAATCTCATTAACAATCTACTTACCGCCATGTAGTCATCTACGGTCACCTCAAGTGGGTTCTCCACAATCTCATGCTTCACCGCCGTCTTGCCTAACGTCTCAGTACTGAAATGATTGATCATGGTATGCTTTGCATTGTAGAACTGCTGTCGTGTCAACTTCCTACAAGCCCCCTCCAAAGTCTTGTCCGCATCGCCCCGCTACTCAGGAAGTACCCTATAGAACTTCTTTAATCATGCAGAAAAAACAAATTGTGAGAGCTTGGTGGGGACATCAAGTATGAACGAAATTCGAAAAGTTCAACTTACCCAAAACTTGTTGATCACGGCGTCAGAACATTTCCCGCCGCTCGCGTAATTGGCGGCCTGATAGTCTACCCAATGGGTGGCTAGCTTCGTGGCGCCGTTGGGGACAGTACTGTACAAGCCCGGCCAAAACTTCCTAATCAAAGCTCCAATCAGGGTGTTAGGCACACGGGCTCCCGCAGGATGTATCCAGTTGCTGCACAATAATTAAACATTAGTACATGTCAAATTGTCCTGACCACAATGAAGTTACCATGTTCAAAATTAGTATATATAGTCACTTACTCTTTCCCATTAGGCGTAATGAGGATCTTCTCCTCCTCGGTAGCAGGTTCCTTGTCCTCATCAGGGACCTGGGATTCCCCTCGAATCCTTGGCTTCTTCGGCGGCGCGGAGGGCCCCGCCTCCAAGTCCGTGGAGGGGTCCGCCCCCACGTCCGTGGAGGGGCCCGTCTCCTCCGAACCCTCGTCGACAGAAGCAGAGGGTATGTCCGAAGACACGTCGCCCCCACCTCGCCCTCGTCCTCCCTCACCTCGCCCTCGTCCTCCACCTCGCCCTCGTCCTCGTCCTGCACCTCGTCCCCTCGGAGGAACTGGAGCATCGGCACCTCCCCCTCCTCCAGCATCTCCACCCTCACCTGCATTGAGAAAGGGTGAACAATTAAGCATAAAGACATGAACAAATTAAGAATTGCATCACCTCTACTCTCACCACTGTCAGACAGGTAACGCGGGTTCGGAATAGGTTCTCTTCCACTTTTAGTAACTTTCTTCTGGCGTATCTTCTTCAGCAAGGAGGCCGATGATTCCTTGCCTTGGCTCATCTTGGTCAATCACCTGCATTGAGAAAGGGTAAACTTTTAAGCATAAAAGACATGATCCAATTAAGAAGCATGAAGACGTAATGCAATTAATAAGCATGTTGAAAGACTAAGCATGTTGAAAGACTAAGCATGTTGAAAAGTAAATACTACGCAAAAGAACATAAAAGACCCTCACCCCTAATCATCACTCTCATAGTTAAGTCCTGGGTTCTCATCATCACTATCAACATCACTATCACGAGTGTTGTATATTGGAACCTCCTCGCACGATGGAGGCTCATCATCGTCATCACTATCACTTTGTAACTTGTTGAGCATATCTATATCCTTTAGATTCACCACTACGTCACCACCTGTTTGTGCATTGTCCTCGCGGTCTTCAAGACCTTGTATGCCAAAGTCCCCAAAGGTTTGTTCCTCTTGATAGAAAATCCCCTCGTATGTTTTAGGGTCAATGTTGTTGTAATCGTCTTCGGAGGGCATGGGTAGCTTACCACGTGGCGATACATGGAACACGACTTCCCAACCAATGAGTCCCTCTTTCTTGCATGGGTAGGGCAAATAATAAACTTGAAAGGCTTGGTGAGCCACAACAAAGACATCGGATCCATGGTAGGTGGTTGAAGGCTTAACTTCAACTAACCCAATGGAAGGGGTACTTTTGGTTCCATGCTCAGGGTCGAACCAGTAGCATTTGAACACAACAAGCTTGAGTTCTATGTTCGTGTTATTGAACGTCAGCTCGTATACGTTCTGTAACCTTCCGTAGTAATCATAATTACCGGCTCCTTTGGTGAAGACCCCGGTATTTATAGTCTTTGCATTAGGCCGACTGTTCTGGTGATGCTCTGTATGGAAGCGGTACCCATTCACATCATACTTCTCATACTTCTCGACTCTACGGTTACAACCTTGGGAGACACATCTCAACTCATCTGACATCACAACGTTGGGATCAGCTCCCTACAAGTACAAATTGTTTTGTGCATTAGTAAGAGGGACAAGACACGGATTGCAAGGTAGAAGGGACAGGTTTGAAATTACCTTTTCCCTGAACCAAACCGTGAATTTTTTCTTTCCGGGGGCAGGCTGTTTCAAAAGAGTGTCCAACGCGGCTTCATCGGGTCCATCTGATGTTCCCGACCACATTTCATCCGTGAATTGACCAATGGAATGCCACAGACTTTTGCATACTATTAAAGCAGAAGTCAGCATGCGGCTTGAACCAGTTCTTTTGACGGCCTTCAGGAGGCTTCATGTGCATTCTCTCCCTATCACAGAGCTTCTTAACATCAACTCTAGCCTTAACATTATCCTTCGACTTCTCAGGAATGTTCAGGATTGTGTGAAAGAGGGACTCTCCAACATTTTTTTCGGTGTGCATCACATCGATGCTATGGGGAAGTTCGAGGTCCTTGTAATATTTGAGTTGCGTCAAGCCTGCCACGTGAGTCCAGTTGTGCGACACACCATATCCCACATATCGTGGGCCTTTTCCCTCAGCAGGCACGAGAGCACTTAGCTCGGTGTCAACAGCTGCACCATCGAAAGTTGGTATCGCTTTTTCTTCACGCTCAACTCTGCCCTTCTTGAAGTTCTTTTTGTCTTCTCTAAACCGATGCCCTCTTTTGAGGAACTTTCGATGTGTGTCAAACGCGGAATACTTCCGTCCCGCCGTTAGCCACATGAACTCAAGTCGGTTCCTGCACACTGGGCATGGCCACTTACCATCTGTACACCATCCGCAGAATAGGGCGTACCCGGGCATGTCATGCATGGAATTGTGATACCAAACTTTCATCAAGAAGTTTGTCTTCGATGCACGATCATATGTCAACGTCCCGTGGTGCCAAGAGTGGTTCAGATCATCCACAATTGACTGCATGTACACACTTAAATTCTTCCCCGGATATTCAGGGCCTGGAATGATCAGCGAGAGGAATATGGTCTTCTTTTGCATTAGGGCTCCGGGAGGGAGATTGAGCGGAATAACAAACACGGGCCAGCAGCTGTACGAGGTAGTCGACAAACCATATGGATTGAATTCATCGGTTGCTATCGCGATTCTCATGTTTCGAGCATCTGCTGCCTCATCGGGGTGGTTCGCATCAAAGTTCTTCCATGCCGTACCATCAGATGGATGTCCCATCAATTCCCGGTCGTGCTCATCCTTGTATCTCTTCCCCGTTTTGTGCCATTGCATCTGTGTGGCAGACTCTTTGTTCATGTAAAGCCGCTTGATTCTTTGTATGAATGGGAGGTAACGAAGAATCTTAATGGCGACATTTGACTGCGTCTTCGTACCATCGGGTCCTTTTACCTCATGATACCTAGAGGCATTACACAAGATACAGTACTTGTCATTGGCAAACTGTTTCCAAAACAAAAGGCATCCTTTTGGACAACAATCTATCTTCAGATAATCCATGCTGAGATCTCGCAGGATTTTCTTTGTTTCGTACATGCTTTTAGGCAGACAATGCCCTTCAGGCAACAGGTTACCAGTTGTTTGCAGATGCGCTTCAAAGCATGAACGGGTGCTGCCATACTGGAGCTTGTTGGCTAGTGCTTGCGAGATGGCATCGAGCTGAGAAACTTTTGCACCCTCGTACAGAGGCCTCTGAGACGAGGCCATCATATCAAAGAAGGCCTTCGCGGTTGGCTCTGGGTCCTCTGGTTCACGCGGTTCCTCCGGTTCTGGAGGTTCCTCCGGTTCCTCCTGTGATGGTGGCGAATCTGGCATGTCGCCAGCACGGAGATCATCTAGCCAGTTTCTAATCCCATCATCTTCATTGCCATTGATCCGCTGCCGCATCACCCTGCCATTCTCGCGCTCGTACTCATCAAAAGTTGACTGTCGTCACGAAGTTCGGCATATACCCACGAGAGAAGAGGTGTTTAATCATCTCATCCTTTCCCTGACGTGTACGAAACTTGCAACGAGGGCAAGGGCACTTTCCACGAGCGCCTGACTCTAAACCCTTACGCGCTAACTCCTTCACTAACAAATGCGTCTTCCATACCCACTCATCTGTTTTGTCAACCAAACTAGTTCGGCCACTGTACATCCACCCATTATCTGCCATCCTCTGCTGCTTTACTGTGAGCCAAATAATAATTACATGAAATTAAATGCATCATTTTTTTTTCTTGCATGCAATGTCACCATTTTATTACGGCCAAATTTTATCTTTTACAACATGTAAGGGTTCACATACACTTCTAATAGGTAGGGGCCTATCCCGCCCGAGTACGTGTAGATCGAGTCGTGTCCCATGTTCTACCCCGACCCGAGACGGAATTTCGGCAGCACCTCCCCGCTGTTCTTCAGAATACACGTCTCGAGCTTGTCAAGCCGAGAGGGTGTGCATCCGAAGAACAACGGGGAGGTGCTGCCGAAATTCCGTCTCAGGAAGGGGTAGAACATGGAACACGACCCGATCTACACGTACTCGGACTGTCCAACAGGACAACCCGGAAGTATTACGGTTATAAATATGCAAAGATGGACAATCCTGCATATTTATAAATTTGTAACCCTTCCGGATGGGATCTGACTCGGGTTACGCGACTCGACTGACTTGGTGATCTAGACCAAAGTAAAAACCTAGGTACATTCAAGAAAGGCGATGAATTTCTTACCCTCGAAGCGTGATCGGTGGCCGGAGAAGGTGGAGGACGCTCCTCAGCTGCAGAAGAAGTCCCGCAATGCGACGCTACACTCGTTGTCCAGCTCGAAGCATAGCCTGCACGAAATAGAAAACTAGAGCATGACACACATGCACCATCATCTACTTGCTGCCATAACACACATACACCATATTTGTAAACCACACCTAGTGGAACCTATGAGATTAATCTCAAGTCACTAGAGTGGATTATTTTGCAATGAACCTCCAGTTTCTTGCAATAGCAACCATGTGAATTTAGTTGCCTAGTAGTTTCTGTCGCACAAGATATGATATGACGATTGTTACTGGATGCTTCCTCGCTGATATGTTTTATTAATCTTGTGAACTGAATTAGTACTAAATGACAAATGCTGATGTTACTTCAGTTCGCTTTAACAAGTGGTGTTGCTTAAGAACATACCATGTAAAATGAAATCTTGAGCTATTATTTCAGGAATTGACAATCTGACAACATATGAGCTGCAGTCATAGAGCTTTTAGTTCTTAAATAGCTCCATAAAACGGTAAGGCATAGTTGGTTATATGGTGCATATTTTTTGCCTACAGTGGACATAATGGTAGATTGCACTGTCCATGTAGTGAGATGAAGATGTCCATATGTTTGGTTATACTGGTTTCCTTCTATATTACCTTCATATGTGGGTGTTGGTAATGTTGGCAAGAAATCACCTGCAGGGGAGGGGAGAGCCGAGCCGGAGCTGGTCAAGGCGAGCTCAGGAAGGCGCCGGGCGGAGCCGGGATGGAGAGGAGGCGGCCGGGTCGGGGAGGAGCGGCCGAGGCGGCGGGAGGTGGCCGGCGTGGGGAGTGCGTTGAGGCGGCCGGGGCGCGACCTCGGGGCGGCGGGAGGTGGCCGGCGTGGGGAGTGCGTCGAGGCGGCCGGAGCGCGACCTCGGGGAGGCGGCGTGGGGCGCGACCTCGGGGCGGGGAGGAGGCGGCCGGGGCGGGGAGGAGGCGGCGGCGAGGAGGAGGCAGCCGGGGCGGGGAGGAGGCGGCGGAGGGGATCGAGCGTGCGAGATGTGAGAGAAAGTGGATCGAGCGCGCGGTTTTTTCTTTTCCCGACCAGGTGGCGGCTCAAATATTAGGGCAACTCTACGCCGACGGCATTGCCGTCGGCGTATATAATTTTTTTCAATTTTTCCTTTAATATTTTTTCCTTTGTTGTAGATATTGCATGTGCAAATATTGAAAAACACATAAATATTCTTCACATATATATAACAAAGATAGACATGTGACATTACAAAAATATAAAAATTACAAATCGGGTAGCCGGATGTGTCCTTCCTCGTCAGTTTCCTCGGTGCCATTGCCAACCCTCAGTGCACATAAATATTCATGTATTCAACAACCCCGGAGTAGGATAATGGACATTGAGAACACACAACACACTTGTATACATATGGAATGGCACAACCTAGGTTTTGGTGGGGTTCCGACGCTCCGATGCCCCGCTTCGGCGAAACCCCGAATCCGCTGGAAAAACCCTAACGTTTTCGTCTACCCCCATAGACGTGCGTCGAAAGGGGGTAGGCCAGTGGAGTTTTTTGCTTGGTTGTGTTAGGTTAGGCCATAGGAAGGTGAGAAACCAAAGTATACCCCAAATCAACACAAGATTCCATCCGGTTCGCCCGAAAGGGGAGTTTTCACCTCTAAGTGCAGGAACTCACTATGAAGAAAGTGAGGCCGGTGAAGCCGGTCACACCCCGGAGTAGTATAATGGACATTTAGAACACACAACACACTTGTATACATATGGAATGGCACAACCTAGGTTTTGGTGGGGTTCCGACGCTCCGATGCCCCGCTTCGGCGAAACCCCGAATCCGCTGGCACAATAAATGTGTTGTTTTTATTTGTTTTACATGTATATGTTGTAGAGTTGGGTTCCGGAAAACTCAAACCGTTATTTTACGGGGGTGGGATACTGAAATTGGGAGGGCAATTATAGGTCCAATATATATATATATTACAACTACATTAAATATTATATAGAGAAATAAAGAAATGAATATTAAATACAAAAAAGAACAACTAAACGCCGACGGCGTCGGCGTATCAACGATGCTGGACGGGCGTCACGGCGCCCTTTTGTACGCCGACGGCGGCCGTCGGGCAGGGTAAGGCTACGCCGACGGCGCTTGGTACGCCGACGGCTTGTTGGGCGTCTGCCCTAGCTCGTGCTGTACGCCGACGGCCCCGACATTTGGCCGTCGGCGTATAGTGCGGCCGTCGGCGTAGTGTGGCTTTCCCGTAGTGGGTCTCGGTGAGCCCTAGTTGTGGTGGTGAGTGCCAGTCTTGTGTTGATAGCTAGGTTGGCTAGGTGTTCCCTCACTGTTGTCGTCTTTCATGACTGTCGGGAGGGTGTTTGTGACTGTTCTTGCCCTAAGCCAAACAATTCTCGTATTCTCAATTAATGAGATGAAATAAAAAATATATGTCTATCTTTCAAGAAAATTGTGTGGTCCTGTCTGTGTCCTTCCTATCCACCTCCAAGTCCTCCCACGAGTCATGCACACATTCAAATATGGGATCGCTTCGGGCGTAAACAAAAATTGTATGTGCCGTCTTATCCGCCTCCAAGTTCTCCCGTGGCCCACTAGTAGGGTAGGGTAAGTCTACCCCAAATCAACACAAGATTCCATCCGGTTCGCCCGAAAGGGGAGTTTTCACCTCTAAGTGCAGGAACTCACTATGAAGAAAGTGAGGCCGGTGAAGCCGGTCACACCCCGGAGTAGTATAATGGACATTTAGAACACACAACACACTTGTATACATATGGAATGGCACAACCTAGGTTTGGGTGGGGTTCCGACGCTCCGGGGCCCCGCTTCGGCGAAACCCTGAATCCGTTGGAAAAACCCTAACGTTTTCATCTACCCCATAGACGTGCGTCGAAAGGGGGTAGGCCAGTGGAGTTTTTTACTTGGTTGTGTTAGGTTAGGCCATAGGAAGGTGAGAAACCAAAGTCTACCCCAAATCAACACAAGATTCCATCCGGTTCGCCCGAAAGGGGAGTTTTCACATCTAAGTGCAGGAACTCACTATGAAGAAAGTGAGGCCGGTGAAGCCGGTCACACCCCGGAGTAGTATAATGGACATTTAGAACACACAACAGACCTGTATACATATGGAATGGCACAACCTAGGTTTTGGTGGGGTTCCGACGCTCCGATGCCTCGCTTCGGCGAAACCCCGAATCCGTTGGAAAAACCCTAACGTTTTCGTCTACCCCCATAGACGTGCGTCGAAAGGGGGTAGGCCAGTGGAGTTTTTTGCTTGGTTGTGTTAGGTTAGGCCATAGGAAGGTGAGAAACCAAAGTCTACCCCAAATCAACACAAGATTCCATCCGGTTCGTCCGAAACAGGAGTTTTCACCTCTAAGTGCAGGAACTCACTAGAGAGAAAGTGAAGCCGGTGAAGCCGGTCACACCCCTGATGACGTGAAACACACGTTCGTTGGGAGACCCCAAGAGGAAGGTATGATGTAGTCAGCAGCAAGTTTTCCCTCAGAAAGAAACCAAGGTTATCGAACCAGTAGGAGCAGCAACTCTTCAGAAGGTTATCAACGGCGCCAGAAAAATAGTGTTGTTGATGGGAGTCTGGACTGTTGACGTGGAATCTGCACACAACACAATCAAACTACTTTGCCCCAACGAAACAGTGAGGTTGTCAATCTCACTGGCTTGCTGAAAACAAAGGATTAAACGTATGGTGTGGAAATGAGTATTAAATTGCAGAGAATGAAAAAGGAACAGTTTGCAGTTTGTGGTTGTTTAATCAGTATAAAAGAATGGACCGGGGTCCACAGTTCACTAGTGGTGTCTCTCCATAAAAGATAACTAACATGTTGGGTGAACAAATTACAGCTGGGCAATTGACGAATTGTGAGCGCATGACAATGCATATACATGACATGTTGACTACTATGATATTTAATTGGGCATTACGACATAATACATAGATCGTTATCCAACAGCATCTATGACTAATAATCCACCGCCGGGTTGTCATCCGAGTTCCCCATTGGTATTAAGTTGCAAGCAACGGATAATTGCATTAAGTAAAGTGCGTAATGTAAACAAACACATATGTCCGTGGACATAGCATCGTTAGGTTATCCTAGTGGCAACAGCACATCCACAACCTTAGAACTTTCTGTCACTGTCCCAGGTTAAACGGAGACATGAACCCACTATCTAGCATAAATACTCTCTCTTGGAGTTACAAGCATCTACTTGGCCAAAGCGTCTACGAGTAACGGAAAGCATGCAAGATCTTAAATAACATATAAGATAGATTGATAATTAACTTGACATAATATTCAATATTCATCGGATCCCAGCAAACACAACATGTAGCATTACAATAATATGATCTTGATCATGTAGGGCAGCTCACAAGATCTAAACATGATGGCACAAAGTGGAGAGACAACCATCTAGCTACTGCTATGGACCCGTAGTCCAAGGATGAACTACTCACGCATCACTCCGGAGGCAGGCATGGCGATGTAGAAGCCTCCGGTGATGATTCCCCTCTCCGGCAGGGTGCCGGGAAGAGGTTCTGAACCCTCCCGAGCTAGGGTTGACGACGGCGGCGTCTCTGGAACTTTTCGTGGATATTTGCTCAGGTACTTAGGGTTTTCGCGTCGGGGGGAATAAGTAGGCGAAAGGGCGGCGGCTGGAGAGGCCCGTGGGGCCCACACCACCCCAGGGCGCGGCAGAGGGGGGCCCCGCGCCCTGGCCACGTGTGGGGCCCACGTGGCTCCTCTCCGTCGCCTCTTTGGTCCGTCAGATGAGTTCTGGTAAAATAGGGACTCCCATGTAGTTTCGTCCAATTCCGAGAATATTTCCAGACTAGCTTTTCTGGAATACAAAAACAGCAGAAAACAGGAACTGGCACTTCGGCATCTTGTAAATAGGTTAGTCCCAAAAAATGTATAAAAGTGATATAAAGTAGATGCAAAACATGTAGCGATTGGTATAAAACAAGCATGGAACATCAAAAATTATAGATACGTTTGAGACGTATCAGTATCCCCAAGCTTAGTTCCTACTCGTCCTCGAGTAGGTAAACGATAAAAACAAGATAATTTTTGAGGTGACATGCTACTATCATAATCTTGATCATATAATATTGCAAGGCACATGTAAATGAATGAAGTGATCCAAGTCAATGGTCTATAATTTGCTATCAAATAGATAATGAGTAAACAATGAATCACACAAGCTAAACGTTTTCATGAATAGTACTTTCGAGACAAGCATCAAACAGTTTTGCATAAGTGTTAACTCATAAAGCAATAGTTTCTAATAAAAGGTATTTAATCAACACAAAGGAAGAATTTAGTTTCAGCATTTGCTTCAACTTTCAACATATTTATCTCATGGATATTGTCAACACAAAGTAGTATAACAAGTCCAATACATTGCATATAACGCATGTTGTACAAAATTGACACTAGTTTTGCTTGTGGAAGACAGAAAGAATAGGAAAACTTTTTTTTTATAAGAACACGCAAAAAGCGTGCCTTTGATTTATAGAAGGCAGAAAGAGTTTACAAGAATGTCAAAATCCTGTTAAGACAGGCCTGACAAAAACACCACACAGAATACAAAAGCCTAATCTCCGGCTACTGTCTGGACACCTACACCTACATCTCTCCCTCTTCCTCTCTTGGCCATGCTCCATAGTTTCATGTCCTCAGCCACCCTTGCCGCAAGCACATCCTCATTGCACTGCTGGCTCACATTCCCGAAGACTCGCGCATTTCGTTGCTTCCACAAACCCCAACTGCAAGCAGCTACCAGTGTGTCAAAACGACGACGCTCTCGCTTGTTGATCTGCTGTCTCACCAAAAGCCACCACTCCTCCAGGCGATTTGCATTTTGAGGCTCAAGTTCAGGGAAGCCGGCAGTTTGGCAACACCTGAACCATACCTGACGCGAGTAAACGCATTGCACCAACAAGTGATCCACAGTCTCGCTCTCTTGATCACAAAGATGACAGTTATCCACCTCCTCCTGTAATCCATGTCGAACCCTCCTGTCTGAGGTCCAGATCCTAGAATAGGAAAACTGACTCAACATAAAAGTAAAAGAAAGGCCCTTCGCAGAGGGAAGCAGGGATTAAATCATGTGCTAGAGCTTTTAGGTTTTTGAAAACATATAGAGATTGCATAAAATATTTGATACTCCTCCCAAACATGCTAACACAAGCCATGGCTAACCGAATCTTCGGGTGCCTTCCATCAATCACATACCATGGAGGAGTATCTATTTTTGAGAGGTGTTTGTTAATTGTCAACGAATGGTAGCGGGTGAGAACAGTATTCTACCTGTCGAACGGACTTTTAAGAGCGGCTCCCATGAAGGACGTTATTTCTACCAGCAAGGCAGATCATCCCTCTTTCTCTTTGGTTTACACACATTCAGGTATTTCACTGTTTGTCATTGCTTACTGATGAATCAGGGCAAAAGTGTGAAGAGAATTAATTGGTTAAAGTTGTAATTAATTGGGACTGGGCACCCCGTTGCCAGCTCTTTTTGCAAGTTATTGGATAAGCGGATGTATATGCCACTAGTCCAGGTGTAAAAGTCCACTCGACAAATAGAATAAAGAATAACCACACTAATTCCTCATGAGCTAGTAAACATTGACACAAAAAGGGAATAATAACATTTTGAATAATTTAAAGGTGGCACATGAAAAATTTACTTGGAGTGGCAAGAAAATACCACATATAGCTAGTTATGGTGGACACAAATGGCATGGATTTTGGCTCAAGGATTCGGATGCACGAGAAGCATTCCCTCTCAGTACAGAGTTTAGGCTAGCAAGGTTATGTAAGCAAACAAGAATATCAACCCGTACACCAAGTTTTATATGACAAACATATTGCAAACATTATAAGACTTCATACCGTCTTCCTTGTTAACCAAACCCGTTTATTAGAAAATATCTAGACCATAGAGATACCACTGATGCAAACCAAATTTTCAACAAGCTTTACGGTAGTTCTTCACTAATAGACTTAACTCATGTGATGCACAAATTTAATCATGATCTACTTGTTAACTCAAAACAATTGACAAGCATCAAGTTATCCATTTTAGTGATCTACAAGATTAAGCAAGTTTTTCCTTATACCAATTACCACATGCAACATTTTCTGAACCAACCAAACACCAATCAATTTATTTCATCAACTCTCCAAACAAATATAAGTGAAGCAAGAGAGTACTTTCTACAAAAGAAAGCTAATAGCTCTGACAAGAGATACATGAAAACAGGAGCTAAAAGCTGAACAGCGCTAGATATGAATACTCAACAAATATAAGTGAAGAATAGGAGTATTCTCATGAAAAAGCGGAGCGTGTCTCTCTCCCAATCAAGAATGCTAGGGTCCAGTCAAGCTTTATTGAAAATAAAAAGGCAATACTGAAAATAAAAAGCACACAGACGCTCCAAGAAAAGCACATATGATGTGAAAGAATTAAAATATAGTTTCACTAGAGATGACCTGATAATTTTGACGATGAAGAAGGGGATGCCTTGGGCATCCCCAAGCTTAGACGCTTGAGTCTTCTTGAAATATGCTGGGGAGATCCATGGGGGCATCCCCAAGCTTAAGCTCTTCACTCTTCTTGATCCTATTATATCATCCTTCTCTCTTGACCCTTGAAAACTTCCGTCACACCAAACTCAAAGTAGATCTCATTAGAGGGTTAGTGCATAATCAAAAATTCACATGTTCTGTAAAGACGCAATATGATTTGTTACTTTGAACATTAGCTACAGCCACTGATGTTATGTGAAGCTCTTCCACCCAAAAAAGAATTTCACTCAACACTAGTAAAAGAGAGAATGCGAAAAATAAAAAGGCATAATCTGTCTAAAACAGAACAGTCCGCAAAGACGAATTTTTTCGAGGCACTTACGACGCTCAGATTGAGAAACTCTGAACTAATGAAAGTTTCAGACATTCATAAAGATTACGCACAAAACTTTTCAGATTTTTTTAACAATTTGGTGATTTTAGGAATTTTGTACAGTGAACAGCAAAAATCTGTTTCTGCGCAGCAATCAAAATTTAAGCATCATCTTATCATTAGAGGCTACTCTTGGCACAACAATGCGAGAAAATAAAGATACAAAGGAGTTGCTACAGAAGTAAACAAACTCCTTGACTAATACTGAAAATAAAAGATAATGGGTTGCCTCCCAAAAGCGCTTCAGAAGCATATATAAAACATGTTTAAATCTAACACTCTTCCTATGCATAGGGGCCTTGTAAGAAAACAAGTAAATAAAGCACAAAATGACTAGCATAGGAAGACAAAACAAGTGCAACTTCAAAACTTTCAACGGACCATTAGGTCTTAAAGCAAAAATCATATAGAAGCAACACAAGAGAAAGCTCAGAACTTTCATCATAAAGAGAGGAAATTTAATAACATGAAGATTTCTATAACCATATTTTCCTCTCTCAAAATAATTTTCAGTAGCATCATGAACAAACTCAACATTATAACTATCACATAAGGCATGATTTTCATGATCTACAAACACATAATTTTTATTAAGCTCAGAAATAGTGGGGTTATCAAACCCACTTTTGACAATAATAGTATAATAAATATCATTAGGCAATATAGGACCATCATCAAGAGCATTATCATATATAACATTAGGGAGCACATTTTTACTTTCTGCAATTTCCTCTTTTACTGAGTCAAGGAGGTTGTTTACTTCAAATTTATCAAAAGGAGATATTTCAATAGAAGAATCATCACATTCGACAATATAGCATTCTTCCTTCTTCAAAGCTAGGGACTAAAAATAACATTTTTATCAAAACCAGCTTCCCCAAGCTTAGAGCTTTCCATGGCATTAGCAATAATGGTGTTCAAAGAATGTATGCTAATAACATTGCTACTATCATGATTGTTATGCAAATAAAGTTCCATAGGCTTTTTAATTTTCTCTTCAAACACTTCATGTCCCAACTCAAGATAAATTTCATAAAGCTCTCTCATGTTGTTTTCAGCCATAGGACTAGTTTCAAGGAAAGTAACCATTGATAGCAAGTAAAGAGCTAGACATAATAACTAACAGGAAACAGAACTGAAAATAAACTAAATGCAAGTAACTAATTTTTTTTGTGTTTTTGATAATTGCAAGCAAACAAGATAAAATAAAATAAACTAAGCAAGACAAAAACAAAGTAAAGAGATTGGAAGCGTGAAACTCCCCTTGCAGAAGACTGCTGTCTCCCGGCAACGGCGCCAGAAAAATAGCTTGATGTCGTGAAACACACGTTCGTTGGGAGACCCCAAGAGGAAGGTATGATGTAGTCAGCAGCAAGTTTTCCCCAGAAAGAAACCAAGGTTATCGAATCAGTAGGAGCAGCAACTCTTCAGAAGGTTGTCAACGGCGCTAGAAAAATAGTGTTGTTGATGGGAGTCTGGACTGTTGACGTGGAATCTGCACACAACACAATCAAACTACTTTGCCCCAACGAAACAGTGAGGTTGTCAATCTCACTGGCTTGCTGAAAACAAAGGATTAAACGTATGGTGTGGAAATGAGTATTAAATTACAGAGTATGAAAAAGGAACAGTTTGCAGTTTGTGGTTGTTTAATCAGTATAAAAGAATGGACCGGGGTCCACAGTTCACTAGTGGTGTCTCTCCATAAAAGATAACTAACATGTTGGGTGAACAAATTACAGCTGGGCAATTAACGAATAGTGAGCGCATGACAATGCATATACATGACATGTTGACTACTATGATATTTAATTGGGCATTACGACATAATACATAGATCGTTATCCAACAGCATCTATGACTAATAATCCACCGCCGGGTTGTCATCCGAGTTCCCCATTGGTATTAAGTTGCAAGCAACGGATAATTGCATTAAGTAAAGTGCGTAATGTAAACAAACACATATGTCCGTGGACATAGCATCGTTAGGTTATCCCTAGTGGCAACAGCACATCCACAACCTTAGAACTTTCTGTCACTGTCCCAGGTTAAACGGAGACATGAACCCACTATCTAGCATAAATACTCTCTCTTGGAGTTACAAGCATCTACTTGGCCAAAGCATCTACGAGTAACGGAAAGCATGCAAGATCTTAAATAACATATAAGATAGATTGATAATCAACTTGACATAATATTCAATATTCATCGGATCCCAGCAAACACAACATGTAGCATTACAATAATATGATCTTGATCATGTAGGGCAGCTCACAAGATCTAAACATGATGGCACAAAGTGGAGAGACAACCATCTAGCTACTGCTATGGACCCGTAGTCCAAGGATGAACTACTCACGCATCACTCCGGAGGCAGGCATGGCGATGTAGAAGCCTCTGGTGACGATTCCCCTCTCCGGCAGGGTGCCGGGAAGAGGTTCTGAACCCTCCCGAGCTAGGGTTGATGACGGCGGCGTCTCTGGAACTTTTCGTGGATATTTGCTCAGGTACTTAGGGTTTTCGCGTCGGGGGGAATAAGTAGGCGAAAGGGCGGCGGCTGGAGAGGCCCGTGGGGCCCACACCACCCCAGGGCGCGGCAGAGGGGGGCCCCGCGCCCTGGCCACGTGTGGGGCCCACGTGGCTCCTCTCCGTCGCCTCTTTGGTCCGTCAGATGAGTTCTGGTAAAATAGGGACTCCCGTGTAGTTTCGTCCAATTCCGAGAATATTTCCAGACTAGCTTTTCTGGAATACAAAAATAGCAGAAAACAGGAACTGGCACTTCGGCATCTTGTTAATAGGTTAGTCCCAAAAAATGTATAAAAGTGATATAAAGTAGATGCAAAACATGTAGCGATTGGTATAAAACAAGCATGGAACATCAAAAATTATAGATACGTTTGAGACGTATCAACCCCGGAGTAGGATATTGCACATTTACAACACACAACACACTTCTATACATATGGAATGGCACAACCTAGGTTTGGGTGGGGTTCCGACGCTCCGGGGCCCCGCTTCGGCGAAACACTGAATCCGCTGGAAAAACCCTAACGTTTTCATCTACCCCCATAGACGTGCGTCGAAAGGGCGTAGGCCAGTGGAGTTTTTTGCTTGGTTGTGTTAGGTTAGGCCATAGGAAGGTGAGAAACCAAAGTCTACCCCAAATCAACACAAGATTCCATCCGGTTCGCCCGAAAGGGGAGTTTTCACCTCTAAGTGCAGGAACTCACTATGAAGAAAGTGAGGCCGGTGAAGCCGGTCACACCCCGGAGTAGTATAATGGACATTTAGAACACACAACACACTTGTATACATATGGAATGGCACAACCTAGGTTTTGGTGGGGTTCCGACGCTCCGATGCCCTGCTTCGGCGAAACCCCGAATCCGCTGGAAAAACCCTAACGTTTTCGTCTACCCCCATAGACGTGCGTCGAAAGGGGGTAGGCCAGTGGAGTTTTTTGTTTGGTTGTGTTAGGTTAGGCCATAGGAAGGTGAGAAACCAAAGTATACCCCAAATCAACACAAGATTCCATCCGGTTCGCCCGAAAGGGGAGTTTTCACCTCTAAGTGCAGGAACTCACTATGAAGAAAGTGAGGCCGGTGAAGCCGGTCACACCCCGGAGTAGTATAATGGACATTTAGAACACACAACACATTTGTATACATATGGAATGGCACAACCTAGGTTTTGGTGGGGTTCCGACGCTCCGATGCCCCGCTTCGGCGAAACCCCGAATCCGTTGGCACAATAAATGTGTTGTTTTTATTTGTTTTACATGTATATGTTGTAGAGTTGGGTTCCGGAAAACTCAAGCCGTTATTTTACGGGGGTGGGATACTGAAATTGGGAGGGCAATTATAGGTCCAATATATATATATTACAACTACATTAAATATTATATAGAGAAATAAAGAAATGAATATTAAATACGAAAAAAAAGAACAACTAAACGCCGACGGCGTCGGCGTATCAACGATGCTGGACGGGCGTCACGGCGCCCTTTTGTACGCCGACGGGATTTACTACGCCGACGGCGGCCGTCGGGCAGGGTAAGGCTACGCCGACGGCGCTTGGTACGCCGACGGCTTGTCGGGCGTCTGCCCTAGCTCGTGCTGTACGCCGACGGCCCCGACATTTGGCCGTCGGCGTATAGTGCGGCCGTCGGCGTAGTGTGGCTTTCCCGTAGTGGGTCTCGGTGAGCCCTAGTTGTGGTGGTGAGTGCCAGTCTTGTGTTGATAGCTAGGTTGGCTGGGTGTTCCCTCACTGTTGTCGTCTTTCATGACTGTCGGGAGGGTGTTTGTGACTGTTCTTGCCCTAAGCCGAACAATTCTCGTATTCTCAATTAATGAGATGAAATAAAAATATATGTCTATCTTTCAAGAAAATTGTGTGGTCCTGTCTGTGTCCTTCCTATCCACCTCCAAGTCCTCCCACGAGTCATGCACACATTCAAATATGGGATCGCTTCGGGCGTAAACAAAAATTGTATGTGCCGTCTTATCCGCCTCCAAGTTCTCCCGTGGCCCACTAGTCAGCCATACATTAAATTACCCTCCTCTCCTCTCTCTTTCTCTATCTCTATCTCTACATATATCCGATTCCTCTTTCTCCCAACATTTGCTGCCCGTCGTCGATGCCTCTGCCATATTCCCTGCCAGCAGACGGCCCTCGTCGCCGCTGCAGTAGCTATTTCATCCTGTCGTCGTCGCTGCATGCGACTCCGAGTGACCACGAACTAAGATCGAGCGACGACTCTCCATACGTCTCCGGCCACGACTTCCTGGATTCGTTGCCCACAACTTTTTCAAGGACTTGAACTCCACCTTGGTCTTGCCCACAACTCTTCTCCTCCATGAGGAACAAGGAGAATACATTCATAGGTTCAGGGGTCAACAAAGGGACACACCATTATCGATCATAACATGGTCACCGATCAATCCATCTTTCCCTCATTGCTTGAATGTTAAACAAGATAGCAAAAATGTAAGAAAGTGGCAAAGACAGGGCGTCGTTGTATACACCAAACAGACATATTGTGTATGTTTCCGGACATGATTTGAGGACGCCGTTGGAGGTGCCTTGATATTGTCAGTGCCCTCGGTGGGCCATGCATTTGAGTCCCTAGAGGCGGGCAAGTTTGTCCCCAAAACGGTAAGTATCCCCACTACAAGCGCTAATCGACCCCTTACTTCTACGTCAAGCTTACTAGTCTCGACTTTACCACATTGCCACTCTACGTGACCTTTGACTCTCCCTCGCACTCCTCTGTCATTGCTGTTGCGAATGAAAATAATGAACGAAGCACATACCACATTCCAAATCTCACGATCAATAAGTCGACAGAAGAACGGCGAAACTATATGTGATCAATTTTTATGGTAGTAAAACGAACGATTTCGATTGCTACGATAGGAAAACATGTACTACAATATACCCACTCTCCTCTCACGTGTGGTCTTATTGTATTGCTTTTTTAGGCATCTTATTATACTACTTATTTTCATTTTCGACCGAAAGCAAAAAAAGGTTTAGTCAACAACTGGGAGAAAATGGCAAATGTGAAAAGGAAGAAAAGCGGAGGCCCCAGCAAAATTCTTTTTTCAGAGAAACCGGATTTTGAGCACAATTCTCACATGCCAAACTCTAAGCCATCTTTAACTTGCTAATTAAATGGAAGAAAGTCTAGCTAATGATGTCCGGAATCAAAAAGTCAGCATAAAGCAGAGCATAGTATACATCAATGGGTCACAACGAAACGGAGGATTCCAGAGACAACTAATTCCTTCATGGTTGTATTCATCAACACTTTTACTTAATCACATGTACGAAAGCACTGTCATGAACTCGTGTGTCATCCCTTGAAAGAAAATAATGAGAAGGGAATAAGTGATCGATGAAAGAAGTGATCCCTTGAAAATGGCAAATCTGAATAGGAAGAAAAGTGGAGGCACCGGTACAATTCTTTTTTGAGAGCAAACGGATTTTGAGCACAATTGTCACATGCCAAACTCTAGCCATCTTCAACTTGCTAATTAAAAGGAATAAAGTCTAGCTAGTGTTGACCTGAATCCCACGGAATAATCTCAAGTCATCATAAAACAGAGCATAGACATCACTGGGTGCAAAGAAACAGAGAACTCCAGAGCAAACTAATTCCTTTATTATTGTATTCATCAAAACTTATACGGAGTACTACTTAATCACATGAACGAAAGTGCAGTCATGTACTCGTGTGTCATCCCTTAAAAGAAAATAATGAGAAGGGAAGAAGCGATCGATGGAACTGTAACACTACGATAGTAAAACATGTAGTTATCTACAATATACCTACTCTCTTCTCACGTGTTGTCTTACTGCATTGACTTTTTAGGCATCTTATTATATTACTAATTTTCATTTTCGACCAAAGCAAAAAGGGTTAATCAACAACTGGGAGAAAATTGCAAATGTGAAATGGAAGAAGAGCGGAGGCCCAAGATTTTTTCCCCCCCAGAAAAACCGGATTTTGAGCACAATTCCCACATGCCAAACTCTAAGCCATCTTTAACTTGCTAATTAAATGGTAGAAATTATAGCTGATGATGTCCGGAATCACAAAGTCAGCATAAAGCAGAGCATAGTAGACATCACTGGGTCACAAAGAAACAGAGGATTCCAGAGCAAACTAATTCCTTCATTATTGTATTCATCAAAAACTTATACTTAATCACATGAACGAAAGCACTGCCACGTATTCGTCTGTCATCCCTTGAAAGAAAATAACGAGAAGGGCCGAATAAGTGATCGATTGAACTGTAACACTTAGCTGGATCATTTTACAGCTGGGGAGTAACTCTACAGTAAAGCACCATGGTGGTGGCCGTCCATGCCGGCCGGCATGGTCATGGACGCGGGACTGAGCAGCGGCGCTGAGAACCACGACGAGTAGTTGAACTGCTCCGCGGCGGCAGTCTCCCTGCGCCCTTGCGCCTGCGCAGCGGCCGCGTGAGCCGGCGGCGCGGCCATGGTCGTGGACGCTGACGCCGCCGTGCGAGAGCCGGTGAGCCTCTGCACGAGCTCCCGGAAGTCCCTGGGCTCCACCCGGTACACCTTGGGCGGCTGAGGGGCGGCGCCGCGCATGGGCCTGGCCGCCGGTGCCCTCTGCACCGCCCTCAGCGCCGCCTCGTGGCCGCCGTTCCTCCTCTCGCCGCCGTGCTCCATCGGTCGACGGTCTTCCCGGTGAACTCCTCTAGTCGTCGGTCAGAGTTCAGAGGTTGATCGGCGGTGTGAGAGGACGAGAGACGGAGCCACGTACGCTGCATATGTAGGCGGGGGTCGTCTTCGCGGCTCGCGCGTGGGGGTGGGGTCCGTTCGTTCTGGTCAGAGTTGACGGCGACCTGGCGGCTGGGTGGGTGCAGAGAATGTTGGGAACACGTGGAAAATGGTGGAACCGAACGAGTCGGCCGTGCCTAACCCGGCCTAGCCGCGACCCCGCCGCACACGTAATGCCACTGCCCCTGCCACTGCGGGTCAGAGAAGTCGTATAGCTATGAAGGGATTTGAGACTTTTCTTTGAGTGCTTCCATAAACTTGTTGAATTCCTGTCATCCTAATAAACTAGACGCAAGAGTAGACTAGGAGCAAGCGAAAATCATAAACAACAGGAGGAGAAAATATAGGATATAAAAAACTGATCTGTATTTTGATTCACAAACACACAAGGTGGTGTAAGTTGCAGACGGTATACGTACATGATTTTTTTTCCAGATTGTATGTATAGCCACTAACCTTGTTTTTTGCTTGTGCAACTGCATCCACCCCGTTATTGCGCTACATGTTGTCACCCGAGAGAATGTTTGATGCTCTTTTATTAATATTTGTCCTTTTACCGCCTGCTATTTCGATTTTTTCCATTCAAAATTAGAATAGTTAGGTTTAGCATAGGAAATCATGAAACTCATACTGAAAACCTATGCATAACTGAAGATGAATTTACCTTGTTGATTCAAAACACTACCATTGTTGATTTGATTTATTTTTGTTTGACATTCAACCACATTTGTATTGGGCATAGACAAACTGTTGAACCTGTAATTTTTTCACACGGTTGGCCACTCTTTTGGTGTTAACAAGGAATTAGAAACTTAAATTGTTATCTTTTTTTCAAGGCTGTTTGTCGTTGTTGATGAGTTGCCCAAGATGGAGATCAAGTACAAAAAAGAATACGTTTATTGTATGGATGGAGGTTGTGCAAAGAACTATGTGCCAGGTTATCAGTATAGTTGTTCCATGTTCTTTAGTTTTTCTAGACAACGGGATTCCTATAAAGAAGTTTGCCAGTTTCACAGTTTCTAGTTGCTAGATTGCAGGTCACTAGTCACCAGGTCCCAAGTGGTTCCAATTATGCAGTTGATACTTGCCAGGTTCACATTTCATAGCTGCCCTATTTGTAGTTCCTTGTTACGAGGTACCAAGTTCTTAGTTGCCCCATACATATTTATCTAGTTTTTCATTCACAGAAAGGTCTTATGAATCGTGCTACCATGTTTATATCATCTACTTACCAGTTTTTCAACTTGCCAGGTTCACATTTCATAGCTGCCCGATTTGTAGTTCCTAGTTACGAGGTACCAAGTTCTTAGTTGCCCCATACATATTTATCTAGTTTTTCATTCACAGAAAGGTCTTATGAATCGTGCTACCATGTTTATATCATCTACTTACCAGTTTTTCTATTGTATCTATGGGTAATATGCTAGTCTTTAAGACCTACTTCTCACTGGTTTTTGTCTATTCAATATGCATCTGGTGTTTGTGTTCACCCTATATGCTCTGCCTAAATCTTGTTTTTTGAGAATTTAGGGAGGAACATAAGTTTTATGAATTGTTGCATGGGCTGGAGAGGGCATAAATTCTGTTTTCAAAGGAACTGGTATAGATAAGTAGCAAAATTTTAAGGAACGTTACAAAATTTTAGATTTTTTTTGCATGTGGTAGGGTAAGAGCAGGTTTGGAACTGGTATTTTTTGCCCGTACCTAGCGTTCTTCTTGCTGTTAATTTCCTGCAGGTCGTCGGGATCTTGCCCTGTACACCGCCTGCGTCCATGTCTTGAGGAGGAAGAAGCTCCCAAATCCCTAGGAGCCGCGGTAGTTGGATCAGGTGATTTACGGTCGGAGTTTTGGTGCGTGGCAGTTGCATCCAGGTGGTAGTGGTCCCTTATTGTCTTGGTACAGGCCAAAAATCCTAATGACATGGCCCAGTTAGGGAAGGCCTGGGGTGGTTTAGGCCGTCTGTTTCGCTGGCGCGAGAAGATGGTTTCACTGGTTCACGGGTTATCGGGGCGCCATACGGGTGAGAGGTTCTAGGGCACGGTAGTTACGTAGAAAGTTCCATTTAATAATTGTTGCACAAGCAAGGGCCGTTGGTTGGGGGCCTTTTATGGTAAAGTCGTACCAGGCATGGCCATCTAATATCAGCAATGCAAGCCAAATTTAATCTTCCTATGTAGCTGCCAAGGAGGACACACCATTCAGGAGTCGGGAGAGAAAGAAACATACTCTCCCTGCTTTATATAAAATATAAAGTGTATTAGGTTTCGCTCGGACATGTTTTTGATCAATGATTGCTCTATTAGTCTATAGTTTATGTAACCTTAACTTGATGTCATTCAATACATATTTTAGAATACTTATTTGTGGTTACGATTTTTTTCACAGAAGTTGCATAATAAAGTGTAATTATTGGTAAAAGGTTTGTCCTAACAAATCCTAATACACAATGTAGATTGAAAATGTGGTTGTATCTAGCAACCTCATCCACATTTCAAGGGTCAACCAGTAAATTCAAGGCCCGACAACATAATAGCCATACATGAACTCTGTGTTTTACTCATTTCCGTATCCAAAGAAAGAAAAACACATTCCCCCAATCCTATAATCCTTCTAAAGTCATACGAATAAATTAATCAGGAAAGTATTATAGTACAACATGTTCATGTGCAATACATAACCGTATGGATAACCTACAAGAACTATCTTGTGTTCCTTTACACAACTACCACTTAGTGCATCGTATAATACCTCTTCTATCAATGATATTTGTCCTAAGATTTAGTTCATCAAAAATGTAATAGTTGAAGCCAGAGGAGTCCATGTTTACCGTTTATATGACATTATAAGTTGTGTTTATGCTTACAGTAGTTCTATACCATGTATCTCGAGAAGAATCATGATCTATGCTTAAATTGTTAAGTTGCGTCGTCACTTTTTATTAAAATTTTGCTTCTTTCACTCCTACAACCCTAAAATCCTTTCCCCGTCATTGAATGCATATGGTCCACACATGATTCCTCTGAAGAATGTGGCGTCAAAATGAAGCGGTGAAAATTGTAGATACTCCCTCCGTCTCGGTTTAAAAGGCACACTTTGAAAATCATGCAATTCCAAAATCCCCCTACATTTTAGGCGCATTTGTATTAATTTCCGTCTAATTAGTGGGTGGCTCCCTCTCCCACCAATGCATGCAATGTTTCAGCCCCAACAAAAAGATACCTAGGGCCCAGAGAATTGTCATGCATGCCTTTTAAACCGAGACGGAGGGAGTACCAATGATTCCTCTCATGAATAAAGTTTTGGTAGGTATAACTCACTTATGTCCTTCAAAGATGTTGCAGTCTTCTGAAATCATAACAATCTTTTGTGATTTGATGTCTCACCTAACCTACTGCGAAAATGTTATAAATTGTTTGAACTCGGGCTTTTATAAGTACTATTGGCTAGGAGCTTAGACACGAGACAATGCGTGCGCATGTGCTACAGAAGAAGAAAGAAACTAAAAGCATAGTGTAACAGAGCATTGCACCTGTATGGGTTGTACAAAATTGTAGGGTTGGAAGGAATTGGGATTTCATCTCCGCATAACGATGGAAGTTTCACAAGTAGAAAATATAAATCTGGTCCACTTCCACGCCATATAAGATGCAAGACAACATCCCATACGGTTAGTGGTGAAAGTGTACCATAACTAAATGACAAGAACATTACCTTCACAAAAATTACAAGCAAACTGGTGCAACATGGGAATCGAGCAAGCAGGCTGTGCCCTGAATGCATTGCAAGTCAGCTTCTCCAGATCTGTTGTAGTTTCATGTGCTTATGGTGTCGCTGCCAGCGCGTAATTTTCCTATTGCCTAACGGAAAATAAGAATAAGATCAACTCCAGCACATTATTTAGCGGGCACACCATTCTCATTTAGGTTCTGGCAAGGAGAAGTCTTCTGGAGCAACTATGAACCGACCTTTGACTTCCCTCCGTGGCCTACCCCTTCTTCTCTGCCCTTACCATGGACGGCCGTTGGGGAATGTGGTAGGATTTAACATAAGTAAACGGTTTATGTGTAATTTACTTGTCAATACCAAGATCATTCAATACAAGTGCAATTCCACTCCCTCGTGTGACGGTATTTTAGTAGTTCCGTAATAAAACTCGGTTACAAATTCTGAATGAAATCAGCAATCAGTAGAAATGTAAGTAGGCAATAAACCATGAGAATTCTATTGATCTAACAAAGGCGCGTCAGATCTGATCCACTTACAGTTGGACTAGTCATCATCAGCGCATACTTGGCGATCCGTTGTCGAAAGGTTAGCCTAAGAGCTATTACTTTTCGTTTGTTTTATATTTTACCATAGGGTTAGTGGTAGTCTGGCAGTGTTACTGTTGCAAGTCATACGCCCTCTATTTTTTTCTTTTTGGGTCGATTTGTTCGGTTCCGATGTCCGGTTCTGTCTGACAATCAAAAGATGTATAATTTGTATGTGCATCAATCGATGTGGAGACTAGGGTTTATTCTACTTTAAAAAAAATCAAAACATGGATCATCCGTGACTGTAATTTTTCTGAAAGAGGGAGTGGCCGCTATTTTCATGTATTAGCAGAGAAAAAGTCATACAGGGTTGGCCTGAAGGTTGAGGAAAACATGAAGAAGACTGGCATCGGGAATACGAAGAAAATCGGAATGCCCTTATTTTAAGAACAATTTAATTAAAACCTGAACCCTCGCAGCCATCAATAGGAGGTGTGAGACTCAAACCTAAATGGCATAAGTGCAATTCTTATTTCACTATTCAGCAGTCCTAGCAGTGCTTTCGACCGTTGTAATTGATGCAATGTTGTTTTTGCTCGGACAAGACTTAAACCCATCTTCCAATTACAGGGCTTATAATTGGAAAAAGGGACCATCAATTACTCAACTAATGATGTCATTCACATATGGCCTTTTATTTTCTCCCGTGGTTCTTATAAATGGAGGTACATGTAGTTTCTCCCCACATTGAAAGCAAAATGTGTTGTAGGGTTGACAGTGGAAATTCAGAAATAACAAAAAACATTATTTCTATATTGGGTAAAAAGGTGGGCATAGGAGGCATCAGGAAATTATTTAGAACGACCAGAGCAGATCATCCAGTTTCTACAGGTTAGTTAACCGTAATAGAACAAAAATGTTTATCGAACTTCATTTTATTTAGCTAACTGGTATGTTTTCCTTCCTGAATTGCAGTCATCAGCTTACCCACTCACAAGTCACAACATATGCAGTGCTCCTTACGCACTCCAACTTGCTAGTAGAAAGCGAAGGGGATCTTGCTCTCCTCGCTCTCCGATTGCCCCAGGTGGGGGTGATGGATCGAGCGGGGCGGTGCAAGGCCGTTGCACTCCGCCATTTAGGTGCTCTCCTCGCTCTCCGATTACCCCAGGAGGGGGTGATGGATCGAGCGGGGCGGTGCAAGGCCGTTCTACTCCGCCATTTGGGCGGATGATGGCGGCCTCTTCTGCAGCTATCTTACATGGATCGGGCGGGCTGGACGACCAAGAAGCGAGACGTAGGATCGTCGCCTTTGGAGGAGTTCCAGATGCTACGACATTTGGGATTCGATCCAGTGACAGGCTACGGTCTAAGCCCAATGCGGATGACACGGTGCTGGGTCGAGCTATGGCATTGGCTCAAAGTCGTGCACTTCCACAAGGTACGCCTTTAAGACCAGCTCTGTCAATTCTTAATTTTTCTGATGAACAAATCATTGATCGTGCTGCTAGACTAGGAGTTTCGCTGGGTAGTTCTCATAAAGCAAATTGGCTTCATCTAAATTAATTAAAGATTCAGAGCTAGAAAGAACTATCCTCATCTTGGAAAAAAATGTTGCGGCATTAGAGGAAGATGATCCTCATTCTTTGTTAGTAAATAGGGCTTCTTCTCTTTCAGAGGATTTAGAAGAAGATGATTTTGTTAGGGTACGGAAGATCAGATGGATCTTTCGGTCTTTAATGAAAACTAAAAAAAAACAGGAAGAGGAGGGATTATTCGACGTCTACTAGACGTAGGAGTGCTCGGATTAAGAAACAAACTAAAAAGTAAAATGCAGGGTTTAAGAGGTTTTTTGGAATAGTGAAGGATTTAGAGATCCTGGAAAACATCGTTTTGTGCAAGAATCCATTAGAGAGCGAAATTTAGACTTCATAGCCTTATCGGAGACTGGAAGGGCTAATTTTGCTGCACATTTTTAAATCACCTAGCCACCGGGCTAGATTTTATTTGGTTTTGTCTACCACCACGAGGGAGGGCTGGGGGCATGTTGATTGGGATTAATTCTCCAACAATTCAAGTTACAAATGTTGATGTAGGGGACTTTTGTGTCAAACTCTACGTTAAATCAAAAAATGATGGTTTCGAATGGGTTTTGGTGTCGGTCTATGGGGCTGCTCAAGATGACCAAAAACCATTATTTCTCTCTGAACTTGTTCGTATGTGTGAAAATGAGCCTCTGCCAATGTTGGTAGGGGGGTTTTAACCTATGCGCAAACCTGAAGAAAAGAATAATACAAATTTTAATCCGAGATGGTCTTTCATGTTCAATGCTACTATCGAGTGCATTGGACTAAAAGAGATCGAGATGTCTGGACGTCAATATACTTGGGCTAGTCGTCGAGATAATCCCACATATGAAAAATTGGATAGAATTGCAACGGTAGAATGGGAACAGAAATTTCCACTAGCTACGGTACAAGCATTATCTCGTGCTGGCTCAGATCACACTCCTTTATTTTTGGATTCTGGAGTACAGGCTCATCTAGGCAATAAAGCACGTTTTTCTTTGAACTTTCCTGGTTGACGATGGAGGTTTTATGAAATGGTGGCAGCCGAGTGGGCTGCTTCTACTAAGGGGTCTTCACCAATTGAAGTGTGGCAAAATAAAATAAGACACCTTCGATGTTATTTAAAAGGGTGGGCAAAGAACCAAAGCGGGCAGTACAAAAAAGAAAAGAGAGATTGCTAAAGATTATTGATGATTTAGACATCAAAGCTGAAACTTGCCTCTATCTATGGCTGAGCGGGATGCCCTACGTGGAGCTAATGATCGCATTAGTGCTCTACGTAGAGAGGAGGAGATTAAATGGGCCCAACGGGCAAAAGTGAAACATGTAAGAGAAGGTGGGAATAATACGAAGTATTTCCATTTGATAGCGAATGGTAAGCATAGAAAGAAAAATATTATCATAGGGGACGAAAATTTGCGCGTTTATATTACTAACTATTACAAAAATTTATTCGGTGCATCGGTGCCAAATAATATTCAGCTAGATGAAAACAACACACATGATATTCCTCAATTATCGGAGGAGGAGAATGAAATACTTACAGCCGATTTCACAGCGAAAGAGGTGTATGAGGCGATTTCACAAATGGAGTTGAACAAAGCGCGGACCGGATGGTTTTCCGGCTGAGTTCTATCAAAAGTTTTGGAATGTAATTAAAGATATTTAATGGCTATGTTTTTTCAGTTTCAACAAGGCACGTTGCCGTTGTTTAAGCTGAATTATGGGGTCATTACGTTACTTCCAAAAAAAGAAAATGCAGTCCAAATCCAACAATACAGACCAATATGCCTTCTAAACGTCAGTTTTAAAATATTTACAAAAGTAGGAACTAATCGTATTACGGGAGTTGCCCACAATGTCATTAGACCTACTCAGTCGGCGTTTATGCCTGGACGTCATATCCTAGAGGGGGTAGTGATTCTCCATGAGACCATTCATGAACTTCATAGGAAGAAAATGGATGGGGTTTTATTTAAAATTGATTTTGAGAAGGCATACGATAAGGTCAAATGGCCATTCCTACAACAAGCCTTGCGTATGAAGGATTTGCACAAAATGGTGCAATTGGATTACGCATTTTGTTCAGAAAGGGAGTGTGGGCATTAGAGTGAATGATGACATTGGTCATTATTTTCAGACTAAAAAAGGACTGCGGCAAGGGGATCCGTTGTCCCCGATGCTTTTTAATATTGTCGCAGATATGTTGGCTATCCTTATTGCAAGGGCAAAGGAGGATGGTCAAGTTGGAGGACTAATTCCTCATCTAGTTGAGGGAGGAGTTTATTCTTCAATATGCGGATGACACTATTTTATTCATGGAACACGATTTAGATAAAGCGGTAAATATGAAGCTGATACTATGTATCTTTGAACAATTATCTGGCCTCAAAATAAATTTTCATAAGAGTGAGATTTTCTGTTTTGGGAAAGCTAAGGAGGTAGAAGATCAGTATAGACATATCTTTGGGTGTGAATCTGGTTCTTTACCTTTTAAGTATCTTGGAGTTCCCATCCATTTCAGAAAATTAAGGAATGCTGAATGGAACCCAGTTGAGGGCCGGTTTGAAGGCAAATTGGGCTGCTGGAAGGGCAAATTACTATCCTATGGGGATCGTCTTGTCCTAGTTAATTCAGTATTAACAAGCTTACCGATGTTTATGTTGTCTTTTTAGAAATACCTAAAGGGGTAAGAAAAAGATTAGACTTCTTTCGATCTCGCTTTTTTTGGCAAAGCGATGAGAACAAACGTAAATATCGGTTAACAAAGTGGAATATTATTTGCCGACCTAAAGACCAGGGGGACTAGGAATAGAGGTACTTGAATTAAAAAATCAATGTTTACTTAGCAAATGGCTATTTAAACTATTGAATGAGGAAGGAATGTGGCAAGAATTGCTACATAATAAATACCTCCACAGCAAAACGTTGGCACAAGTGGAGGCTAATCCAGATGACTCCCCTTTTGGAAAGGCCTAATGCGAGTTAAAGATAGTTTCTTTGACAAAGGCTTTTTCAAGGTTGGCAATGGAGAAACAACTAGGTTTGGGAGGACACTTGGTTGGGTAACTCTCCTCTTAATCAACAATATCCATTATTATATAACATTGCTCAGCGTAAAAATGTTACGGTGCATGATGTGTTCAATGGGGCCCCCTTTAAACATGACTTTTAGGAGAGCTCTTCTAGGCGAGAGATGGGACGCATGGTCCCAACTATGCCTCGATTGATGGATATTCAATTATCAGACAGGCCAGATACTTTTGTTTGGAAGCTAACAACAAATGGTATTTTCTCCGTTAAATCTATATGAGGATTTGATGAATGGACATACTAGATACTTGAGAACTTATCTTTGGAAATTAAAAATACCACTTAAGATAAAAGTATTTATGTGGTTTTTGAATAGAAAAGTTTTGCTTACTAAAGATAACCTTGCTAGGAGAAAGTGGCAGGGTTGTACTAAGTGCTCTTTCTGTGGATCGGAAGAGACAGTGGAACACTTGTTCATCTCTTGTCCCTTTGCTCAATTGATTTGGCGTGTTGTTTTCTGTACTTACAATATTCCTCCACCATCCAATGTTTCTAATATGTTTGGGAATTGGTTGAATGGAATTGATAACAAGACCAAGGCTAGAATTCGTATTGGCGTTTCAGCTATTTGTTGGTCTATTTGGAACTGTCGGAATAATTTGGTTTTTAACAGATCAAAGAATTTTCATGTATTGCAGGTTATCAACTCTACGGTATATTGGATCCAGCTATGGTATTTCCTGCTGACGTCGGACCAGCGGGACCTTATGGCTACTGGCTGCACTCGGCTCCTGTCGGTGGCACAAGATATTTTCTCCCGTCATACGTGGCAGCATATTAGTCGACTACAGTATTGGCATTATGTTGTTCTTTGGTTGGTTGATTCAGCTCTCGATTTTGTGTGATCGTTGAGATATAAACTTTATACTCTTGAACGTTTATTAATAAAAAGTCGTATGGATCACTCCATGCAGGGACTCCCTTTTCTAAAAAAAATGACCATCGTACGTGGGGAGAGTAATAAATGAATCTGTCGCAGGGATGGCTGACCACCGCTGTGCATATCGACTGCGTATGTCTTCGTCTCTCGAGGCCTGATCATTCATGTAGACACGTTCCGTGTCAGCATCCACACAGGTAAACCCGGAGACCCCAAGGAGCTCTCACAGCGCTCAGGGATTTGTGGCTGTCGGATCGACGATCTACAGCGCGCATCTGGACCGTCCGTTTTCCTGCGTTACTTTTTTTACAGCGAACAACAGTCACTGACAGTGGGTCCAGACATCGCCGGTCCCGCTCCGGTCCCGCTACACAGAGAGAGTACGTTTTGCGGTAGCATCTCCTTTCGACACAGTTCTTTCTTGCGCCGTCGTGCTGTGCGTTTCTACAGTTGCAACGCAGTGAAACCCTATCCACCCAATCCCCTCGCGAGTTTGCTCACCTCCAATCCCCTCGCATCCTCCCGCCGCCGCCTCTGCCCTCCCGCGATTTTCCTCTCTCCATCACCGAGCTCAATCCGCCGATGTGCTCCACCTCCTCCACCCACAGACACCATGTTCCTCTCCATCCCGCGTGCGGCAGCCGGCCAGGCTCCACCTCCTCCACCCAACCCTTCTTCACGGTGCACGGGAGCAGAAGAAGGCAGCCAAAAGATGGCGCAGGAGCGGCGCCGTCGTCCTCAGCGCAGTGAAGCGCGGGCCGTCAACGCGGGTGCCCCGGCGCCGTCATCCTCAGCGGGAGCGCGGGCCGTTAACACGGATTCCGCGGCGCCGTCGTCCTCAGAGCGCGTCATAATTCCTCATCCTCCCTCCTCCGGCGCTCCTCGCCGTCGTCGTTCTCGTGCCGCTCGTGCGCCCTCTCAGCTTCTCACTCCTCTGGTGAAGGACGTCCAGCAGAGGCACGCACGCCGGTGGCCGTGGCTCGCGGTCCTCAAGGCCGACGGCGAGCGGACGACAGCGCAGCGGCGCCTGCGCGCGGCCGTGGATGACGGCGCGGCCGCCGGCCGCACGGCACGGGTGGGGCCCTCGGCCTTGGCTCGGGCAGCCTCGGACGGCGAGTCCCAGCCCAGCGAGGGCGGGGACGGCGGCGGCCACGGGGGCAGCGGACGGCGGCGGTTGGTGGCAGCAGCGAGTGGCGGCAGCCGAGCAATTTGCCTCCTGTTCCGCGCGCTCGGCCGCCACTGAGCCACGGGCTCCTCCCTCCCGACCAGCCGGGCCACCTCGTTCGCCCCTCCTCGTCACCCTTCCGCGTCCTCTCCCAGGCAGGCAGGCAGGCACCACGACGTTGGGGACAGACCACCGAAGCACGACGGCGTTGGAAGGACCACGCGTGAACGCGGTCGGTGACCTGGCGGCGAGGAGGACGCCGAGGGTCGCCGGAGGAGAAGGAACACGGCGGCGTCTTGGATGCACGAGCCCCTCCTCAGGCTGAGGCGCGAGTTGGGCTGGAGGAGGCCGCCATTTGCCCCCCCCAGCGCCCCTGCCTTGCCCCGATTGGCCATTTCTGGGCACCCAATCCACATCTCAAGCTCTCGAATTCTCTGCCTTACCGAGCTATGGAGACTAGGAGGTGCGGATTTGATTAAGGTGAGTCTCTGCTGCCGTGGACTTCATTTTTCTCAATCCTGGTTTCTTTCCTTCTTTCTCCTTGATTATTTGCTTGTGTTCTGCTTGCGCCTTGCATGTTTGATGAAATATCTGTAGGCTAATTTGATTTTTGCTGCTGTGCTAGAGCTCCAGCCGGAGATCCTGCCCAGAGAGGGTGAGCAGCAGGGGAGGTGGGCTCTTTCTCTTTTACCTGGGCGAGAGACAGTCCCTCTGGGTGGCCAAGATATGCGTCGTCACTTCCTTGCGTGAGCTCCTCCTTCTAATTTAATTCCTATTCTGCATCTATGGTTTAGATGGCAGATTCCTAGACTGATTTCATGTTTCTATGTCCGTGCATTTTCCTTGTGTAAGTCTTGCTGCACATGATGTTGTGGAGGATGAGCTGAGAATTGATGGCATCATCGGTGTTGAACGACCATCCATGGATCTTGAGAGTCGAGGCAGCAGCCACCTCTGCAGGTACCGACCAGGTTGCATCTGAAACACATTTCTTATTAGCTTTGATAGATCCAGCAGTTGAAATCCAAGAAAACTAAGCTTGGTTGAAACACAATCAATTGTGGGCTGCTGATGTGCTGCTATTTTTCTTTATTTTCCCTTGGACTCTGCATTTGATGTCTGCCTATGATGAATTCTAAATTTGATGCATACATGTGCATCCTGTATTAGGTGTTCTGATAATTCTTCATCAATCTATTCTATTGTATTTTCTTAAATTTGCAATTTCTGAATCTGCCAATCTGAAGATTTATCTTCTACTTTGCAGCAATCTTCAAGGTAAATCTGGGGTTTGTACTCTTGAAGGGTTACAGATGCCGATTAGGCTGCTGCTATGGTTCCACAACTGGAATTGGTCAGCTGCGTGCATGATGCTGAGTGATAGATGCAATGCATCTTGCTTTCTCTATATTGTGTATGTCTCTCTGTCCCTATCCCTCCTTATATATTTAATTAGCATCCATTTTGTTTACTTGCAATCTAATGGAAAGGAGTTCTTTGTAGCTGTCAGTTTTTCTGTATTGAATTCATTGTGACTGATGAATGGACGTTAGTAAGCAAAGAAAAATTGTTCTCAGTTTTACCTCACTGCACTTAGGATTGTTTGTCAGTACAGTTGTTAAATTAAGCTAAACATCCGTTCTGCTCTATCCAACATATATTTTGTGATATTGCAGAGCAACAACTGCTAGATGTATTATGCTCAGACTTAGTTTTCCGTCATCGAAAAATGATAAAGAAACTGGTGACAAAATATTTCCTGCGCCTGCATATATAATTCATGGATCTAATCGGCAAGATCAAAATCAAGATTCCAATGTCTCTGCAATACTAATCTGGTAAAAAATGTACTCACCTTCCAAATTTACCTACTGTTGTTTGGTGCAAGGTTATAATTTTCAGCTATATTTTCTTCTTATCCAGCAAGTCTTCTACAGAATTGGACATGACTCATGTGGAATCCATAATTAGCGTTGCTTATCGGTGAGATGATGCATTAAGAAGGATAGCTAAACATGTGGACTGAAGGTGTACGTTTGTCCTTTCTTGTGCAATATTTTTTTCTGCTTTGTTTCTTACGGTTTGGTTTTATCATTTTCCTACCATCCTCAAGTTTGCTGGGAAAAATGACACCTTTATTGTAGGGCTAAATGTATGGATTGGCGACAAAATGGACATACATATTGTAGCCATGTTATTTTTCCTTCATCAGTTTGTGGAGCTCCAGCATCTTGACAGCGTAGTAGCGTCGAATCCCAGGTAGTTCACATCTATTAAGTTAACATACTGCACTAGGTCTTTCCTACATCTGTTCCCGCAGATATCTGTGAAACTTCACAGTGCATATAGTGCAATGATGGCTTTGTATTTAGGTCCGTTATGGGATTATACCGTTCTGCAACCCTTGAAATCAAGGAAAGAAGTCATTTTTTACAACATACATATGTGACAATGACCAAGCTGGTGCAGGCTACAGAAAAGTACAATTTAAAGGTTTTCTTTTCCTATTGCCTGAAAGCAAATTAATATTGCATATTTTCCCTGTAGGATATTGAACTGAATGAAAGATGCAGCTGTCAGCTCCAAGATATGGTTGACGAAGCCACCAGTGACAACGGCAACAAAACTTGCCTGCACATTCTCAGCCTATACAGACTTCTTGGTGAGTATTTACAGACTTCTTGGTGAAATAACAAGGATTCACCTTTTGATGCTTTATGTTTGTATGTACTGAATTTTCCGGAGAATCACTTCTCCCAGAGAACTGAAAGAATGATGCAAGCTATTAAAAGAGGTTTAATTGAATGATGCATATACTATTTGTCTATTTCAGATGCAATTGTTGTGAGCTGAAATTGAGGGGATTTAGGCATGGGAGATCAGCGCATCGGTGTTTTTCAGCGGCACACATAGGTGCGGTGTTGCAAGGGAGTTTGTCAGCACGACCTTGCAGCGCCGGTTGCCTTGCTGTGTATAGATCAACAGCCTACAGAGCCTATGAGTTGGTTCCCTCCAGCCCTAGGTAATTTTTATGCTACTCAACATGACTATGTTTTATCATGTATTTATAGTATATCATATTATCAGCAGGATAACACTGGTCTATATTCACTTCTGGTGTTCATGTTCAGTTTAGAGCCACTCATTTTCGGCTACTTCCATTTCAGTGTTTTTGAATGATCATTTCAGTTGATTCTTTATGCCTTGACAAACTAGGATCAGAAAATAGATCCAAACACCCATTTGCTGTGATTATTCTGGTATGTTCATCTCTGCGTTAATTCTAGCCATGATCTGATTTAGTGCCAAAATTTTCCCATTTATATTTTAGATTCCTCCATGTGCTAAACTCCCAGGTGAATATTAGTTGGTATATTACCATCAGTTTGGATAATCAAGAATATTCTGTCATGTTTCCATTTTCTAATCATCAACCTGTAGTTCTGTGTTTGCTAATGATCAAAGTTGTGAAGGATTCTGATCCCATGGTGTTTGCAGCACTGTCACCGGCGTCGTTGACCTCGGGAAGGGTACCCCAACCTTCAGTTCTCCAGGTTCAGTTCCACGAAAGGTAATGTTCCTTTCATTTCGCCTCACTTGCAATATTTGAATGTTATTTGGTTTCGATGCGTGTTAATTTTCAGTGAACACTATCTTTGTTTCTCGGTATTTCTTATAATGTTTCAAGATGATTTTTTTTGTATTGGCATCAAGAATGAGCACAATTAAACGTTAGGCATTCCCACTTCTATGAATCCATCACTTCTTTAAAACTGGTTTAATATTGATCTTGCCTGAGTTACCTCACCTCATGCTATGGCTTTTTTTGTACAACACAACCTAATGATTAAGGGATTTGGCTGCTCATTAGTGGGTATATTGTATTCCACTGACTTCGGGTTTTGCAAATGGATTTCAGGTTCGCTTTGCTAACTTTCTTGCTGTCAATTTGAATAAATCAAGGTGCTCCACGATGAAGTATTACTTTGAAGCTGCATGAGGCAGGACATTTTTCTGGATGGATCTTGCCGTCTCCGCACAGCTCGGTCTCCACCCGAGACCTTGCCACACTTGGAGGTAGCCATGTTCCTCTCTTCCTCATGTCTCCTCCTCACTCACCTCTTACTATGTTTCTTTTTAATCCCCACAAATCCTTATTTGTGTTTGTTTAGATGCTATTTATATGTGCTTACAAGGTGTTTGACAATAATCCAACGAGGCTGTAGGAAAGCATTAATCCATGTAATATTTGTGCTATGTTGATATTTAATATTTTCCCTCTATTTTGTAATTTTATTAAATGAACGATTAGCAGGTTTGTTTGTAATTGGTTCATTTTTTGCTTCTATACACATTTGGATTTCTCTCTATAATCTGCATCTCCATTTGTAAGTTCTCTAAGAGATGTTTCTGTGATGCACAAATTTGGATTACACATGAACCACAGTAACAATATTTGTCATGGGAGACTGCCATGTCGACAAAGTGTATACATGCTTGGATCACCATTTTTCATTTAATATTAGTGCAATTTAGTTTCTGTGGTTTTTAAGTAAGCTAACTTGCTTAAGAGTTTCTCTTTTAGGTATGTAGCGTCTGTATCATCAGAAATATATAGCTTTTTAATTGTATATGCAGAAAAAACTTTGATAAACCTTATATTTAGCATTTCTTGCAACAATGCAGTTCACTTATTTAATTTTCAGCTACTTCCATTTCAGTGTTTTTGAATGATCATTTCAGTTGATTCTTTATGCCTTGACAAACTAGGATCAGAAAATAGATCCAAACACCCATTTGCTGTGATTATTCTGGTCTGTTCATCTCTGCGTTAATTCTAGCCATGATATGATTTAGTGCCAAAATTTTCTTTTCTTATTAACTGTGTGTGTTCCACAGTTTCTATCTGAAGAAATATAGCATGGTCCTTAATCCTGTTTCCAAAGGACACGAAAAAATATTTGGGAAAAATGAGTCTGAAAAACATGCTTGGACATTTCTCAGCAGAAGCAGTTGTTTTTATAGTTGGTTCTCATATCCAGATTGAGAGTCGCAAAGAGGAGATATTGTTTGTGAAGTTTTTTCTGTACTATACTCTTGATGTGTTGTCTGCTGAAACATGGGACTATCCCAATTATATTTGCCCCTATATGTCTCACCCTTTGCATGGGGAAGGAGAAGCTTGCTGCTTTTTTGGGTAAAATTTTCCCTTGTGTTATGCTGCTGGCCCCTGTTTAGTACATAGTCAGACACATATATTGAACTTTCTTGTGTTTATGTTGCTAGATCTATTGTCTGTAGAAGCATTAAACCGTGTCATTGTCAAATTTCGACAATTGTGAGATCTATCAATATCATTTTGAATTATCTCTATAAAATTAGTGCAGCATGGTCATTTTTTCGAATTTACTATGGTCTTGAGGTTTATACATTCAGATATTTTTATAAGATGATCATTCCTCATCAATACAACGTATTTTCACTGATATTTGAGGCTATGATCTTATTATTATTATGAAAAAAAAAAAAGAGAACCTTTTCACCTAAGTGAAAAGTGGCAGGAGCTCTGCCTATTCTTATAGAGAGAAGAAAATCACCCTGGTAAGGCACCAGAAATTCGTTCCCGACGTGACTCGAACTCTGGTCACAAGGATGCACCACTGTGACCCTTGCCACTAGGCTACAGCCTAGTCCTTATCTTATTATTATTATGAGGATAACTGGAAAGAGTGTCTTGAATGAGATGTAGTTCTTCATTTCACTCAGTTATTTATACCTTTTATTTATCCTTTGGTTGAGCAGAGGTAAAAGAATGAAGAGTAGCAGACCTCCCCTGCTATGATACACCATGACTTGAAGCGCAACTGCACAGTCCACAAGCTGTCGACTATGAAGATGTGTGTTGTAGATGCAAATTGCTACATGCCATGGATTGAAAGGTTTGGCGCATTTAGCTTCTGCTTTAGATAGAGATGGATATTTGAGTTCTTTGTTGTAGGTTGATGTTGTGATTCTGTTCATGTAGGTTTATGTTGTGATTCTATTCATGCGCAAGGATCTGTTTGACTCTGATTTCAGTGCGAGGTGAGTTATTATGGTTGCATGCTTACCTTATTTTCTCCTTGACTTGCTTAAATTTATTTCTTTACCCTTTCAAAAACCTCTTTTACTAGATTGCTTGTGTGCCTTTTGTATGTTTGTTGTTTTTGAGTTAGAATATCCTAGACGTATAATATGTGGCACTGCATTGTCAATTATCACAACCGGTTATGGCCCTACAGTTTGCTTCTGTGAAAATACGTGCTCAACAAGGATTCACTTTTTGATGCTTCATGTTTATATGTACTGAATTTTCCGGACAATAACTTCTCCCAGAGAGAATGATGCAAGATAGTAAAAGAGGTTTAGTTGAATGATGCATATACTATTTGTCTATTTCAGATGCAATTGTTGTGAGCTGAAACTGAGGGTCTTTAGGCACTGGAGATCAGCGCATCGGTGTCCGTCAGCGGCATACCTAGGTGTGGTGCTGCGAGGGAGTTTGTGAGCACGACATTGCAGCACCGGTTGCCTTGCTGTGTACAGATCAACAGCCTCCAGAGCCTATGCCTTGGTTCCCTCCAGCCCTAGGTAATGTTTATACTACTTAACATACTATGTTTTATTATGTATTTATAGTATATCATATTATCAGCAGGATAACATTGGTCTATATTCACTTCTGGTTTGCATGTATTTTGAATCCCTGCTCTGGTTTGCATGTGTGCAGATCATTTGGTGCTCCTTTTGCTTGAGATGATTGTTCATTGTTGTTGTTCAGGGAATAATGTTTGGTTAGATTATCATCAATAATGTTGCACATTTGTAGTACGAGGTTGTTTTGTAGAATCTGTTCTACACTTCTACTACTTTCCTATGCCTGTTATTCTCTCCCTTTTCTAATTAACTTAAACTGTTTTTGGCCCACCTGCTCCTGTGTGAGAGTTCCTCTCTCTGTTTTTTAATTGATCTTCTTACATCCTGTTTATTATAATTTTATTGCTAAAACAGAACTAATAGCTGACTTCTCTTTTTTAACATTTTTATTGTTTATTACATCTATGCTATTTCACTTTGATATCTATTACCATTTTGGGCTACCGCATGGTGGACCTCAGTACTTTATTTCATTTTGCATTGTTATCCTATTACTTTTTTTGCTTCTGGGTTTCATAAGGTCTACCATCTAAAATAAATCAGTTAGGTTTTCAGTTGTGTCATTCTTTTCTTTCAAGTTTAGAGGCTTTGGTTGTAGTAACTTTATCCAGGTTTCTAAGTTCGATTTAATGCTACCTTCCTTTTACTATGGTTATACAATTGCTTGAGTATCTTTAATTTAAATGTATTGTCTCTTCTGCAGTTTATATATTGGTTATCCTTCATTAAGGTGTTTGGACTATTTTTGGAAGCAACGTCTAGAGGTAATATATTATAACCAAACCATTGCTACTCTCTGTAACATATTCTGCAGTTTATATATTGGTTATCCTTCATTAAGGTGTTTGGACTATTTTTGAAAGCAACGTCTAGAGGTAATATATTATAACCAACCCATTGCTACTCTCTGTAACATATTTCTGATGTTTGTCTGTGGCCTCTAAGGCTGATAGAGCTATCTGTATTTTGCTTCCCATTTTGTTCTGCTACAGCAGTTTGCTCTCTTTTATGCTTATGTTCTTTGTGCCTTACTGCGGTACTGCCTGAACCTTTTCATTTCGTCTAGCTTGAAAATGGCTATTGTTATATTCCCATGCATCTATTTTATAGTTATATGCGAAAACCAAAACACATTAAGGATCAACAGATGTAAAGTAGTGTTTAGCTAAACTATCGCTTTAGCGTATATGAGAGAAGTTTCCAGTGTTGTGCATCTCCCTAACTGTATAAATGTTGAATCTGATTTAGGTGCATCAAAGGTATGACATGGTTAATTTAAACACTAATAGGGCTGTGGTACTTGTGTTCATGATTAGATTTATCTCTGATTCTATTTGGTTCCCTATGGCTAGCATATTTTTTGGTCTATATAGTGATGATGGCACTCTTAATCGGGTGAGAAGAGTACCAATGGCTTTAATTAGTTTGATTTTTCTATATAATACGATGCCACTGTTAGCCAAGTGAGTAGAGTACCAGTGGCTTTGTAGATGCATATATTTGTATCATACAAGAACACATGGTTCTGCCATTGGATGGAAACAATGGTGCTGTCACTGCAGATTCACTTGACCATTTACTGTTATATGCTTTGCTCCTGTTATGTCCGTGTAGAATACGTACTTTCTTATTCCTGTTCTACGAAAGTGATGTTATGTGTGGACAACATGCATTAGTGCCTAGGCTTTACAAATAATTGGCTACATGACTGCTAATTTCTATTTTGTCAGATCAAAGGATGTGACGTTATTATCTGAACACTAATGCTTTCCGTGCTACTTATGCATGTGACCAGACTTATGTTTCCTTTTTAATTTATCTCCCTTGAATTAGCTTGATTTACCTGTATAATTATGTTGTTAATGTCAACTAGATAGATAAAACCCTGAAATGTCTGTAGATGAATCCATCTGTACTTTAGGGCAATAGTGCTTTTGCTACAGGTAATGTGATGACCGAGATGTTGTAATTAAGAACCTACTTATCCTGTAGAATTATGGGTATGGACTATGTGTATGTAAGAGCATTATGCTTTGCTCTAAACCTATAAAGTTTTGCTATGCATAACTATTTTGTCATATTAATAATGTTTGTTATAGCGTTTTGCAAACTAAAAACCAGTGTCAACGGCGGGTGGCGCGCGGCAAGCCGCGCCAAGGAATCTAGTGAAGAAGAAGACCGGGAAGGGACGAAGAATTAGGTTGACCTGCCATAGTTTGCTGTCGTGGTCTGTCGTAAAAGGGCATAACTGTACGTTTTAATCCCTGTTGTGCTGGGTAGTCGATACTTATTAATTTGGGATCAATACTAAATTAACCTCTGAATAAAAAATTCAACAAAAAGTAATATATTAATATTAATATGATATTTTCTACACCCATGCTCTACAACAACAAAATATGATGAACATTTGAATATATGCGTGGTGAACGGAGGCGAAAAGAGAGACCCGGCTATACGCAACCATTTGTATATTGATACCCTAAATTTTTTCGAAAATTTGTGCGTGTGCATATAGCTGTGTAGTGTGCACGCATATAATTCAATCAGTATATCTTTTCATCTATTGAGTATACAAACAAACAAATATGTCTATAGATGGAGTTACCTTTTGCCTTTTTGGAGCAATTTTGTGTAATTGTTGTGTCCCAAATATTAAATTATTTTATGTAGAACATGTACATATATATCAACATGTTTTTTGTTATTTAATTTTACATATTTCTTCGCGATCCTGGAAGCCACTGTGATTTTGATAGAAAAGACTGATGCTAATATCCTGCATATGTAGTTCCTGTTATATTGTTTTGAATCCATGTCAGAAATAAAAATAACATATCACAAGAGTGAAGTCTTTATGATGGGATATGATTTGAACGAACAAGAAAGAGTTGCCAATTTGTTTAACTGTAAACACCGACGGCTGCCAATGTTAATTGTATCTGGGAGTGCCTGTAAGTGATCATAGACTTACCCTGGAACAGATTCTAATGGATAAACTCTCCAAATAATGGATCCATGGGAAGGCAGAACCATGTCTTAGGGGACATATTAATCATATCCAATGCTGGCCTCTCAAAGATGACACTTTTCATGATGGTCTTTTATCTATTGGGAGAGAGAACTCGTGGAGAGATGTATGAAGTCGGATGGAGGTTTTTTTGGAGGTTGCTCTCATTATTAGATGACATGAAATGGGAAAATGTTTGTACACCTAAGGATTTTGGGGCACATGGGATCATCAATATACGATTCATGAATATTGCTATGTTATTGAAGTGGATTTGCAAATCGTTAATAGCTCAAGTGACAGTCTCTGGATCGAGATAACTAAAATATACCTTTAAAATGGATAATCAAATCTCATCAATGAAAGAAAGGCGTCTCACTTTTGGATTGTTTTATAATATATGAAACAATCACAAACTAAAAACATAAATCGAGCTCCATGGAGCTTGGTTGTTTTGAAAATTTAAAATTGGCAGCTTCAAGTTTAAAAAATGTTGAAACAAAATCGTTGGTGTAGATAATGTCGAAAGCTACCAGTGTGAAAAGTATCCAAGATTTATTATTATTATTTTAATCTACACAAAAAAAGACAAATCCGATAAATCTGAAGTTGTTGAAAATGTGTATTGCTCACCAAAGTAGATCCACTCATTTGTCATTTTTTCCCATCCTAAAATATATCGAAATTCGAATTGTCTTTCTTTGCACACTTGTGTATTGTTATCTACATCTATGATTTTTCCCTAGATTTTTTAAACTTCAAAATGCAGACTTCGAACATTTCAATTAACGACCTCCCTGGGGCCCGAGCTCCAGAAGGCCACATTCATGAAACAACGGTTTCATTTGTGTGCCATTCATGTGGTTGGAGATGGGAAGATAACAAGGTTCTGGTATGATGTTTGGGAGAAAATACATAAACATCAAATGGTGGTCTTTCTCTTGGAGCTCGATTTTTTGAGAATTTTTTGTTTAGATAATTGTTTTTTAGAAATTCAAAATTGGTTTCTTTAAGTTCCAAAAACATTGAAAGAAAAACCCTTGGTGTAGATAATGTCGAGCTCTACCGGTGTGCATGGCCATTGTTGTTTTTAATAGTGTATAAAGCGTGGCCATTGCTCTTTCATCTAAAAACTTCATGTACTCCCAAAATTCAATGCACAATCATTAATCGCCCTTGCGAGCCGCACATTTAAGATAATTAGCCTGCTCTTTAATTGTTGACATGTGCCAACGCACAAATGTCAGTTATCGGGTTCTTTATAAGGAGGGATAAGGCACACGAGTGGCAACGCGTGGTAGAGACAAAATAGAGTCGGGCTTGCCCTATTCAGTTTCATATTGGAATGTTAACCACCATGGGAATGGGAGGATTCAGAAATTTTAGTCTGTCACTCATGGTGAATTATTTACCGGGAAACAGCCGTGCCGCTTCCTTTTTTCAGCGGAGTTTTACATATGAATAAGCTGGGGTATCCATGTGCTACCAATGACAACGAACCTTTTCTTGGTCGTCTGCTTTGTTTTTTTGAACAGCGAACTAGAGGCATCGGAGACGTCATTCATTCAAGTCATAAACATAGTACATCGTCATGACTTGTAGTTGACGGTTCGCGCACTCTAGCCTCAATGTAAATCACAGAGCTGTGCTTCGTAATTTATTTTCCCATCGGCAGATGACATTCCGAGATAGCATGGTCATGCGAACGATGTTTGGTTAGGAATGTGCGTCCTGCTTCCATCTTGCTGACCCGAGTTTCTCCTGGTATTGTAGAACGCTGGGAGCCTGGGAAGGACGACAAATTAATGACAGAATTGTTACATCCAGCGCATATATAGGTTTGTCGTTATATTTCTTCCATTCTTCTCACTTCGCTTCATCTTGTATATAAATTACACTTGGATAACACCATATAAAACATGTAAGGCGTGACAAGTGGACTGCATTCACCGAATTTGTGATCCAAAACTCAAATGCATTGGGGATATGAGATATGTACATCATTCAAGGATGCAAGGCTATTCCATCTTAAACTATTTTTTCGTCAAAGCAAATATAATAATATCAAGAACATATCAATTAAACCCATCCCGCTGGCCGGCAGTGGCGTGTAGAACCATGTGTGGGGGCTTTTGGCTATGCTTTGAAACATCTCGGAAGTCGACCGCACAAGCAAGCTAACCATGAGTACAACGTCTTGGCACGTGGGTCTCCATGTAGCCCTTTATTTTGAACGTTCGAAACAAATTTCAATGTTTTAAAATAAATCTGAAAAATATATACTCCTTGCAGACGTTGCCGATGGAAATTCGGTTCGATGATGCATGGATGATGGAGCCATGCATGGACGAGAGTAGCTGTCCGAGCCAGGTAGCTAAAGTAATTAGTTCTGGTGGAACTGCTTGACGAGACCGAGGTTGACGATACCCCAGGCAGAGCGCGGCCACTCCTTGTCCATGGCCTTGTCCCTCATCACCCTCCCCCACGACACCCACCCTTCCCACGTCATCCTCTTGTCCCAGCTGCTCCCCCACTCCAGCACCAGCCTCAGCCCTTCCTCCGCCGCCGCGGTTGCCTCGTCCCACCTCCCGCAGTTCATGTTCAGCAACACCTGCGCCAGCACCAGCCATGGCTCCCCCACCAACGGGTTCTTACTGATGCTCTTTCGCAGCAGCGACTCTATTGCCGTCCAGTCCCCGTCGCCGCCTTTCACGTCGCTGCAGATCGCCTGCCAGTACAGGTCCCTCGCCACGATCTGCTCGTCTGGGTCCAGCACCTTGCTGCACCGGTCGAAAACTGGCGGGATGGAGAGCTCCAGCCCCGCGTCATCGTCGTGTTCCTCGACGGTGTCTTTCCATGCGGCGGAGGCGCTCGTCGGCGGCGATGAGACGGTAGATGGCTGCGAGCCTGGACATGGCGCACATCCACAGCCCCGGCATGCTGGTGCCCGGCCAGAGCGCGGCCCAGTTGTCGCCGGCGAACTCGAGCCTCCCGTCCTCGTTGCCAAACAGCTTGTCATGGTAGTCCGCGTACTGGTGGCTGAAGTCCGCGACGGTCATCAGCACGAACACCGCCAGCACCCTCCGCGCGCGACATCGCCACGGGCTCACCCGTCCGGATGTGCGGCGCGACTACGCCCTCCTCCGGCACCACCGCCCGCAGCTTCACCCGCCAAGCCTCCGACCTCATGTACTCGCCGCCATTAGCCTTGTCGAGGGAGGCCTCAGCGGCGGCGAGGTGGTCCCTGAGCTCGGCATCGGTGTAGCGGTGGTGGAGGTCTTCGTGCATGAGAGCGTGGCGCGGCCGCGCGGGACGACGCAGAAGAGGTGCACGAGCCGCTCGGCTGCGTCGCCGATGATGGCGCGGACGCGGGCGCGGCTCACGTCGGGCTCAAAGATTGCGAGGTTGACGTAGGAGTTGGAGTAGGAAGAGTGGAAGATCCCGCATCGTGACACGGCGTCGGGCGCGCCCCACAGTCTGAGGCTGCGGTACACGTCCACGAGGTGGGCCAGGAAAGTGCCGTGCTTGTGGTAGCACTAGCCGGCGCCTGCGGAGACGAGGACGGACACGAGCGAGGGGAGCTCCGGGTCGACGGCTGCGAGGTCGCCGCGGAGGAACGGCCGCGCGGCGGCGAGGAGGGACGGCAGCGCGCCGTGGGAGCTGATGCTGTTGTTGCCCTTGGTCGCCATGGTCATTTTAGGTTTGGATGCTTGGTGAATTTCACTTGTGTTTGTGTGGACTGGATTCTGATTACTCGAGACTATTTATCAGCGGTCTACTGGGAGTGCCATTTTATTTACTGCACGGTTATGACTGTAAAATTGTAATGTTTGTTGGATAGAACTACCAATTCAATGGACGCACGCGGGAGCATTCGTGTACGATTTACAGGACGTTTTGTGTTTTCTTGCCAGCTAACTGGTGCCACCAGCTACCTTGCCACCTTGGTACTGATAAACTAGAGCCCATCCCGTAGTTGTTATCCTAACTAGGAGTAGATTAGTTAGAATCTGAACTGTATTGATCTGATTGTTGTGTACAGATGTTATACCAACCCCATTATAAACTCTGATATAAATACAAAGCATATCAGCATATGCCGGTCCTTGTGAGCTGTGCAATCCCATACGATCCGATCTACTCCCTCCCACCCTCGGTTCTTAAATACTCCCTCCGTTTCAAAATACAAGGTACGCTATTTTTATGCTGGTCTTTGGTGATCAACGTTGACCACCAATATATAATAAAATATATAGACTGAGAATGTACAAACGATACCGTTGGATTCGTCTTGCAAAATTCTTTCATTCGATATATCTTTATAATAATTTTAAGGGCATATTATGAGTATAAATTATGGTCAAATTTGTATGTCGTTGACCAGCGAAATTAAAGGGCGTCTTATATTTTGGGATGGAGGGAGTAAGTGTAAATCTAGCTTTTATTTTAAGTCATTTCTTTTGAAATTAGAACAATTTTAGATAAAAGAGTAGCAACATATATGAAATCACATTGGTATACTTTGAAACTTCATTTTAAGAAGAATCTAGTGATACTACCTTATTGTCATAAATATTTATATTTTTTCCTATAAAGTTGGTCCAATTTAAAAGTTTGACTTAGTACACTTATTTGGGTACGGAGTCTCTTCCGCCGACGACCAAAGCAAGATCACTTCTTCCTTCTCCGGTGCACGCACGGGCCACACAACCAGGGCATCTTCATCAACTCTGCCCGCGCTGATCAGTTTCGTGCAAGCTATAAAGCTCACCACGGCGAATTATTTCTATTGGCGCGCTCAGATCCTCCCAATCTTGCGCAGCAACGAACCGATGGGATAAATCGACGACACCTTCAAGTGCCCAACCCATACGACCGCGAACCCTCAATTGAGCATCCTAGAAGAGCAAATAAGACCAAGTCTATGCATGTGTGTTCATGCACATTATATCATTATTGTCGTTGAATACTAATATTGATCCTAATATAGGTTGGTTCCGAAGTAGTTCTTTACAAACGAAGTAGTATTGGAAGGGTATCGCACAACACCGCAAGGGCCGGCGTGTATTGCATTATATACTTGTACGGCACAAGTACAGGTTGGATACGGTTTGGTTACAGAGTCCAAAACCATATCTAATACAAATAGGAAACTACATACAATTACATAGTTTATCACCTGCCCTCAACAATCTCAACCGAGCTAGCAAGATTGAGATTGGACCTACAAGCCTGAAACAACGGTAGATACAGAGGCTTAGTAAATATATCTGCTAGCTGATCCTTTGAAGATATGAAGCGAATTTGAAGCAACTTCTGAGCAACCCGTTCTCGAACAAAATGAAAATCCACCTCAATGTGTTTAGTACGAGCATGAAAAACCGGGTTGGAGGAAACAAAGGTTGCTCCAATATTGTCACACCATAAAACAAGCGGGCTACTCTGAGAAACTCCAAGTTCAGCAAGAAGAGCTTGTACCCAAATTAACTCTGCAGTTGCATTAGCAAGTGCCTTATATTCAGACTCTGTACTTGAACGAGAGACAGAAGCTTGTTTGCGAGCACTCCAAGCAATCAAGTTACCACTATAAAAGACTGCATAGCCCCCTGTTGATCGTCGATCATCAGGATTACCAGCCCAATCCGCATCAGAGAATGCCGACAAAAGATCAACTGACGAAGTAGCTCGTCGTAACAACAATCCATGTGTCAAAGTGCCCTGAACATAGCGTAAGATGCGCTTAACAGCAGCCCAATGTGTACATCGAGGTGCATGAAGATACTGGCATACCTTGTTCACGGCAAACGAGAGATCAGGTCTGGTCATGGTGAGATACTGTAGACCCCCAACAACACTACGATATCGAGTAGACTCTTCTGACGAAAGAAGAGTGCAATCAGTAGAACATAGTGATACGTCTCAAACGTATCTATAATTTTTGATGTTCATGCTTGTTTTATATATCAATGTCACATGTTTTATATGCATTATACATCATTTTTATGTATTTTCTGGGACTAACCTATTAACAAGATGCCACAGTGCCAGTTCCTGTTTTCTGCTGTTTTTCTATTCCAGATAATTACTTAAGGAAATATTCTCGGAATTGGACGAAACAAAAGCCTAACCTCCTATTTTCCCGACACGTACACGGAGCCAGAAGGGCAAGCCCGGGGGAGGCCCACGGCCTCCTCACCATGTCCCCGCGCGGCCTGGAGGGGGGTGGCGCCACCACGTGTGAGGCCGACTCGGCCACCCCCTCGCGCCGCCCTTTCGCCTATATAATCCTCCTGCCTCGAAAACCCTAAATCAATCAGCCATATTCCAGAAAGAGTTCCGCAGCTCCGCCGCCATCGAAGACAAGTTTCGGGGGTCAGAAGTTCCTGTTCCGGCACCTTGCCGGGACGGGGATTGACCCCCGGAGCCATCTCCATCGACTCCACCGCCTCCACTTCGACTCCATGATGGTTTGTGAGTAGTTCCCCCATGGACTACGGGTTCTAGCTGTAGCTAGTTGGTACTCTCTCTCCCATGTACTTCAATACAATGATCTCATGAGCTGCCTTACATGATTGAGATCCATCTGATGTAATCGGTGTTGTGTTTGTTGGGATCCGATGAATTGTTACATTATGATCAGTCTATCTATAAGTTTGTGAAGTTATTGTTGCTGCAATCTTGTTGTGTTTAATGCTTGTCACTAGTGCACGAGTGGCATGATCTTAGATTTAAGCTCTATAATTATTGCTTAGATTGTATCTACAAGTTGTTTGCACATGTCTCTGTCCGGAACCCGAGGCCCCAGAGTGACAGCAACTGGGATAACTGGAGGGGATGGTTTAGATATGAGGATCACATGTTTTCACTAAGTGCTAATGCTTTGCTCCGGTGCTCTATTAAAAGGAGTACCTTAATTACCAGTAGTTTCCCTTGAGGCCCCGCTGCAAACGGGCTGGTAGGACAAAAGATGTTGTGCAAGTTTCTCATTGCGAGCACGTATGACTATATATGGAAAACATGCCTACGTATGATTAATAGACTAGATGTTCTGTCTTAATGCTATTTCAATTCTATCAATTGCCCAACTGTAATTTGTTCACCCAACACTTGTTATTGGAGAGTTACCACTAGTGTAGATAGCTGGGAACCCCGGTCCATCTGTCATCATCAAATACTCATTCGGTCCTATATGCCATTAGAAGTAGTATCAACTATTTTCTGGTGCCATTGCCTCTGTGTTACTAATACTGCTGCTGTGTTACTGTTACTATTGCTCTCATATTACTGCTGCTTTCACATCACCCCTGTTACTAGTGCTTTTCCAGGTGCAGCTGAATTGACAACTCCGCTGTTAAGGCTTATAAGTATTCTTTGTCTCCCCTTGTGTCGAATCAATAAATTTGGGTTTTACTTCCCTCGAAGACTGTTGCGATCCCCTATACTTGTGGGTTATCAAGACTATTTTCTGGCGCCGTTGCCGGGGAGCATAGCTCTACTCATAAGTTCACCTGGGGAGTACACTTTACTTGTCTCTCTGTTTTTATTTTATTTTGTCTTGTCTAGTTTACTTTTGTCTAGTTTTATTGTGCTTAGTTTATTTTTGTTTAATTGTTTTTTGTTTAGTTTACTTTTGTCTAGTTTATTTTTGTCTTGTTTTATTTTTCTTATATACCCGAAAATCCATAAAAATTTAAAAACCGAAAATCTAAAAAAACTGTTGCCATGCCTATTTTCTGGAAAACTAGATCTTATTTGTCAGGATGGCTCACTAAGGATAAGGAATATAAATTAAATGAACACCTTTGGTCTGAAAAGGGGAAGCATCTCTCACTACAAGTAATTAAACTGCATAATTTTGCTATAGATTTGTGTTCTACATATGATGAATCTTGGTGCTTTAATGAATCTCGTTGTTGTAGGGAGCATAAACACCTCCCTTTTCAATGTGATTATAATGATAATGAAACTTTAGCTTCTTATGCTAGAGGATATTATGACTTTGATAAACTTGAGCAAATTGAAGAATTTTTTGTCTTTATGGGAGCTTATGAAATTTCAGCTTTGCTTAAAAATAGAGATGAAGCTCCTTATAAATCTGATACTTTTGCTATGCTTGGATATTGCCTTGAGTATTATAATGATAATCCTTATATTACTGAATTTCTTGAGAAAAGACATCCTCAAAAAGAAGAGACCATTGTCTTGCAGGAACCTGTGGAAGAAGAAACTACTACTGAAGCTGAAAGCTCATTGGATGAAAAAGAGGAGGAGAGTGATGAACAAAAGGGGAAGAATGGATTAGCTACCCATGCCTACCTTCTAATGAGAGTAACTCTTTATCTCTTACACTATTTGATTGTCCCCATGCTTACCAAAGAGGATGAATGTTATGTTCCTGTGGATTCTCTTGAAATATTCCTATGAGTAAAACTTGTGAGAATAATTATGCTACTGTTATCTATGATAATCCATGCTATTTTGATAAATCTTATGATAATCCTTTATTTGTGCCTAATTTCGAAATGCATGGTACTAAAGAGTTTTGCTTAGAAAATGTTTATGATAAAGCTCTAGATGATGGTCCTATGTTGCTTGATAATATTAATTGTACTACTAATGAAAATGGGATTGGAGAGGTCTTGACTTTATCTAGGAGTCCCATATCTTTTGAGATTGATCAATCATCTTGTTATAAAATGGTTAAAAGTGGGTTTGAAGTTTTAATCCACTATTTTTGAGCTTGATAAAAATTATGTGTTTGTAGATCATGAAAAGCATGCTTTATGTGATAGTTATATTGTTGAGTTTGTTCATGATGCTACTGAAAATTATTATGAGAGAGGAGAATATGGTTGTAGAAATTTTCATGGTATTAAAACACCTCTCTATATGCTGAAATTTTGAAGTTACTCTTGTTTTATCTTCCTATGCTTGTCACTTTGTTCTTTGTGATTTATTTGTGTACAAGATTCCTATGCATAGGAAGTGGGTTAGACTTAAATGTGTTTGAATTTGCTTCTTGATGCTCCTTTTGCTTCATTTTCTATTTTCATAGAGCATCATTAAAACTATCAAGCCTAGCTAAAAGGCATTAAAGAAAAGCGCTCTTGGGAGACAACCCATGTTTTATTTCTGAAATTTTTCTTTGCTTTTTGAGTCAAGGAGCTGCTTACTTCTGTAACAACTCCTTTGTATCTTTACTTTTTTGAATTGTTGTGCCAAGAAGAGTCTCTAATGATTAGATGATGCTAGATTTGGATTTCTGCACAGGGACAGATTTTTGCTGTCCACCATTTTGAGCTTTATAAATTCCAGAAAAATTGAAAAATTCTGAAAAAATTGTGCGTGATCCTCAGATATGTACGCATCTTTCGTTAGTTTCGCGTTTTCTGATTTGAGCAACGGAAGTGCCTCGAAAAAATTCATCTTTACTGGCTGTTCTGTTTTGACAGATTTGTCTCTGTTTTTTTGCATTGTCTCTTGTGGACTTTAAGTAAGGCTTTCTAGACGTGGAGGGCTGTAGCTAATGTTTTATTGAGTTCTTGCAATGTGTCACAACAGAACCAAAGTGGATTAATGTTTTTGAGTACTAACCCCTCTAATGAGTTTATGAGAAGTTTGGTGTGGCGGAAGTTTTCAAGGGTCAAGAGAGAAGGATGATATAATGTGATCAAGAAGAGTGAAGAGCCTAAGCTTGGGGATGCCCCCGTGGGTCACCCAAGCATATTTCAAGAAGACTCAAGCGTCTAAGCTTGGGGATGCCCAAGGCATCCCCTTCTTCATCAACAACTTATCAGGTCATCTCTAGTGAAACTATATTTTAATTCTTTCACATCATATGTGCTGTTCTTGGAGCGTCTGTGTGCTTTTATTTTTAGTTTGTTATTTTTTTTTCTGATCATACAATATTGGATCCTATCTATCTTGTTTGGGAGAGAGACACGCTCCGCTTTTTCATTTGAATACTCCTATTCTTCACTTATATTGTTGAGTATTCAGTTTTCGCACTGTTTAGCTTCTAGCTCTTGGTTTTCATGTATCTCTTGTTCAGAGCTATTAGTTCTTTTATAGAAAGTACTCTCTTACTTCACTTATATTTGTTTGGAGAGTTGCTTGGTTGATGTGTTGGTTCAGAAAATGTTGCATGTGGTAGTGGTATAATGAAAAAACTTGCATAATCTCGTAGATCATTGAACTTTGATAACCTGATTCTTTGCAAACGTTTTGAGGTAATAAGTAATAGATGGTAAATCTTGCTGGTTAATTAAGTTAAAATCATTAGTGGATTGTTGTCTTTAAGCTTGTACCGTACTACAAACTCTACTTAAATTGTTGAAGGTGTAGTTGGACTTGATAGCTTTCCATGTCTAAAGGTTCATCGTAATGACTGAGTTGTGCTGAAGGTCGAGGGATCTAGCGGGGTACTTGTGCCGCCGTGAACGGCCCTTCTTGGAGTGAATTTTAATCATGCTCTTAATGTTGAACCTGCTAGTTGTTTGCAATAAGCTTGTGAGTTCTTTTTGACTAATGTTAAGCTACGGTTTTTGGCACTTCCACCATCCAAATTTGCTAGCCTCTTCGGTGCTGTGCATTGCCTTCTGCTCACATTGAGAGTTGTGCATACTTCGCCAGTACATCCAAACCCGTGGGAGGACTTTCTCTTGTTCTCCTACACATAAGCCCATACATCTTCCTCAAAACAGCCACCATACCTACCTACCACAGCATTTCCATAGCTGTTCCGAGATATATTGCCATGCAACTTCCATTTTACATTACATGACTTGTTGTCATTATTCATTTATATATTGCTTTGCGTGATTCTATACAGCTGATGTGTGGTTTACCCATGTTACGCTAGATCATTGCACATCCTGCTACACTGGCAGAGGCATACCGTTTCATACATCATGTTTTGTTCATTATGAGTTATTTGTACCAAAAAGTGTGTTGTCATATTAGAATGTTGCCCCTAAAAGTGAAAAGAGCCATGGAGGCCATCGAAAAGAGAAACAGAAAAAAATAGAAAAAAAGGAAAAAAAAAAAAAAATAAAGAAAAAGGGGGCAACATTACTATCCTTTATCCACACTTGTGCTCATGTTTCAGCACCTGCAGTATTCATAGTCATCATTTGTGCTCATGTTTAGCACCTATACTCCATGTGAGAGAGTTTTCATGTTTTACTAGTATAACTATGTGGGGAATTTACACTATAGAACTTGGGTTGTATATTCCAATGATGAGCTTCCTCAAAAGTGCTCTAGGTCTTCGTGAGCAACCAAGTTGGATGCACCCCCACTAGTTCCATTGGAGAGCTTTCATACACATATAGCTCTATGTGCATCCGTTGCATGGCAATCACTACTCCTTACATAGCTTCGATTATAAGACTTCCTCTTGTCTAATGATCACCTATAGCTTTGTGAGACTATCTTCCATTGGCCTTCCAAACCCCCATTAATGTTCTCTTAGCCATAACATCCTGGTGCCAATACCAAATGCTTACGCTCACCGGTTGAGTAGGCTTCGAAACAGTTGATTCATGACGTTCATGTTTATTTTACTTGACTGGATCCGTACTCTATGTTGTGAAAATTTACTTGATGCTTGGAATTGAAGGATAGAACTCCTACACTGGATACTTAAAACATCTTTAATGAACCTTGTACGGTTTCATGTCTTTAAAGCAATCATTCATGAAAACTTTTAGCTTGTTTAACTACTTGCTTTATTATCTCTTATTTAATATCAATTATAGACATTTGCTTTGAATGATTTGATCTCAGCTCACATGCCTTACATCACTATTGGATCAAGATTATGTTGGTAGCATGTCACTTCAGAAATTATTTTGTTTTTATCGTTTACCTACTCGAGGACGAGTAGGAACTAAGCTTGGGGATGCTTGATACGTCTCAAACGTATCTATAATTTCTGATGTTTCATGCTTGTTTTATATATCAATGTCACATGTTTTATATGCATTATACATCATTTTTATGTATTTTCTGGGACTAACCTATTAACAAGATGCCACAGTGCCAGTTCCTGTTTTCTGCTGTTTTTCTATTCCAGATAATTACTTAAGGAAATATTCTCGGAATTGGACGAAACAAAAGCCTAACCTCCTATTTTCCCGACACGTACACGGAGCCAGAAGGGCAAGCCCGGGGGAGGCCCACGGCCTCCTCACCATGTCCCCGCGCGGCCTGGAGGGGGGTGGCGCCACCACGTGGTGAGGCCGACTCGGCCCCCCCTCGCGCCGCCCTTTCGCCTATATAATCCTCCTGCCTCAAAAACCCTAAATCAATCAGCCATATTCCAGAAAGAGTTCCGCAGCTCCGCCGCCATCGAAGACAAGTTTCGGGGGTCAGAAGTTCCTGTTCCGGCACCTTGCCGGGACGGGGATTGACCCCCGGAGCCATCTCCATCGACTCCACCGCCTCCACTTCGACTCCATGATGGTTTGTGAGTAGTTCCCCCATGGACTACGGGTTCTAGCTGTAGCTAGTTGGTACTCTCTCTCCCATGTACTTCAATACAATGATCTCATGAGCTGCCTTACATGATTGAGATCCATCTGATGTAATCGGTGTTGTGTTTGTTGGGATCCGATGAATTGTTACATTATGATCAGTCTATCTATAAGTTTGTGAAGTTATTGTTGCTGCAATCTTGTTGTGTTTAATGCTTGTCACTAGTGCACGAGTGGTATGATCTTAGATTTAAGCTCTATAATTATTGCTTAGATTGTATCTACAAGTTGTTTGCACATGTCTCTGTCCGGAACCCGAGGCCCCAGAGTGACAGCAACTGGGATAACTGGAGGGGATGGTTTAGATATGAGGATCACATGTTTTCACTAAGTGCTAATGCTTTGCTCCAGTGCTCTATTAAAAGGAGTATCTTAATTACCAGTAGTTTCCCTTGAGGCCCCGCTGCAAACGGGCTGGTAGGACAAAAGATGTTGTGCAAGTTTCTCATTGCGAGCACGTATGACTATATATGGAAAACATGCCTACGTATGATTAATAGACTAGATGTTCTGTCTTAATGCTATTTCAATTCTATCAATTGCCCAACTGTAATTTGTTCACCCAACACTTGTTATTGGAGAGTTACCACTAGTGTAGATAGCTGGGAACCCCGGTCCATCTGTCATCATCAAATACTCATTCGGTCCTATATGCCATTAGAAGTAGTATCAACTATTTTCTGGTGTCATTGCCTCTGTGTTACTAATATTGCTGATGTGTTACTGTTACTATTGCTCTCATATTACTGCTGCTTTCACATCACCCCTATTACTAGTGCTTTTCCAGGTGCAGTTGAATTGACAACTCCGCTGTTAAGTCTTATAAGTATTCTTTGTCTCCCCTTGTGTCGAATCAATAAATTTGGGTTTTACTTCCCTCGAAGACTGTTGCGATCCCCTATACTTGTGGGTTATTGATACGTCTCCAACGTATCCATAATTTCTGCTGTTCCATGCTTATATTATACCATTTGCTACATGTTTTATATACACTTCGTATCACTTTTATGCATTTTCTGGGACTAACCTATTAACAAGATGCCACAGTGCCAGTTCCCTGTTTTCTGCTGTTTTTGGTTTCAGAAAGTTACTTCTGGAAATATTCTCGGAATTGCACGAAACAAAAGGCCAGTCCCTATTTTTCCAGCACGTACACGGAGTCCGAAGGAGAGACGAAGAGAGCCACGAGGTGGCCAAACCACCTGGCGCGGCAGTGGGCCCAGCCGCGCCTGGTGGTTTGGGCCCCTCGGGGGTCCGCCGACATCGCCCCTTCGCCTATTTATTCCCCGAGACGCGAAAACCCTAAAACACCGAGCCTTTCATCCAGAACATATTCGCTGCCGCCGCCGTCGTCAACCCTAACTCGGGGGGTTCTGAAGCTCTTCCCGGCACCCTGCCGGAGAGGGGAATCATCACCGGAGGGCTCTACATCGCCATGCCCGCCTCCGGAGTGATGCGTGAGTAGTTCATCCTTGGACTATGGGTCCATAGCAGTAGCTAGATGGTTGTCTTCTCCACTTGTGCCATCATGTTTAGATCTTGTGAGCTGCCTATCATGATCAAGATCATCTTATTGTAATGCTACATGTTGTGTTTGCTGGGATCTGACTTATATTGATACCTATGTGGAGCTGAATATTATATTATCATGTCTATGTCATTTGTGATCTTGCATGCTCTCCGTTACTTGTTGAAGCCTTGGCCACGTGAATACTTGTAACTCCAAGAGGGGGTATTTATGCATGATAGTTGGGTTCAACCTCTATTTAACCTGGGATAGTGACAGCAAGTTCTAAGGTTGTAGATGTGTTGTTGCCACTAGGGGTAAAACAGCAATGCTTTATTCAAGGATGAATGTATTGTTTACATTACGCACATTACTTAATGCAATTGTCTGTTGCTTGCAACTTAATACTGGAAGGGGTACGGATGTTAACCGGAAAGTGGACTATTTAGGCATAGATGCATGCTGGATAGCGGTCTATGTACTTTGTCGTAATGCCCAAATGAATCTCATAGTAGACACCACAGCTCACACATGCATGTTATATGCACTTATCAATTGTCAATTGCCCAGCTGTAATTTGTTTACCCAGCATGTTAGTTATCTTATTGGAGAGACACCACTAGTGAACTGTGGACCCCGGTCCATTCTTTTACATCTGAAATACAATCTACTGCAATCATTGTTCTCTACTGTTTTATGCAAACAAACATCATTTCCATTCGATACGTTTAACCCTTTGTTTTCAGCAAGCCGGTGAGATTGACAACCTCACTGTTAAGTTGGGGCAAAGTAATTTGATTGTGTTGTGCAGGTTCCACGTTGGCACCGGAATCCCTGGTGTTGCGCCGCACTACACTCCTCACCAACACCTTCGAAGCAAACCTCGTTTTCCTACTGGTCGATTAAACCTTGGTTTCATACTGAGGGAAAACTTACTGCTGCACTCATCATACCTTCCTCTTGGGGTTCCCAACTGACGTGTGACGTACAAGCATTGTTTCTGGCACTATTAACCTAGAGCCACCAACACGTTTTCTGGCGCCGTTGCCGGGGAAAACCGAATTGCTTCTGCAAGGGGAGTCTCTCACACCCAATCTCTTTACTTTGTTATTTGTCTTGCTTAGTTTATTTTTATTTAGTCTTGTTTGCTCTCTTTATCAAAAACACAAAAAAAAGTTACTTGTTTAATTCAGTTTATTTTGTTTTTCAAAATGAGTACTCCTGAGAACACTAAGTTGTGTGACTTCACTAGCACAAACAACAATGATTTCATATGCACTCCTATTGCTCCACCTGCTTCTACAGCAGAATTTTATGAAATTAAACCTGCTCTATTAAATCTTGTTATGAAAGAGCAATTTTCTGGTGTTAGTACTGATGATGCTGCTGCCCATCTTAATAACTTTGTTGAACTTTGTGAAATGCAAAAGTATAAGGATATGGATGGGGATATTATAAAACTGAAACTTTTTCCTTTCTCCTTGAGAGGAAGAGCTAAAGAATGGTTGCTTTCTTTGCCTAGAAATAGTATTAATTCTTGGACAAAATGCAAAGATGCTTTCATAGGGAAATATTATCCTCCTGCTAAGATTATATCCTTGAGAAGTAGCATTATGAATTTTAAACAACTTGATAATGAACATGTTGCTCAAGCTTGGGAAAGAATGAAATCTTTGGTGAAGAATTGTCCCACTCATGGACTGACTACTTGGATGATCATCCAAACCTTTTATGCAGGATTAAATTTTTCCTCAAGGAACTTATTGGATTCAGCCTCTGGAGGAACCTTTATGTCCATCACTTTAGGTGCAGCAACAAAGCTACTTGATGATATGATGATCAACTATTCCGAATGGCACACCGAAAGAGCTCCTCAAGGTAAGAAGGTAAATTCTGTTGAAGAAACCTCCTCTTTGAGTGATAAGATTGATGCTATTATGTCTATGCTTGTGAATGGTAGATCTCATGTTGATCCTAATAATGTTCCTTTAGCTTCATTGGTTGCTCAAGAAGAGCATGTTGATGTAAACTTCATTAAAAACAACAACTTCAACAACAATGCTTATAGGAATAATTTTGGTAGCAACAATTATAAGCCTTATCCTTCAAATGGTTATGGCAATTCTTATGGTAATTCCTACAGCAACAATAGAAGTGTGTCCTCTGATCTTGAAGCTATGCTTAAAGAATTTATTAGCACACAAAAAGCTTTCAATAAAACTGTTGAGGAAAAGTTTGAAAAAATTGATGATCTTGTCTCTAAAGTTGATAGTCTTGCTCATGATGTTGAAATTCTAAAACTGAAAGTTATGCCTAATGAAGTTAAAGATATAAGTCATTTGCTACAGCAAATGCCATCCAAGTTCGAATTGATAATAATATTAGGATGTTGGCTGAATTGCATGCTAGGTGGGAAAAAGAGGAAGAACTTGAAAAAGAGAATAGTATAGTTAGAGTTTGTACTATCACCACCACTAGTAATGCTAATGTTTCACATGCTAGTAAACCTCCTACTATTGATGGTAATGTTATTGGTGTTGGTAATGTCTCTACTACTTCTGCAAAGCGTTTGAAATTGCCTAAAACTGCTGAAACTTTTTCTGATAAAAGTGCTGAAATTTTTCAAACTATTGGAGACAATGGTTCCACCACCATTGACAATAATGATTTTGATTTTGATGATTGTAACATCTCTGAAGTTATTATGTTCTTGCAAAAATTAGCTAGAAGTCCCAATGCTAGCACTATTAATTTGGCTTTTACAAAGCATATTACAAATGCTCTTTTGCAAGCTAGGGAGGAGAAGTTGAAACTTAAAGCTTCTATTCCTAGGAAATTAGAAGATGGTTGGGAACCCATCATTAAGGTAAAGGTGAATGATTTTTATTGCAATGCCTTGTGTGATCTTGGTGCAAGTGTTTCAGTTTTGCCCAAGAAGCTTTATGATATTCTTGATTTGCCACCTTTGGAACATTGTTATTTGGATGTTTTTCTCGCTGATAATGCTATGAAGAAACCTTTGGGGCGAGTTAATGATGTTTTTATTACGTAAAAATAACCTTGTCCCCGTTGATTTTATTGTTATGGATATTGAATGCAATGCATCTTGTCCTATTGTTTTGGGAAGACCTTTTCTTCGAACTGTTGGTGCCATCATTGATATGAAAGAAGGTAATATAAGGTACCAATTTCCTCTCAAGAAAGGTATGGAACACTTCCCTAGGAAGAGAATGAAGTTACCTTTTGACTCTATTGTTAGAGCAAGTTATGATGTTGATGCTTCTTCTCTTGACAACACTTGATTTTCACTTTCTGCGCCTAGCTGAAAGGCGTTAAAGAAAAGCGCTTATGGGAGACAACCCATCGTTTTTATTTGCTGTTATTTTTGTTTTCTTTGAGTCAAGGAGTTTTGTTACTTCTGTAGCAACTCCTTTGTATCTTTATTTTATCGCAATGTTGTGCCAAGTAAAGTTCTATATTGAAAGTTGATGCAAGATTTGGATTTCTGCGCAGTGACAGATTTTTAGCTGTCACGGATTTGAGCTTATCTCCCTGTAGAAAATTCAAAAAATTCTGAGAAAAATCACGCATATTCCTGAGATATGTACGCAACTTTCATTATTTTAGGCCAGATCCATCTGAGCAACTTAAGTGCCTCGAAAAAATTCGTCATTCCAGACTGTTCTGTTTTTGACAGATTCTGCCTTTTGTTTTGCATTCGCTCTTTTACTGTGTTTGTGTGGATTTCTTTGCTCCACAAAGCATTGGTGGCTGTAGCTAATGTCCAGAAGCTTTGGGATTGATTGTATCATTACAGAATATGAGAATTTTTGATTATGCACTAACCCTCTAATGAGAACTGTCTTGAGTTTGGTGTGAAGGAAGTTTTCAAGGATCAAGCGAGAAGGGTGATATTATGTGATCAAGAAGAGTGAAAAGCCTAAGCTTGGGGATGCCCCCGTGGTTCATCCCAACCATATTCAGAGAGACTCAAGCGTCTAAGCTTGGGGATGCCCAAGGCATCCCCTTCTTCATCAACAAACTTATCAGGTCATCTCTAGTGAAACTATATTTTAATTCTTTCACATCTTATGCGCTTTACTTGGAGCGTCTGTGTGTTTTTATTTTTGTTTTTGTTTGAATAAATTCGGATCCTAGCAATCCTTGTGTGGGAGAGAGACACGCTCCGCTTTTTCATGTGAATACTCATGTTCTTCACTTATATTTGTTGAGTATTCTTAACTAGCTACTGCAGTGCTTTTAGCTCCTGTTTTTCATGCATCTCTTCGAGCTGTTAGCACTTGTTTATAAATACTCTCTTGCTGCATTATATTATCATTTGGAGAGTTTATGTTTAAATAAATTATTGGTGTTTGTTTGGAAGAAAGAAAATGCTACATGTAGTAGTTGGTATTGGAAAAGACATATGCATTCTTGTAGATCATTGTCTTGTTTTGATTTGATGCTTTGCAATTGTTTTGAGCTCTCAAGTAGATCATGTTTAAGCTCTTGCATCATGTAGTTAAAGCCTAGTAGTGGAGAACTACCGTAGAGCTTGTTGAGACTTGGGATGCATATTTGTTCTCTCTAAGGTCTAGATATTTTCTGGTAAAATGTTTGAGCAACAAGGAAGACAGTGTAGAGTCTTATAATACTTGCAATATGTTTTTATGTGATTCTTGCTGTACCGGTTTATACTTGTGTTTGCTTCAAACAACCTTGCTAGCCTAAACTCTGTACTGAGAGGGAATGCTTCTCGTGCATCCAAAACTTGAGCCAAAACCCATGCCATTTGTGTCCACCATACCTACCTACTATGTGGTATTTCCTGCCATTCCAAGTAAATATTTCATGTGCTACCTTTAAACTATTCAAAACTTTATTACTCCTTATTTGTGTCAATGTTTTATAGCTCATGAGGAAGTATGTGGTGTTTTATCTTTCAATCTTGTCATTTACTTCTGACAGACTTTCACCTGGACTAGTGGCATATACATCCGCTTATCCAATAATTTGCAAAAAGAGCTGGCAACGGGGTGCCCAGCCCCAATTAATTACAACTTTCATTAATAATTCTCTTCACATGTTTTGCCCTGATTTATCAGTAAGCAACTTAATTTTGCAATAGACACTCCTCCATGGTATGTGAATGTTGGAAGGCACCCGAGGATTCGGTTAGCCATGGCTTGTGTAAGCAAAAGGTTGGGAGGAGTGTCATCTATAAAGAAACTAAAATACATGTGTAAACAAAAGAGAAGAGGGATGATCTACCTTGCTGGTAGAATAACGTCCTTCATGGGAGCCGCTCTTTGAAAGTCTGGTTGACAAGGGGGTTAGAGTGCCCACTACCATTCGTTGACAACAACAAACACCTCTCAAATACTTATTTTGTGCTCTCTATATGCTTTCGAAAACTTAAAAAGCTCTAGCACATGATTTAATCCCTGCTTCCCTCTGCGAAGGGCCTATCTTTTACTTTATGTTGAGTCAGTTTACCTACTCCTTTCTATCTTAGAAGCAAACACTTGTGTCAACTTTGTGTGCATTGATTCTTACATATTTACTTATTGCACTTGTTATATTGCTTTATGTTGACAACTATCCATGAGATATACATGTTACAAGTTGAAAGCAAATGCTGAAACTTAATCATCCTTTGTGTTGCTTCAATGCCTTTTACTTTGAATCTATTGCTTTATGAGTTACCTCTTATGCAAAACTTTTTGATGCTTGTCTTGAAAGTACTATTCATGAAAAGTTTTTGCTTATATGATTCATTGTTTACTCTTTATCTATTTGTTAGCAAACTATAGATCATTGCTTTGAGTCACTTCATTCATGACATGAGCCTTGCAATATATTGATCAAGATTGTGTGAAAGCATGTCTCCTCAGAAATTATTTGTTGTTATCGTTTTACCTACTCGAGGACGAGTAGAACTAAGCTTGGGGATGCTTGATACGTCTCCAACGTATCCATAATTTCTGCTGTTCCATGCTTATATTATACCATTTGCTACATGTTTTATATACACTTCGTATCACTTTTATGCATTTTCTGGGACTAACCTATTAACAAGATGCCACAGTGCCAGTTCCCTGTTTTCTGCTGTTTTTGGTTTCAGAAAGTTACTTCTGGAAATATTCTCGGAATTGCACGAAACAAAAGGCCAGTCCCTATTTTTCCAGCACGTACACGGAGTCCGAAGGAGAGACGAAGAGAGCCACGAGGTGGCCAAACCACCAGGCGCGGCAGTGGGCCCAGCCGCGCCTGGTGGTTTGGGCCCCTCGGGGGTCCGCCGACATCGCCCCTTCGCCTATTTATTCCCCGAGACGCGAAAACCCTAAAACACCGAGCCTTTCATCCAGAACATATTCGCTGCCGCCGCCGTCGTCAACCCTAACTCGGGGGGTTCTGAAGCTCTTCCCGGCACCCTGCCGGAGAGGGGAATCATCACCGGAGGGCTCTACATCGCCATGCCCGCCTCCGGAGTGATGCGTGAGTAGTTCATCCTTGGACTATGGGTCCATAGCAGTAGCTAGATGGTTGTCTTCTCCACTTGTGCCATCATGTTTAGATCTTGTGAGCTGCCTATCATGATCAAGATCATCTTATTGTAATGCTACATGTTGTGTTTGCTGGGATCTGACTTATATTGATACCTATGTGGAGCTGAATATTATATTATCATGTCTATGTCATTTGTGATCTTGCATGCTCTCCGTTACTTGTTGAAGCCTTGGCCACGTGAATACTTGTAACTCCAAGAGGGGGTATTTATGCATGATAGTTGGGTTCAACCTCTATTTAACCTGGGATAGTGACAGCAAGTTCTAAGGTTGTAGATGTGTTGTTGCCACTAGGGGTAAAACAGCAATGCTTTATTCAAGGATGAATGTATTGTTTACATTACGCACATTACTTAATGCAATTGTCTGTTGCTTGCAACTTAATACTGGAAGGGGTACGGATGTTAACCGGAAAGTGGACTATTTAGGCATAGATGCATGCTGGATAGCGGTCTATGTACTTTGTCGTAATGCCCAAATGAATCTCATAGTAGACACCACAGCTCACACATGCATGTTATATGCACTTATCAATTGTCAATTGCCCAGCTGTAATTTGTTTACCCAGCATGTTAGTTATCTTATTGGAGAGACACCACTAGTGAACTGTGGACCCCGGTCCATTCTTTTACATCTGAAATACAATCTACTGCAATCATTGTTCTCTACTGTTTTATGCAAACAAACATCATTTTCCATTCGATACGTTTAACCCTTTGTTTTCAGCAAGCCGGTGAGATTGACAACCTCACTGTTAAGTTGGGGCAAAGTAATTTGATTGTGTTGTGCAGGTTCCACGTTGGCACCGGAATCCCTGGTGTTGCGCCGCACTACACTCCTCACCAACACCTTCGAAGCAAACCTCGTTTTCCTACTGGTCCGATTAAACCTTGGTTTCATACTGAGGGAAAACTTACTGCTGCACTCATCATACCTTCCTCTTGGGGTTCCCAACTGACGTGTGACGTACAAGCATTGTTTCTGGCACTACTAACCTAGAGCCACCTGTTATCACATAGCTTATCTGAAGAAACCATAGGAGCAGTCGCAGTGGTACACTTAAGCAAGCCAACACGATGTAAGAGCTGAGAGGCGTACTTATGCTGACTCAAAAAAAGACCACCATGGGATTGTTGTACCTCAATGCCGAGAAAGTAATGAAGTTCACCAAGATCCTTGAGGGCAAAAGAGGTACCCAACTGATGAAGAAGACGATCAGTAGCAGCAGATGAGGAGCTCACAACAATAATATCATCCACATAAACCAGCAAATAGAGTGTAACATCAGACCGCCGTAGGATGAACAAGGATGTATCTGCTGTGGAAGGAGTAAAACCAAGCTGATGAAGAACAGAGCTGAGTCGTGCATGCCAAGCACGGGGAGCCTGTTTTAGTCCATATAGAGCCTTGTCCAGTCGACACAAGTAATTAGGGTGACTTGGATCCTCCAAACCAGGGGGTTGACGCATGTACACTTCCTCCTCAAGTACTCCATGCAAAAATGCATTATGTATATCTAGCTGACGAAGATGTGAACCTTTAGTAAGTGCCATAGACAACAACAAACGAATGGTAGTTGGCTTGACAACTGGACTGAAAGTGTCCTCGTAATCAAGACCATAGCGTTGCTTAAACCCCTTCGCAACTAGACGAGCTTTATACCTCTCAATAAACCCGTCAGATTTCTGCTTAATTTTGAACACCCACTTGCAGTCTATAATATTCACACCAGGCAACGGAGGAACCAAACGCCACGTCTTGTTGATTTGAAGAGTTGAGTATTCTTCTTCCATTGCTTTGCGCCAATGATCACAAGTCATAACAGCACGATAGCTGTGTGGTTCAGAATGCACAAGATCAAGCACATGATCTGTACGAGTAGTATTCCATGCGACAGTGCCATCCGTACGTCCGTTTCCTTGGTTGACGTATACCACGCTGGAGTCTTGTAGTAACGCCAGGACGTGGAGGTTCTTGCCTCGGCTCAGCCAAAGATTCAGACGGAAACGATCCAGTACGTGGCCAAGCTGCAGAGGAACCGGTGCCAGGAGACGGGCCGGCGGCAGACGAGCCAGCAGAGAGCAGCCCACGCGAGGTCGGGCCAGGCGCGCGCAGCGGTGTGACGAAGCCATCCTCGGCCTCGCTTGCATGGGCACCTGAATCGAGATGCATGTGATCGACTTGCCTGGTATGATCGACGTGATCCACACCTCTAGGAGATGGAACTGTATCCTGATCTTCATCCAGGAGTTCTAGACGGGCACCACGCCCTAATCCTGCACCATGGTTAATCAAAAGAGACGGGGTATATGCAGCATCAACAAATTGGTCAGCAACAAGTAAGGGTGTAGAGGATGACGGTGGTGTGGAATTCGACGATGTATGAGAGAAAGGAAAAACCGTCTCATCAAAAACAACGTCACGAGAGATGTAAACTCGATTTGTAGGAACATGCATGAAGGCATTTATATCCTTTGTGAATGGAGCTATAGCCAAGAAAAACACATTGTTTGGAACGAAATTCAAGCTTGTGCTTATTGTATGGGCGGAGATGTGGCCAACATGCGCAACCAAACACTTTAAAGAAAGTATAATCAGGAACTTTGCCTAAGAGACGCTCAATTGGGGTTTTCATGTCAATCACACGACTAGGAAGGCGATTGATAAGAAAACAAGCTGTAGTAACACGAGTAGAAAGAGAAAAAGGCAATTGATGACTCTTTCCTTGTTGACAAGCATCACAAACTACAACTTTATTGACTAACACTGAAGGAAGCTCATGGCGATGTAAAACATGTTGAACTATTTGGGTGGCTGGATGACCTAAACGAGAGTGCCACTGCTCCTGTGACACCTTGACACTGCTGAATGCTTGCTTGATAGAGGACACATCAAGATTGTAAATACCTCCACGACATCCTCCTCTAAGAAGAACCGCCCTCGTAGCTCGGTCCTTAACAAGAAAATACCATGGATGAAATTCAAAGAACACATTGTTGTCATGAGTGAATTTTTTAACGGAAAGAAGATTTCTAGTGATGGAAGCAACATGGAGGATATTTTTAAGATGTAAGGAGTGTGATTGTGTTGGAAGAGTAGATTGACCAATATGTGTAATGCGCATACCTGCTCCATTAGCGGCTTGGACATGTTCCTTCCCATGATACGGCTCCTGGATTGTTAACTTGTTGAGGTCGTTGGTGAAGTGATCGGTCGCTCCCGTATCAGCGTATCAATCTGGATCCACGGGATAAGAAACAGTGTTGCCACCGTGACCACCATTGCCACCATGAGTAGTGGAGAAAGCTGCGATCTGACGGTCCATGTATCGTCCGTTATTGTCGGCGCCAAGGTAATTTTTCTGGAACCGTTTGAAGCAGCAAGAGGCGACATGTCCCACCTTGCTACAAATCTGGCATGTAGGTCGTGCACCACGAGGGAGCACCACGCTGATCATTGCGACGATTGTTGGCAGGTGGCGGCGAGTTGGGAGTGTAGGCTTGGGACTATATGCCGGTTTAGCAGCACCATGCGGATCAGAGGCGGTGGGCTGGTATGGACGCCGCCGCCCGGGCGAGATATGTAATTCGCCATGTGTACACCTGTGTTGAGTTCGGAGCGTCGAGACTCGATACGTTGCTCAGTGGCTAGAAGTTGTGCATATATGTCTCGGACAGGTATAGGATCAGACAGAGCTCTCGCTGAAACAAGCTGCACCAAAGAGTCGTAGTCGTTGTCGAGACCTTGGCATAGGAAACCAGTGAATTCTTCAGGACGCAATGGTTGTCCAATAGATGCAAGCTGATCCGCCATTGCCTTGATTTTGTTGAAAAGGTTGATGCCGACGAGTTCAACTTCCTGGCTTGGTTGAGGTCGCTGCGGATGGCCATTGCGCGCGCTATGGATTGCGACGCAAAGCTCCCGGTAAGAGTCTCCCATGCCTCCCTGGACGTGTTCACCATTGTCATCATCCCAAGAACGCTCTCGGAGAGAGAGCAGACGAAGGCAGTGAGTATTGCCTGGTCTTGCTGATGCCCATGCCGAGTATTCCGGGTTGGGGGTAGGAGCTCCGCCTTGCATCGTCGCCGTGACCATCTTCGGTGGGCACGGAAGAGAGCCATCGACGAACCCATAGAGTAGATTGCTCCGTAAAATTGGAACAACCTAGGTGCGCCAGTAGAGGTAGTTCTCGCTCGTGAGTTTGATTGTAATCTGATTCGTCAGGTTGATCGGTTTCACCGGTATGACGGACGTCACCATGGTTGCGCTGGCAGACTTAGAGCCTGAGGAGAAGGGCGCAGCCGAGAACCCGGAGAAGAGCACAGAGGAGGTCTGCATGGCCGTGGATGGCGAGGTCGCCATGTCTGTACAGAAGCTATGGGCAAGATTGAGTTAGCGATCGAAGGTAGCGAACGATCTAGGTTTCAGGCCGCCGTGGGCTCTGATACCATGACAAACGAAGTAGTATTGGAAGGGTATCACACAGCACCGCAAGGGCCGGCGTGTATTGCATTATATACAGGTACGGTACAAGTACATGTCAGATACGGTTTGGTTACAGAGTCCAAAACCGTATCTAATACAAATAGTAAACTACCTACAATTACATAGTTTATCAGTTCTAAAGACTTCAACATATCCCAACAAGCGGAATGTCGCATATGCTACTATCAGAAGTACTGATCCTACAACTAAGGCTGGTGGGATTGAGTTAGGTGCTGAATTCACACTTGTGTGCATAGATGAATCTATTCTGGAAAATGAGGAGTTAGTGAGAGAAGTAGGTGGTTGCATGACAGTTGGTGATGCCTTTTCTTCACGATTCTTAATTGCTTGGCCTTCAGCTTTTGTAAGTTAATTAAAGATTTTTTTCAATTTCGAGAATCCTATTTCTGTATATTTGATCGCAGCTATATGTCCAATTTGTTTTGTGCAGATTCGAAAGAAGGATGGTTGAGTGGCTAGATGAAGAAGCTAATAAATTTGACTTATCAATAATTATAGTTTTTTATGGATAGATTGCAAAATGTAATATTATTCACAATGTCTTCTTTGGTCGCACGGATACATATGCTATGGTGTAATATTCTTTGCGATGGTGTTTTGTATAGTCAAATTGATATGAATTATGGTGCTGCACCGGTGTAATCTTGATATTTATTTATTGAAGTGCAATATTTATCCTACCATTTTGTGTCTTTGAGATATCTTGATATTTTAAATTTTTGAATGTGTCAGCTTCATTTTATTTTTCATTTTCAAAGTGCTAAGCATCAAATATATTAATTCGTTGAACATGAGCAATTATTTTTTATTAACAAGGGTATAGACATAAATGAAATACACCTACTTTTCTGGTTATTAATTGAAAATAAATACGTTAATTCTCTTGCAATTAGTGTTACTCATGGTGTTACTATAAGTACACAATTGTGTTACTACGGTAGTTGGCAACAATGATTATTGTGTTACACCATTTGGATATTATGTTACTAGTTGTATTCTGAAGCTAAAAAAGATGTTACTAATTGTGTTACTGCAGTTAGAAAATATGCTACCACCAATGTTGTACATCCATGAATATATGTTACTACTTATGTTACAGCAGTTAAAAAATGGTGTTACTAGTGCAGTTGGTAACACATAATATGCCTGTTACTACAACATAATGGTAACACAATTTTTAACATATGGTAACAATTATTATGTGTGACAGTGGACAACTCACAGTAACACTGCCTAATGGAACACATATAAAATTGTGTTACTGCTTGGCGTAGTAACACTGTTTTGAACCTGTAGTAACACAAGACTGTGTTACCAAAGATCTGTCATGTTGTAGTGCAAACAGGCGATACCGACGCTCAACCGCGAATCGACAACCCGGCGTTTCTCGTCTGATACCAACAGGACCAGGTGATACTCTCTGCCATCCTCTCCTCTCTGACAGAGGTGGTCCTCGGCATCTTCGTCCTCACCACTACTTCTGACGAGGCATGGTCCACCCAGGCGGGAAGCTTTTCCAGCAAATTGACGGCACGCAACATGCAACTCAGGTATAATTTGTCAATTCTTAAGAAGCATGAATCACCTCGACTGTCTACTTGAATCGCGTCAAGACCCTATCCGACACCTAGACGTTGATAGGCTCGCCATTTGCAACCAGAGGAGTTTATCCCCTACCCGAGCTACATCGTTGTGGACTAATGAGCATTCCACTAACTGAGATACATCGTAGTGGTCTAGTGGCCGCATCTAAAATAGCAAAAATAGTGCATAAGAGCCAATTCATTGGGTTTTTATTAGAGTTAAATATGTGGGGCACCCATAAACTTGTATTGGATGTGTAAATACCGACACAAACTTAAAAAGTGGGGTGGGCTAACCCTTAAAGTACTTGTTATATCCTGTTCAGTTTTAGTCAAAATAGGCGTAGCATGCCATGCTGGCAAGTGACACAGGCTTGAGCTTTGCTATCTTGCAGAAATCCCCAATTCCACATATTCCTCGCCACTGTACCCGTAGGTAGCGAATCCCAATTTCTCGTATTTCTAACGTTATGCTACCCCGGCGTCGACGATCGGCTACATCGGAGGGCGATTGATTATTGAATAGCTAATAATATTAATTTTGTTTCACTGACCATTCTTTTGTTCGAATCTACATCCTGAGGAAGATGAAGCCACCTAAAAAAAGCAGAGATCATACGCTGTCCACTGGGGGAGGGGTGATTATCAATGGTTCACAGTATTCTGATTTTTGCACAAAGTTCTCTTGTTTCTTTGGAGATCCTGAAATGTTGATGTTTCCTTCAATATACTCACATGTCTTTCTCCCTACGAGCACATCCATCGGAGTAGTCTTACAAGTTTTCATTGAGACTTGGGCTTTTTCTGAAAAATTATCGGCCCAAGATCTCCAACGTTGCAACCGATTTTGCAATTTGGACTAATGTGACTTTTTTTTAAATATTGTAATGCAAGTTTATGGACCGTGACACCCCGTTTTGCAAGTGTATAGTGGTATTTGCACATAGAAGAGACGCTGACACGTTGTGCCCCATGTATTTAACTCTTTTATATTAATAACACGATATGTTAATTTTAATTTTTTTTTAGAAAAGGAGGGTGCGAGTCCCCGGCCTCTGCATCGAGTGATGCACACAGCCATTCGCACTTATTAATTCCAACCAGATTTACAAAGTACAATATTGAAGAACAAACTGAAGTCAAAACCTCGACAACAAGGTCGCTACCACTATGATGGGGGTGACTAACACCAACGCACATCATCTAAAAACAGCTAAACACTCAACGCACACCGATGTGCACGCTTTAGTCGCTGCCGCCGTCTTCCACGAACCCGTCTTCAGAAAGGATCAACACCATGACCTTGCAAAATCAGGTCTGCCGTCGGCATCGCCACGATGCCAGACAGCGCCACCAAGTGCGAGTCCATCAACCCGAAATCGAGACCCCGCAACGCCACGCCACCGAGCCTCACCGACATCGACGTGGTAGATGAAACACCGCTCCGCCAGCTGACCCCCTCCAGGTGGTTCGTGTTCCAAAACGATGCCCTCAAGAGGGTGAACGACACCGAAGGTGACGCCATCGTCTGATCTGGATAACCAGATCTGGGGTTTCCCCCGGAACAACACGAGTGAAGTGACAAGAGCAGCAAGGACGATGCCTTCTACAAGGAAACGACGTCAAGCGACATCGTCATCGTCCGCCAAGACCGAGGTCGAGGTTCGGCTTTCACCGGCTGTCACGTCACCCCGAAACTCGTCATCGAAAGGGAGGCGGGTGATTTGCAGCGGCAACTCCTTCAACAAGGTGGCGGCACACACGGGCGCCGCAGTCGCCGGCCAAAGCCCGGCTTTCACCAGCCGCCATCCTCGCCTCCAAGATCGGCGGGATCTGAAGAACGAGGTCACCACGCCAAGCCCCCGATCAGCCTGGAGATCCGCCAAATCGTGCAGATCGGCTCCGCACTAGCCTCCCAGCCGCGCCGCCAATGGCCGAGACCATGAGACGACGGATCTAGATGGGATCTAGACCCACGGCCAGCCACCCGCTCGATCCGCCGAAGACGGATCAAAGACAGCAGCGGCCGCCGCCTGATCGATGCCGCCGTCCGACCACCGCGCCCGAAGACCTCCGTCGAAGCCGCCCCAGCCGCCGCGTCGGAATCGTCGTCACACCTCCACCCCCAGTGCCTTAGGCACCAGGGGTCCGCCGCCACCGCGGCCTATGCCGGCGGCAGCGGCGGAGGGGTACCCGGGAGTGGAGGGGGAGGTTGGGCGGCGGGGAGAGGTGCCCCCCGGCGACGCCCTGGGGCGCGCCGCGGAAGGGGTGGGAGGTGGGAGGTGGGAGGCCGATATGTTAATTTTAATTGTAACTCTTTTGTCCAAATATTACCAAACTGAAGGGTACACATGATTTTCGATATATATTTACCCGCGAGGTTTTTTTTTTCTTGCATAGCTAGCTTAAATTTATTTCATAACACACGATGCATAATAGTACAACTTAAACACGCTGACTCGCTGACCACCACAATTTTTAAGTTTTATACCCGGTGACCGGCCTAGGCCTTGATCACTCTTTCTTCCGTATCCTTGCCGACGTTGCCGATAGAAGTTCAGTCAGATGATGCATGGAGGGTGTAGGATGTTGTACATGTTGATATTTTTCTATATCGTACATGTTGATATTTTATCTATATGTTTGGTCAAATTTACAAAGTTTGATTTTGACTAAACTAACAACGCAATGTAGTTGTGAACGGAGGGAGTATAATAGCAGAATAGCGCATAAGAGCTAATAAACTAGGAGTGGTTTTTCATATTCATGATAGAATAAGTTAATTTTATTATGACTCCTTGGGAGTGGTTTTTCGAATTCATAATACAATAAGTTAATTTTATTGTGACTCCTTTATCGAAATATTATGACAAAACAGGGAGTACATATATGATTTCCGGCATACATCATACCTGGGAGGATTTTTTTTTCTTGCACAGGTTACATTTATTTCATAACACACGATGCATCCTAGTCCAACTTAAACACGCTGACCACAACAAATTTTAAGATTTACTAGCAAAATACCCGTGCGTTGCTGCGGGCTGACATATACACTCAAAAAATTATAGGGTGGATGAGACAATTGTATTAGCGAATAGCACTGAACAGTAGCGTATTATTTTGTATGACGCAAATTGAAGTACTCGAGAAATTGAGATAAAAAAGTTATGTCCCTAGTCGGTTGTCATTCTCCTATTCATGATCAACATATGACGACAACAGTTTGAAAGGTATGGTATGCCAAATGTTGTATACCAAATTCAGCAGCCATAACACACCAGAGTTAAATACATAATTCGTGTAACAATTATATATTGATCGTCTTTCCTATATATATGCTGATCATGCTCGACAACAAATAATCGGTACCGTTAAAAAGCTGGATTGAAACCACACACCTGCAATGGCTCATTCTCATCGGTAGTGCCAAGACTCTCGTCCATAAGAATCTGACAGCTTGAGAGGATAACCGAAAGAAAGACACTTCTAAACAACGTTGGAAGCGAATTTCAGAGCCAAGAACAACAAAGATCTGTACAACCGTTTGCATCCTCTGTACGATACAAGAACTCGATCTGTACAATAGTTTACATCCTCTGTACGATACAAGAACTCACAGAATCGTGCAAAGCAAAGCTAACAGTGGTGGAACACGTTGGGCTGGATGGAGCTCTTGGCTGTAGTGAACTGCATGTCAGTACAGCTCGAACGACGTTGACCTGGGTGTCGTGGAAGAGGCCGGAGGAGGATACACGAACTGCGGTGACCAGGGCGTCGCGGGTAGAGGCCGGAGCCGGACCGGTGAACGGCGACGAGCTGGGTGTCAGGCAGAGGTCAGAGGCAGACCAGCGAGAGCCGGTGACCTGGGCTTGTGTCCGACTGTGCAATTCCTTGGCGTCGCACCGTCGCGTCCAACACCTGTGCGTCATGGGATGCAGCGGTGGAACGTGGTTGTGCCAGGCGGCTGAGGCAGCGAAACCTAGCGGTGACTGTGAGGATGAGAAACTGGACCTGGTCCACAGGAGGCGGCCGAAAAACTCTTGCTTGGGCGTCCTAGGTGCGAAGAGGAGTGCTCAGGCGTCCTTTCTCTGCCGGTCAGAGCCACGAGGAGCTGGGTGGTGCCGGATCTAACGCGGCCGGCGGTAGTGAGCTTGAGGGCAGATTTGAGGTGGAGGGCAGGGACCGTGGTGGAGGCCCCCGGAGCAGCTCAGTAGAAGAGGAAGGATGGCGTAGCGGGGAGGATCTAGGGGCTGGGTGCTACGCCGGAGGAGGAGAACGGGAGCAGGGATGCAGCGATGGCGGCGTGGGATTAAAGTGCAAAAGTGGCTAGCCGTATTATTGCCGGAACTGTTTGAAGCTTAGTCTTCTGATTACGACTCCTTAGTCGAGTTGGATTAGGATTCACAAGGCCCCCAAGGCACAGTTAGTATTGCGAGGACGTACCACCCGATCGTACAGCCAGAACGTACCATCACGGCAGCTTTCAATATTATAGTATAGATAGATAGAAGATAGATAGATAGATAGATAGATAGATAGATTACCCGGTGACAGGCAGAGGCAGTATATCCCAGGCCTTGACCACTCTTCCCTCTCCTTGCCGACGTTGCCGATGGAAGTTCAGTCGGATGATGCATGGAGGGTGTAGGACACTGCCAGCTAAATTAATTAGTTCTGGTGGAGCGGTTTGACAGAGTGTCCGAGGTTGATGATGCCCGAGGCGGAGCGCGGCCACTCCTTGTCCTTGGCCTTGTCGATCATCACCCTCCCCCACGACACCCACCCTTCCCAAGACATCCTCTTGTCCCAGTTGCTTCCCCACTCCAGCAGCAGCCTCAGCCCTTCCTCCGCCGCCGCGGCCGCCTCGTCCCACCTTCCGACGTTCATGTTCAGCAGCACCTGCGCCAGCACCAGCCATGGCTCCCCCACTAACGGGTTCTTCCCAATGCTCTGCCGCAGCAGCGACTCTATTTCCGTCCAGTCCCCGTCGCCACCTTTGTTCACGTCGCTGCAGATCGCCTCCCAGTACAGGTCTCTCGCGGCGATTTGCTCATCCGGGTCCAGCACCTTGCTGCACCGGTAGAATACTGGCGGGATGGAGAGCTCCAGCCCCGCGTCATCGTCGTCTTCCTCGACGACGCCTTCCAGGCGGCGGAGGTGCTCGTCCGTGGCGATGAGGCGGTAGATGGCGGCGAGCCTGGACATGACGGTCATCCACAGCCCCGGCTTGCAGGTGCCCGGCCAGAGCGCGGCCCAATTATCGCCGGCGAACTCGAGCCTGCCGTCCTTGTTGTCGAACAGCTTGTCCTGGTAGTCCATGTACTGGTCGCTGAAGTCGGCGACAGTCATCAGCACGAACACCGCCAGCACCCTCCGCGACAGCGCCACCGGCTTACCCGTCCGGATATGCGGCACGACCACGCCCTCCTCCGGCACCACCGCCCGCAGCTTCACCCGCCACGCCTCCGACCTCACGAACTCGCCGCCTGCAGCCTTGACGAGGGAGGCCTCAGCGGCGGCAAGGTGGCCCCTGAGCTCGGCGTCGGTGTAGCGGAGGTGGAGGTCGTCGTGCAAGACAGCGTGGCGCGGGACGACGCAGAAGAGGTGCACGAGACGCTCGGCGTCGGCGCCGACGATGTCTTGGACGTGGGCGCGGCTCACGTCGGGATCGAAGATTGCGAGGTCGACGTAGGAGTTGGAGTAGGAGGAGTGGAAGAGGCCGCAACGGGACACGACGTCGGGCGCGCCCCACAGGCTGAGGATGCGGTGCATGTTCACGAGGTGCGCCAGGAAGGTGCCGTTCTTGTGGTGACCCTCGCCGGCGCCGGCGAAAACGAGGACGGACACGCGCGAGGGGAGCTCTGGGTCGACGGCGCTGAGGTCGCCGCGAAGGAACGGCCGCGCGGCGGCGAGGAGGGACGGCAGCGTCTCGTTTGTGCTGCTGCCGCTGCTGATGCCGTTGTTGCTCTTGGTCGCCATGATCGATACAGGTTTGGTTGCTTGGTGTGCTTTTCTGTGGACTATTCTGATTTCTTGAGTCCGCCTATTTATCAGCGGTGTCTCCATGGGAATGCACATCAGCGGTGTCGCCATGATCGATTCAGGTTTGGTTGCTTGGTGTGTGCTTTTCTGTGGAGTATTCTGATTTTTGGAGTCCGTCTATTTATCAGCGGTGTCGATCTCCATGGGAATGCATGCCAGGCACCTGCGAAAATTAAAAATTGAAATATTTACAACAGGACGTTTTGGTTTTGTGTTATCTTGCTAGCGCGCTGCTGCGTCACCTGCAAACCAACGGAGGCTAGCTTGGTACCGTGTGATCGATGTTCATGGAATGGTTCCAAGTTAGCTTTGCAGCTTTTGAGATTGCTGGAGCCTGGCTAGCTGACGTGCACCGATCAGCTATTCAGCTGAGGTCCGTACGTTCACGATGCGTCCATTTGAGATGAGATATGATCGACTTTTGCTCTGTCAGCTTTGGGAGTACTATTCCTACTCATTTGTACAGACAGAAGATGATCTGTGTTTTTTTCGAACTTGTTGCACTTTACTCGTCGAGACCGAATTTGTTTCCAACGTTGAATACAGATCCAGGAAGGAGGCCATACAGCTAGGGCTGGACATAAAGCTCGATGTTCGTTAAGCTTACTGAACACTCGGTAGGTCGAGTCGTTTGAACTCAACTCGTTTTGTTAATGAACCGAGTTGAGCAGCAATTTTAGCTCGCTAACACTAACGAGTTAAACAAACTAACTAACGAGTTTCACGAGCTACTCGTTAAGCTCGCTAATTTCTTTTTGCACCAAGATGATATCGATGATGATGTGGAATTCATACCATTTCCTGATTCTTGCGTGGAAAGCAACTAAAGGAGGCATGAGCGTTCTGCACTTCTGCTACTTATGAGTTCTTGGAGACCTTCGTGATGTGTTGGAGACCTTTTTCTATTAAGTATTGTGCTGGCATTCGGCAAGTGAGCAACTGGTATATTATTTGTTATCTAATTTCAGTGTGTGGCACTTCTACTATGAGTCTGTGAACTATTAACTGTCGATTTGTCATTTTTGAAGTACTTCTATATATGTTATATTGTACTCATGTGATCATGGCCGGCTGATGCTTGATGCATTTTAAGTAGCTGATTATTTTGATACATCTCCTTAACGAGTTTAACGATCTGTTCGCGAGCGCTCGCGAACAGATAACGAACCGAGCCGAACTTTAAATTTAGCTCGTTATCCTTAGTGAGCTTAACGATCCGAGCCTTAACGATCACGAACCCTAACGAGCCGAGCCTTAACGATCCGAGCAGCTCGTTAGTCCAGCGCTACATACAGCACAACAATTTTGTCTTCATTTTTGCCGATTATTTTTTGGTGTGAAAAGTGACATTTTTTTTCATTTCGAGATGGAAGATATCAATCCCTGCCCTGGATGTATAACTAAGCGTTGCAGCAATTGGGATGCATACCATCCTCAAGTTATATTTGTTGAATAAACTCAGCTGGTTAGAAAGTAGAATCGAGAGTAAACGAGAGAACACCAAAATGATTCAACTGTTCTTGTATTGATGATGTGGTGCTATTTATAGCACCGAACAAGCGGTTACAAAGGGGTATGTCGGTTCTATAAACCGACATATTACAAGCAGGGATTACACAATTAATTAAAGTAATTAATTAAATCCAAACAATATTAACGTGCGCACCCTTGATGACTTAAAGGTACTTGAATAAGCATTGACGATCGATGCATGCAAATTCCACGTCAGTTCACTTTAGGTTATTATTTTCTTTTTTTGTGAAAAAGACCCTGACATTAAAAAAACACCGAGCAGTACAAAACATTTCAACAAAAACAAAAATTACATCGAGATCTTTGAGATGCCCTTTGTCTTCAACCTCCAGACTGTGTCGGCGGCACGCCGCCACTGCCGCTCCTCCCAGAGCCGGCTTGACGTTGTTGCTTTCGAACGGGAAGTCGCCGAACGGGTCAAGAAGACCACATCCGTCCCGGAGCCAAAGAAGAAGGATGAACCGCCGATGAAGCTCCATGACGATCTGAAGAACGCCACCGCCATAAGAAGTCCTTGAGAACCACACCACTTCAACAAACTTCTCGACGTTGCCGTCGAGATGAGGCTGATGTCGGAGAGACTTTACTGGAAGAGGCGTCGCCGCCATCACTTGAACATCGCTACACCAAACCTTAACCCTAAAACCAGGGTAACGGAGCCCTCCCGCTGACGAGGGCCAAGATCCGCCCCGCTTCCATGGCATGAAAGCCACAGGAGCGAGGCAGAGCAGCGGCGGCGCCGACGGGAGGCGGAGGATCCCTAAATTCGCCCGCAGACTTTCGCGAGCGAAGGGGTACGCGTCTCTTTAGGTTATTATTTTCAACCACCTTCATTGGCATGCTCAAACTTTAGGTTATTATTTTCAACCACTTTCATTGGCATGCCCAACCACCTTCAAGTTCAGAGGGCTGATATAAAGGTTTTCCGGTTTCATGCATACTAAGACGTACATTCTCCATACTAAACAACGATCTAAATTACAAGTGTGAATCTTATTACCCAGTAATACATCGTTACAACATATACTCCCTCCATTCCATATTATAAGATGTTTCAATCTTTTTTTTTTGGAAAACGAGATGTATATAGATAAAATTTAGTGTGTAAATTCACTCACTCATTTTACTCCGTATATAGTCTCTATCGGAATATCTAAATATCTTATATTATGAAATAGGGGGTATTAGACTATATGGACCAGCTAATGTCTCGTATCAACAACACTTAGACTTCATACTTATGTATGATACTACCCCTATAATGCATAGTATCATATAGTAGTATCATAGCCATACTTTATTTATTTATTTGTAGAATCTCAATGCAAATATGTGTACAAGATTTACTTGCTATTAAAATTTCTTGTTTTACGTGTCATGATATGGTAGATACCACTATCATCTCTTTTCTCATTAATTGTTATGCCACATCAGATTTTTGTCAACATGACATGCATAATACTAGCTATGATAGTCCCACTATGGCTGGTCTTAGGCTGCTCACAATGGAGAGTAATTTAGACTAGTAACATGCATATGTTACTACTTTAAGTTACTACCTCCATAGTGGGGAGTAACATGTGTGTAGTGTCATATTTAATAGGTTATACACTCATCTTGCCTTGAAATGTGTGATGTTACGGTAACATAGCTAGTTACCACAATCATCTCTCTGCTCATTAATGACCCGCCACATCAGATTTTTTGCCTATGTGGCACTGATGTTACTCCTCATGTTACTCTCATTGTGACTAGCAAGCGATCCTGACTCCCAATGCAATCGCCTATTCTGACTCATTAAATGCTGCTACTTTCTTACTGATGCTCTTTCGCAGCGATAATGCCGTCCAGTCCCCGTCGCTGCCTTTCACGTCGCTAAAGATCGCCTCCCAGTACAAGTCCCTCGCCGCGATCTGCTCGTCCGGGTCCAGCACCTTGCTGCACCGGTCGAACACTGGCGGGATGGAGAGCTCCAGCCCCGCCTCATCGTCGTCTTCCTCGACGGTGTCTTCCATGCGGCGGAGGCGCTCGTCGGTGGCGATGAGACGGTATATGGCAGCGAGCCTGGACATGGCGCACATCCACAGCCCCGGCATGCCGGTGCCCGGCCAGAGCGTGGCCCAGTTGTCACCGACGAACTCGAGCCGCCCGTCCTCGTTGCCGAACAGCTTGTCATGGTAGTCAGTGTACTGGTCGCTGAAGTCGGCGACGGTCATCAGCACGAACACCGCCAGCACCCTCCTCGACAACTCCACCGGCTCACCCGTCCGGATGTGCGGCGCGACCACGCCCTCTTCCGGCACCACCTCCCGCAGCTTCATCCGCCACGCCTCCGACCTCATGTTCTCGCCGCCGGCAGCATTAACGTGAGAGGCCTCAGCGGCGGCGAGATGGTCCCTGAGTTCGGCGTCGGTGTAGCGGAGGTGGAGGTCTTCGTTCATGAGAGTGTGGCGCGGGACGACGCAGAAGAGGTGCACGAGCCGCTCGGCGGCGGTGCCGACGATGGCTCGGACGCGGGGACGGCTCACGTCGGGCTCGAAGATTGCGAGGTTGACGTAGGAGTTGGAGTAGGAGTGGAAGAGGCCGCAGCGGGACACGGCGTCGGGCGCGCACAACAGGCGGAGCACGCGGTACACGTCGACGAGGTGGGCCAGGAAAGTGCCGTGCTTGTGGTAGCACTCGCCGGCGCCTGCGGAAACGAGGAAGGACACGAGCGAGGGTAGCTCCGGGTCGACGGCTGCGAGGTCGCCGCGGAGGAACGGCCATGCGGCGGCGAGGAGGGACGGCAGCGCGTCGTGGGAGCTGGTGCCGTTGCAGCCGCTGCTGATGCCGTTGGTGCTCTTGGTCGCCATTGTCGATTTAGGTTTGGATGCTTGGTGAATTTCACTTGTGTTTGTGTGGGCTGGATTCTGATTTCTCGAGTCTATTTATCAGCAGTCTAAGTGGGAGTGCCATTTTCTTTACTGCGCGGTTATGACTGTAAGTTGAAATGTTTGTTAGGCTAGTCACAATGGGAGTAACTTAGATAGTAACATCACACATTTCAAGACAAGTTTGCTTATGTGGCATGTAGTTAAGGAGGAGAGAGATGTTTGTGGTCACTTAGCTAGTTACTGTAACATCACACTTATCAAGACAAAATGAGTCTATAGCCTAATAAATAAAGTATTATATGACACCACACATATGTTACTCCCCAATGTGTAGGTAGTAACATAGTCTAGTAACATCAGCATGTTACTATTCTATGTTACTCCCCACTGTGAGTAGCCTTAGATGAATTTACCAATTCAATGGACGCACGCTCACGCGGGAGCATTCGTGTTTGATTTACAGGAGGTTTTGTGTTTTCTTGATAGCCAGCTGGTTGCACTGCCACCAGCTACCTTGGTACTGATAAACTAGTTGTGCCTATCCCGTAGTTCTTAGCATAAATAGAGTAGTTAGAATCTGAACTATACTGATCTGCAGTTGTTGTACCGACACCTTTATAAACTCTGATCCTCTGATACAGAAACAAGCATATGCCGGCCATTGTGAGCTGTGCAATCCCCTACGATCCTATCTACTCGCTCCATTGGAAGTCATCTAATTTGAAACGAGGGAGTACTTATGTATCTTCTCGTGGTATCCGAGGCTCCGAGCTAGAGTTTTCATGACCGTCTCTTCTGCCGGTGACCAAAGCGAGCTCACTTCTCCCTTCTCTGCGCACACACGGGCCGCACAGCTGGTTGAAATTTTAGTTGTGGGCATTTAGTTAATGGTCCAACTAATAATTTTGGAAATTCTAATGGCCCATTCATGCATGATGCATGGGTGGGGTTAAAATTTGGTCCCACATTGTTAATCTGTAGAGAGTTGCACCACTTTATAAGGTGACCTCTTTTATCACTGGTAGTGAGAGCGTGATGAATCTTGGAATATTAGCTGCAAGAGTACTGATTCTCGAGACGAATAGACGAAACCTAACCCCTCATGGCGCTCCCCAGGGCGCCGCCGGGGGCTCCTCATATCGTGCCTCCCCAGTCCTCCCTTAGCTGGTCCATCGAGCCGCCGTTGCCGCCGGCTCTTGCCACGGCGACGACTGGCCTAGCCGCCAAGAGGTGGTCTGGGGGTGGTTGCCTGGAGTTCAGCGGCGGAGTTGCTGGGGCGGTGAAGTCATCGTGGCTTTGAGCAGCGGCCAGGGCGGCGGCCATGACCGGGGTGGAGGCGGAGGTCGACTTTCGGCGACGCGTTCTCTGCTGGCGGCGGGATCTGGGGCTGGGAGGGCATTGGATCCCGACTGGGTGATGGCCTCCTCCTCATCTCCTCCTTGCTGCATGGCTTTTTCGGCCGGATCCGAGGGAAGATCGCCCCTGTTTCTGCCGTCTTCTTCCTCGTTGTCGGCCTTCACCGGTTGGGTTTGGAGTGGCAGATCAACAGGGTGCCGGCGGGTGGCGAGGGGGCTACTGGCTTGGCTTGATGGTGGTCCTAGGGTTCCTAATCGCGCTAAGATGAAGAGCTAGAGATAATGTGACTAGCCAGAGTGACGGGTTTCGGAAGGCTCCGCCGGCGATCTCCCAGAGGCGTTAAGACCTAGAGATAGCTGGATCAGGTGGGATTCGGTCGCGCTGCAAGGAACCAGCGAGAAGCTCTGCTTCTGTTGCCATCATGGGCAAATCCATGGTGAAGTCAGACGCGGAGAAGGCCATGGAGGCTGAGATTGGAGGATTGACAGTGGTACTCGGAGCCTTAGAGTTGATGAGGAACTGGCTTCGAGTTTCAGGAATCGTGTCAGCAGTATGTAAGTGGGGGCGATAGCACAGGTGAAGTTCAGTGTCTTACATCTCAGGGTGAAAATCCAAGGTCTGGCCTTAATTGGTTGTGCCTGACAATGGCCTTGTTGAACGCATTGTTTTGAGAGCGGGGAATATCTCCAGGGTGAAAACCAAAGATATTCGTTCGGGCGATGATGACGTTTGTGCACTTTTTCCTTCTTGAAGGCGTCGCTTTTGGAGAATTTGATTGTTGCTGCAAGGACTGTAACTCTGTAGCGGGACTTTTCTTTTTTGTTTCTTCTTCTTATTGATTTTCGGCTGTGTGCATCCATAATACCCTAGGTTATTGCGTTGTTGCAGAGGCTGGGTGTAATTCGTATCTCCGCGATATTAATATATACTCTTTATCTATAAAAAAATAAGGATGAGAAGAGAACAACCTCCCACACGCACTTCCTCCGCCACCGCGTCGAGTTTTGGATGTGCATCGGTAGCAGGGACAGTAGGCCTCCAGAACCCAGCCTCTTGTGATCCTATACGGAGAAGGGCGATAAGATTTTTGGGAAGCGCACTCACGCGACTACCGGCGGCGACTACTTCCCAAATGACGATTTCTTACCCGACATCGGTAACCTGTTCATTTACATGGCAGACGACGCCAACGGTTTTGCTCCCGTAGTCCCGTATGTAATTTTGTCCAGTCTGTTCGCGATCACGTTTTTCCTAGCGTTGCTGTAGATTTGATCTATTTGTCTATCGTACTACTAGATTGCAACATTAGTCTGATACTCGTTATTTCTGTCATGAATTGTATTCTTTCTTTGTGGATTAAATCAGATGCTAAATTGCTCATATAATCAATACAACCATGGCATTTGTTGGACATATGCTCTAGAGACAATAATATTCAGTTATTATTTATCTTCATGTTTGTTACTAATGTTTATATCTTTTTGCTGTAACTACATTGGCAATTGAATTGTGAGTATTCAAAGGAAAACCTCCGATACACGTGTAGAGATATAGACAATACCAAGTGTTTCTAGTCTTGTTTCTAAGACTAGCTCATCCTATTGTTAGATTGTCACGTTTTGCTAATCATGGCCTTTTGTATAAGTCACACAACTATCAGAGTATATTGTCGGAATGAAAATAGTACTGACCTGACCGAATTGTATGATCTTGCTAAGAGACAGATCGTTACAGATGAAATTAGCAATCGATCATATGGAGTTTTTGTTAGCCATATTCCTATACTATAAGAATATCTAGTGACCGCTCATCTGATGGATTGGGGATTATAACGGTGGCTTTTGAGGTATAAACCAGAATGAGTAATGGAACGTAAGTCATTAAAGACTGGTGCTTACTCCTCCGGACGATGGAGAGATACATATTCTAGGTCATGTCAGTATTACCGATGTCACCCAATCGTCTGGCAAGATAGAGTGTGATTTATCACAGGACATCGAGACATAATGAGAAAAGAGAATGATATCGGTACGAGTTAATATGTGCAGTGATCCAATGGGTTTGATGACGCTAGATCGCATTGTCTCATCTCGTGATATCATTGGTATCGTGTACGTAAGGGGATTAGCGTAATGAGAAACACAAAAGAGGTTTCATCATTTATTCGTGAACACATAGGTGCCAGTACTGCCGTCTAGGTCCCAATGCTGGTTATTGTTCGGTAAGTATTTCGGGCATGCCTCTGTGTGCCGAACCTTTCGGGTCACACACTTAAGCAGTAAAGCTGTAGTCAATCTTTTACTAGTTATAGGAACAACTCCAATGTCTATAAGAGGTATTCCGATGAAGTTATCATGAGAGGCATATTTTGCCGGTATAGGGCTGAGAGTTTTGAGAGAGAAATATGGCGAACATGAGATGTTCCAGGATGCTGGGAAGTGTTTCCGACATCAGTGGATAGAGTTAATGATTTTTTCTAGATAGTATAATTGGTTCCGGAAGAGTTTTGGAGGAAAACCGGGAAGGGGCCCAGGGGAGGGTGTCCCAGGGCTACGCTTCACCTAGTGTGAGGCCAGCCGCTTGGGCCCCGCCCCATGGTGGCCGGCGCACCCCTATTAAAATATGTGATTTTTAGGAGTTCGTATTGAATTAGGAGAGGAAAAAGACAAAAAGGAAAATGGTTGGGGGAGGAGTCCTTGTTGGACAAGGACTCCCCAAACCGACTTGGGAGAGGGGCCGGCGCACCATCCCCCTCTCCCCCTTATATACTCCCCCAAGCCTCAAGGGTTTGACATACATGTTCCAACCAGAAACACACAATTGCCATGGTGGCTTTCTCTCTCTAATTAGATATCATGTGTTGAGAATTAGTTTTGTCTACTCTCATATAGATCTAATCTAGATCAACTACTTATACTAGGCCGAAAGGTTATCTCTCTTTGTTGGGCGTTGACCTCTAGATAGCGGAACGCTGACCGATTTGCGAGGTGTACGCGTGGATACTAGAAGAGGGCGGGATTACGCAAGTGATGCTCACGAGGGAATCGACAACAATCTCACCTCCCGGCGTGGACGCGAGATTCTTAAGGCTGTACCGACATCTACTTCTGCAAATACAAGATCTTCCGTAACGGTGTTTGTAAGTATTCTAGATCATCCGCATTATGGGCTAAGTCATATCTTCATAGTAGATCTTGGCGGTTATGTAAGACGGAAAATTTTAAATTTCTGCATGTAACCCGATAGCATCTTCATCAACTCCGCCCGTGCCGATCAACTTCGCTCAAACTATGAAGCTACCGACGGAGAATTATCTCTGTCGGCATGCTCAAGTCATTCCAATCTTGCGCAGCAACAGACTGTGGGCTACATCGACGGCACCTTCGAGTGGCATACCGAGACGACCGTAAACGCCCAAGCCAGCGACACCGGCGCTCCACCGTAATTCGACAACCCAGCGTATCTCGTCTGGTACCAACAAGACCAGACGATCCTCTCTACCATCCTCTCCTCTCTGACAGAGGTGGTCTTCGCCATCGTCGTCCTAGCCACTACTGCCGAGGAGGCATAGTCCACCTTGGCGGGGAGCTTCTCCAGCCAATCGACGGCACGCAGCATGCAACTCAGGTATCAATTGTCAATTCTTAAGAAGCAAGACTCATCTCGACTGTCTATTTCAGTCGTGTCAAGACTCTGTCCGACACCTTGAAGTCGATCGGCTCGTCCCTACGCTCAAAGGAGTTTATATCCTACCTGAGCTACATCTTACTGGACTAACAGAGCATCCAACTAACCGAGCTACATCGTAGTGGACTAGTGGCCACACCTAATATAGAAAAAATAGCGCATAAGAGCCAAATAATTGGATGTGGTTTTTATAGAGTTAAATACGTGGACACCCATAAACTTGTATTGGATGTGCAAATGTAAACACAAACTTGTAAAGTAGGGTGGGCTAACCCTTAAACTTGTTATCATATTCAATTTTAGTCATAATAGGCTTAGCATGCCACGCTGCTAAGTGGCACACGCCTGAGCTTGTTATTTTACAGAAATGCCCAGTTCCACATATTCCTCGCCCCTGTACTCGTAGCGAATCCCAATTCCGCGTATCTCTAACATTATGCGATCACGGCGCCGATGATACGCTGCACCGGAGGGCGATTGATTATTGACTAGCTAATAATATTTATTGTTTCGCTGCACTTTATTTTCTTCGAATCTTCATCCTCATGAAGAAGAAGCAACCTTTTTTTTACACGCAAAAACAGTAGGGAAAAACCCTGCTGCCTTATTTTCTATTTTCTCATCTCAAAAATATGTACAAGGTTACAACTTAAAAAGTTCATAAAGTGTCCACCCATTGGGTCATGCCAACTTTAAGAGAGGGCTTAGCTCAATGCAAAACAAGCTTAGAGGAGTAAACAAAATTCTGGAAGCAGATATCAATATCAATATTCTGGTTATCAAAGATGCATATGTTTCGATGGTTCCATAAACTCCAGCATCCCACAACGAGAGACTCCTTGAAACAGATACTTATATCTCTTCCTTGCTTCCATGAGCATATTCGTCAAATCGAGGCCAATATTCTCGTCCATGTTGTCACCGGTTTCTTACAAGTTTTCACTGAGACATGGGCTTTTTTTGGAAAAATATCGGCCCAAGATTGCAAGCGATGCTGTGCAATTCGGACAAATATGACTTTTTTTGTACGGTACAAGAGGAGGGGCGGGGTCACCCACCTCAGGCCTTGTTTACTTCTAGTTTATTTTAGGGGATTGGAGGGGATTATCCCGGATCTCGGAAAATCCCCACTAGTTTGTTTACTTCTAGTGTATTTTAGGGGATTAGAGGGGATAATCCCTAGATATCCCCCACGAACCACATCATTTTTGCCTAGATTGAAAACTCTAGGTAATGCTAGTGTATTTTTGGGGAAGGGTATTTGTGGGGATTTGTGGGGATTGGGTGAACACCAAATCCCCTCCCATCCCCACTCCTACCATCCCCTAGAAAACCCTTGGAGTAAACAAGGCCTTAATGATTTTTCATTCACGCCGAAAACAAGAGGGGGCGCAACACGCACGGGTGGCATACCGCCCCACGGGAGAGAGTACACAAGGAAGAAAGGGAGGGGTTATGACTAAATGAAACAGGAGTCACACTAAGCCATCGAACCGGGCACGAAGCCCGCTGAGATTAATCCGTCGGGACGCGCACACCACCCAGAGCCTCAAGTTATCTAGTCGACCGTAGCTAGCGAGCACCATGTCATCGCAAGCAGGGCCGTGTTGAGAGCATATGGGTGCATCTGGGGGAGGTGGTTGGCAAGCGCGGTCAGGAGCGTCACCAAGTCCGCGTCGGTGGGGAAGGCGTAGGAGCGTCACCTCCGATAGGGGCGGGCAACGGACAAAACAATGGAGCAGGTACTCACGGCGTGATGGGCAGTCCGGCGACGGCACGCAGCCATGCCAGAACAGACGATAGTGGGTGCCCAATGTATTTAACTTTTTTATATTCATAACACTATAAGTTAATTCTAACTAGCTGGGTGGCCCGCGCAATTGCGCGGCTAGACATTTTTTGTTTGTTACATATTGTTGCCGAAGTATATTTATAGGATTGATTTTAGTTATATTTCTCACATATTTGTCAAATTTTTTATAAAGCTCTTTATTTGTCCTAGCTTTTGTTAATTTCATTAAATTTGTGGCATTTTAATTTGGTTACATTTTTAAATTTCACCCGCATCCAGTAAACTGTTCTTCTTATTCCTTTATACATACTTTTTTTGTGCTTCCACTGTAAGAGCATATCACAGTATTTTATATGAATTTTTCTACCATCTATTTCAGTGAAAATATATTATTTAGCTCAATGCATTATTACATTATTGTTAATTTAAAATTCGAAATATACATATTAGAATATTGAATTTACAATTTTAAATTCGAAATATACGTATAGGGCTGATTTGAAGTGACAACATAAGATTAACGGTACTGTTATCTGCTAGCTTCATATCCCACCAAAGATTATACCATACGAATATTCCGTTATGTCTTCAAATCCTCATCCCTGGTGGGTGCCTTCCCAACAATAATTATGTGTAGGAACTTTACATCCCCGTGCTTAAAATTTGTGATATATATATATTCCTCTATGATTCATCGATGCCTTATTGCAGCCTTATATTTTTTAATAACTCCAATGATGCTTCCACTCATGCTCATGTTAATTTTATTTGTCTCAGATCTAGTTTGTTACATACTCCCTCCGTTCCTTGATATAAGGTGTATAGTTTTTTGAAGAAAAATCCATAATATAAGGTGTATTTGCTATAAATGGACAATTGGACCCATCAAAAAATGAGATCTAGTCTCAAAAGAGGGATTTAACGGATTGTATTCATATTGTGCCTATGAAGAACTCATATCTCGCTGTTTTTTCCAGATTTTTTTTAGTCCACTCTATGTAAAATTCTCTGTCTTAATATAATTATATACCCTACATTCAGGAACGGAGGGAGTATAGTTTATGCATGGAAATTACCTCGACAGTATCAATATAAACCTACATTGGATACCATGGTGACTTGAATCTATGCGACGTTTTTTTTCAGCATAAATGTACCTGAACACAAATGAGCTATAGATGGAGTGAAGCCTTATACAATGGTCAGGTAGTTGCTAGCTGATACGATAATGCATAACAGATAACACGCTCATACTTTTTTTTCTTCAAAAAACTGAAACGTACCTGGTTGCAGCTGCTAAACATTCGCACCATGCATGATTAGTCGACCCCATTACTGTACGACGATATGCTCCTTGTAATCTTCCTCCAACGCCGGCCAAGGGCACGAATACTACTTGCATATCGTTACAAATCGTTGGTATCATTGAAGGGGCCTGAAGTGCGGTAATAAATCAAGTTCATCTGTATGCGGCTGGCGAGAGAGCGGCCCAAGCATTGTGCGGCGGCACAACCTGCGCCGGCGTGCTGGCGATGCATGAGTACGGCGATGTCCCAGGTGCTGCTAATCGCTTTAGGAACCTTAAAGCCAAACTTGGAAGCCAGCGCAAGTAAGTCGATCTGACGGCCAGATAAGTCGCCTTTTTCACGATCTCGAAGCATCAGCGTTCTTCACGATCACGGCCGATGTTCGCCAGCCAGACAAAATCGTCGTGCGAATCCTGGCCATGCAGCTGTTCTGCGACGCCTTCCATATGGTTAAGTGCTCCAGACATACGGTGTCCTCTGTAGTGCCTCCCGAGAGTATATGACGGGAGATCGCCGCTCTCCATCCTGTTGGTGTGGCTTTGCTGACCGAATCAAGCTGATGTAGGCGACGTCGCTGGTCGAGTGCTCCTTGCCGATGGCCTCCTATCCGATGTTAGACGGCAGATCGCCATGCTTCGTCTCATCGGCGTGGAAAGAATTAGCGTCAAGAGAGGAGATGGTCGAGTCTCCTTGCCGATGGCGTCCGATCCGATGTTTGTTGCGGCCGCCGTCCCGAGACGGCAGATTGTCGCCATACATACTCCTCGAAGACTTTAAGGTACGCTCGGGTCATCTTTAGAGTTTGTCAGCTTCATTGGCGCGAGATCGCCGTCGTCGCATCTAGGTAGCTTCATCGGCATGACATTGTCATTGTCTCCTCGAGTTCATGGATCGCTCTATGCTGGGCCAAGAACACTGCCATATCCAAATCCACCGGACCGTCGTCGGGAAGCCAGAGCAATTAACCGCCGACATCTACTCCATCGCGCGCAAAACCTGCATGAATCGCCGCCGAAAGTTCCTCCTGCGAAGAAGCACCAATCAATGTCAAAAGAAATAAAAAATTCATAACTGTCCTCGTGATAACTATGGTATATATCTTCCGTGGGTTCCTAATCTTTCATCTAGGATATACATATGTGTTACGTGCCCTAGAAGAAGGCTAGGACTTTCCATTGCATACTCCTACCTACGCAGACGTGATCGATTAAGCCTCGTACCAATCATGGAATTGTTTATAAAGCGTTTGGTCATCGGCCTTTGTGCACGTGGTTCGTTCCCTCGATTACTAATGGTAACTCTGAATCGTTTTGTCTAAATCGGAGCCGTTAGTTTATGTGGTTGGAGGCTTGATAAATCTGAGCCGTTTATTGTCTTGTGTTTTAATTATATAATAGATTGTGTCCAAATATTTTACCAAACAGAGCGGTGCCCCATGTATGATCTTCGGCATATATTTAGCTGTGAGGATTATTTTTTCTGGCATAGGTTATATTTATTTCATAACACACGATGCATCATATAGTACTCTTTCTGTGAGTACAATTTTTAAGTTTTACCCGGTGACTTGTCCACTCTTTCTTCCGTCTACTTGCCGACGTTGCCGATGCCCGATGGAAGTTCAGTCGGATGATCCAGCTAAATTAACTAGTTCTGCTGGAGCTGTTTGACGAGTCCGAGGTTGATGACGCCCCAGGTGGAGCGTGGCCACTCCTTATCCTTGGCCTTGTCCCTCATCACCCTCCCCCACGACACCCATCCTTCCCACGTCATCCTCTTGTCCCAGCTGCTTCCCCACTCCAGCAGCAGCCTCAGCCCTTCCTCCGCCGCCGCGGCCGCCTCATCCCACCTCCCGCAGTTCGTGTTCAGCAGCACCTGCGCCAGCACCAGCCACGGCTCCCCCACGAACGGGTTCTTGCCGATGCTCTGCCGCAGCAGCGACTCTATTTCCGTCCAGTCCCCGTCGCCAGCTTTCACGTCGCTGCAGATCGCCTCCCAGTACAGGTCCCTTGCCGTGATCTGCTCATCCGGGTCAAGCACCTTGCGGCACCGGTCGAACACTGGCGGGACGGAGAGCTCCAGGCCCGCGTCATCGTCGTCTGCCACGACGACGCCTTCCATATGGCGGAGGCGCTCGTCGGTGGCGATGAGGCGGTAGATGGCGGCCAGCCTGGACATGGCGCACATCCACAGCCCTGGTTTGCCGGTGCCCGGCCAGAGCGCGGCCCAGTTGTCGCCGGCGAACTCGAGCCGTCCGTCATCGTTGCCGAACAGCTTGTCCTGGTAGTCCATGTACTGGTCGCTGAAGTCCGCGACGGTCATCAGCACGAACACCGCCAGCACCCTCCGCGACAGCGCCACCGGCTCACCCGTCCGGATGTGCGGGCGGCGCCACCACGCCCTCCTCCGGCACCACCGCCCGCAGCTTCACCCGCCACGCGTCCGACCTCACGAACTCGCCCTCTGCAACCTTCACGAGGGAGACCTCGGCGGCGGCGAGGTGGTCCCTGAGCTCGGCGTCGGTGTAGCGGCGGTGGAGGTCGTCGTGCATCAGAGCGTGGCGCGGGACGACGCAGAAGAGGTGCACGAGCCGCTCGGCGTCGGCGCCGACGATGGCGCGGACGCGGGCGCGGGCGCGGCTCACGTCGGGCTCGAAGATGGCCAGGTTGACGTAGGAGTTGGAGTAGGAGGAGTGGAAGAGGCCGCAGCGGGACACGGCGTCGGGCGCGCCCCACAGGCGGAGCACGCGGTACACGTCCACGAGGTGCGCGAGAAAGGTGCCGTGCTTGTGGTAGCACTCGCCAGCGCCGGCGGAGACGAGGACGGACACGAGGGAGGGGAGCTCAGGGTCGACGGCTGCGAGGTCGCCGCGGAGGAACGGCCGCGCGGCCGCGAGGAGGGACGGCAGCGCGTCGTGGGAGCTGGTGCCGTTGCTGCCGCTGCTGATGCCGTTGTTGTTGCTCTTGGTGGCCATGGTCGATTTAGGTTTGGATGCTTGGTGAATTTCACTTGAGTTCTGGAGTCTATTTATCAGCGGTCTACACGTCCGAGTGCCATTTTCTTCACTGCGGGTTTATGACTGTAAAATTGCAATGTTTTGCTGGATAAAACAAACAATTCAGTGGAAGCTAGCAAGCGGGAGCATTCGGGTACGATTTACAGGACGTTTTGTGTTTTCTTGCTAGCGTACGTGCTGCGTCAGGTAGGAACCAACGGAAGCTAGCTTGGTGCCGTCTCATGGATGCTCCAAGTTAGCTTTGCAGCGCTTCGTTGGAGCCTAGCTAGCTGCTGTTTCACGAGCTTTCTCTGACGTGCACCGATCAGCTGAGGTCCGTCCATTTGGGATGAAGATGTGATCGACTTTTGCTTTGTCAGCTATGGGAACAGTATTCCAACTCTTTGACGTGTACATACAGAAGATCATTTGTATTATGTGATCACGCGTTACTTGTTTCTTTCTTCGAACTTGTTGCACGTTACTCGACTTGTCACACGTTATTTGTTGCTTCGTGGATGGGGTATTGCAGCGGCGGAGCTTGGGCTAGATGGATGGGGGGCCAATGGGCTGCCAAGTGTGCATAGCTCGGCCACCGCAATAGGCCCAGTGAGTCCTGAAATCGAATCCCACGGAATGGATTGAACTTTTGGGTGAACTAGTTGGTGCACACAATTCTACATAGCAGAGAGGCAACATGTTTTGAATTCGAAACTCAGGTGACGCAAATTTTAAAATAGAAATTGAAACATATCTTTGGTCCAATGTTTGCTTCGTAGAGCCAACCACGAGGGAGTGCGTTGATAACGTAAGTGCAGTTTCCCTATTTCTCCATCAGCTTGAACTTTTAGTTGAATCAGTTATTGGAATTAATTCTACAAAAGCAACGTAGCCTTGTATATTGCCGTATAGGCCACATTTCAAAATGGTAAAATTATGAAAATTGCATAACTGGTACATGACCGCCGCAAAGGAAGGGAAATTCTATTTCATGGTGGGAGTTAAGGAAGAGCACTACTTCCGAGAATACGCTGTGCAGGTTGAGTTCTTCGAACTTTTTCAGATGTACAATCAACGTGCTCTCGACAAATCTATCGTCAGCTGCTATTGTCTGTAAGTAATTTATTTGTGTAATTTAATTCATTAGTTAAGCTCGTTCATTACCTGTAATTATCCTCACGACATTCTTTTGTACGCTATTATGCAGAGTGGGAGGAATCTGGGACATTGGGTTCATTGACCCGGATAAAGTTCATGAAGTCACCGTAGAGCAGTATGCCCAGGACACAGAGCAGTTTTTGCTAACGTTTTTAAAGCGACAAAGTACCAAAAAGAAATACTTTTTCCTTACAACTTCAAGTGAGTGTTACTGTCTTGTACACATTCTATTTTGCTTTCCCGATGTTAAGTGTAATTGATGAGTTATGAATAACTGCGTATATAAACGTGCACAGGTTCCACTTCATTCTGATGATCATTAGAATCGAGGTTGGAGAAGTTGAAATCATGGACTCATTAAGGAGAGACCCTGATGATTACAAGAGCGCGTGTTATATGCTCAAGAGGTAATTCAATCGCACTATATCGGCCTCTTTCGTTCATTTCCTGATATCAAGTAAGTAATAACTCCTCAATTCATTTTCTTTGCCGGGCAGGGTTTGGAAACAGTTCATCACAGAAGAACGCGGTGAATGGAAAGATAAGCTGGAATTTAAGGCTAACAACGTAAGTAGTACTAGAGTACCTAGGTCCGCGTATCTCTCTAGTTTTTAGTTTCAATACCATTATCATTCTCTTGATTATTATTTGATTGAATTCTATTCTCGTATAGTGGTGCCTGCGACAACCACAGGGGACAGATTTATGTGGATACTACGTTTGCGAGTACATTCACATGAAGGTCAATGAGAGAGTCAATAGTCAAAGAAATCAAGAGGTACGTAAACATCATTCACAAATTTATTTTGCTACCATCAATTGTATTTAGTTTCCTTCATAATTGATTTGATCTCCTTCTTTTAAAGATGGCAAGGAAGCGAAACCAGCTCCTACCAATAAACCACGTAAAAGCAATTGCGGAGGAATTGGCGGGATTTTTCCTTACGGAGGTCATGCCTGAATCCGGAGAATTCCACTATATCGAAAAATAGACTCCCTCCATGTACTAGCAGTGATCTCCATGTAATGAGTACTTTATATGTGTACATATATACCGAGTTGTATGTGTGTTATGTGATCTTCACGTGTGCGAAAACTTTTTTTTTGTGCATCGACGTGATCTCCTCCGAAACACTGAAAAATAAGCGAAAAGAAAAAAAGCAGAAACCCTAAACCCTGAAAAATAAGCGAAAAGAAAAAAAAGCAGAAACCTTTAGTCCCGGTTGGTGTTACCAACCGGGACCAAAGGTCCTCCGCCCGCGCGCGCGCAGCTCCGCCCACATGGAGGCCTTTAACACCGGTTCGTGGCATACCGGGACTAAAGGGGGGGAGGCTTTAGTCCCGATTTAACTGTACCGGTTGCACAACCAGTGTTAAAGGACCTCTGGAACCAGTACTGAAGCCCTTGTTTCTACTAGTGGATCTAGGTGAGTCAGGATCCTACTCGACTAGTTCCAGGATGGCTCTGATCGACGCCGTATTGAAGTCTCGTTGGAGCAAATGCCAAGAAGGAGTTACCACAAAAAATAGAGTCGCATGCGACTTAAAAAAGAGTACTGCTTCAATCTGCCGATGACATACGTAAGCTGCCAAAGAAAGGTGCAATTCAAAGATGTCAGTTAAATTACGTTGCATCATCAGCCTCCACGTCAAAACCAGCCTCGACTAGTGGTATGATTTACGGGGATCAAGGAAACATGCCAACAATCAAGCCTCAAGAAGGAAAACGAAAATATCGGATGCTGCTACCTCGTCACATGACCATGCATGACTAGGGAAGGCAAGGAGCGGTTAGCTCAAGGCTGCCAAAATAACTGAGACGACTTGAGTCGCACAAATAGCGACTCAACTGATTGACGACCTGGACGCAGATGTGCATCAGGCTCGACAACATGAGTCGCCCCATCATACCGCGTCATCAGCAGAGAATAAGAAAAAAGCTAAGTTGCTATCATGCTCAAACTTTACAGCGTTTTACTTTATCAGTTAATATTGAGTTTCACGCATAGCTAGTTTATGCGGCTTATTACTCATAAATCTGCGATTAAAAATATATTATGTCGCAGACATAAAATTTAGATCAATCTTTACAAATCATAAAACTACAACTTGATCTCATTTATTATCTCAGAAGATTCAATCTGACACAAGTCATTTCAACTTTATTTTGATGCATGCATATGATCCACACACTGTTGGTTACACATCAGTCTGCTCGTATATTCAAAGTTATCAATCATCTTTATCATCATATATTAATCGCCTTTCTTTGTGAGGAATAATCTGATGCTACAGAAAAACAACCAAGCCACGTCCGGCTCAATATGGTCAGCACTTTGTTGACTCGCCATGGTTGAAATCAAATGCCACCGTGGCCTACTTCGTCTTCGACGAATCGACATCTACGGTCTGCGGATCATATCACGTTATCAATGTCAGCAGAATAAAAACAAGATCAGTCATTTTCATGCTCGAATTTCGCAGCTGTTTGGCTTCTATCAAATACGATTAAATTTCACATTCGAGTAAATCTCGGGGCTGCATGTCTAGTTTATGAGGCTTATTATCAATATCTCTACGATTCAAATGATATCATGCCGCCGACTTTAAATTCAAATCATTTTGAATACTTAATTACATCCACTTATTAAAGAAGGGTCTTACAACCCATATTGGATTTATTAAATTCGAGTTCTTTATTGCTCACACTATATCTATCAAAATGTAGATACATATAGCACATTGTATCTATCAAAGTTAAGCTCTTTTTATAGCTTGCATGATTTATTGCAAAATCAGCTTCCATTTACATCTGACAAACGAGTTTCTTAATACACCAATGTCACCATTACATATTCAAGCATTGATATTCAGAGACTCACTATATCATTTCATGACTTATCATCATATAATTTTATGAGTCATCATCAACTCATTGTCATATCATTTTATGAGTCGCCTACTGATTTACATTCATATCATTTTATGCGTCACATGCGACTTATCATTATATCATTTTATGAGCCGCCTAGTGATTTACTTTCATATCATTTTATGAGTCGCATACAGCTCACCATTATATCAGTTTACGAGTCACTAACGAATCATCATCTTATCGATATTTGAGTTAAACATGTGACTCGTTGTATCAATTCTTGGGTCAAATCAGTGACCCGTGGTATCACATTTACAGCTAATCAGAGCTGGTTATCATCAAAGCTATTCAGAGCTATCGTCACAGCTATTGCAGCTGCTTATATCAAAAGTCGACTGCCACCTACGCGCGGTCGCACATCAGGATTAGTGAAATAAAGCGTGCACCATCGGTATCCGGGGGTTTGTCATTTCACCTCAATTTGAGTTGCTGAGACTTTATTTTCACTAATCTCTGGGTTTCACGGGGCTTTGCAGCTTTATGAGCTCGGCTGATTCTCGTGGAATCGCTCTTTGTGGCTAATTAACCTGGTTATACTCGCCTTAAGTTAGATGCAACTCGCACTATGCGGCCAAAGTAACGGCATGTGGCGTCAATCGAGTCTGATTGCCTATCATGGCCGTTCTCGACCCTGAACACACATTAGACCTGGGAAATACTGAGCCACGCGAGGGCCTACTTAACGGTAACAAAGATAATTCAAAAGGACTAAAGTACCCGCATGTGGCGTCAATCGAGTCTGGATGCCTATCATGGACTTTCTTGACCCTGAACACACATTAGACCTAGGAAATACTGAGTCGTACCATATGCTATCGTGCAAAATACCATTTGCTATCATGCGACATACCATTTGCTATCATGCAAAATATCATTTGCTATCATGCAAAATATCATTTATCATGCAGATTATACTATGCTATCATGCAGGGTACCATATGCTATTATGCGGAGTACAAAAGTCTCATCAGAATTATTACTAGCCGTCAAGGCTAATATATTATCATCAAGTTTTTATTATTGCTTCCTCGGGGGCTTTGCCTCTTGATTTAACAGGAACCTATAACTCGGCCATATGAATTTGAGTTGGCACGACCAGATTTTTTATGATTGGGATGATCATCTCTTGATATTGGCTGATGAAGCCACCATTATTTATTTAACTACAGCCACATCAAGTGGAATTTTTAAAGATGATTCCTTAATTTATATCTAGAGTTTTGACTGGGATTATCTTTTTTTCTAGCGGCTCAACTAATATTTCACAGTTCGGAGTTTATAAGCGATTTCGCTCTACTCCAAATATCATCATATTGAAAGCAACATTTTTGCTCAAGTTATTGCAGGATATGACATCAAGCAGGATGACAAAAGCATGCCTGCTTAATGAACGGGGGCTAGGACAATTAAGTTTTTGTCAAAATTGAGATATTTTTGAGTCCCGAGCAGCATGATCAAGCATGCAACCCGGCCCTCGGGGGCTACACATCCACCCACCGGCATTTGGTGGTTTCTACTAAATCGATATACCATGTTTATATGCAGATTTCATTTTTTGCAGCTGATACGTCCCAAACGTATCTATAATTTTTGATGTTCCATGCAAGTTTTATGTCAATTGGCACATGTTTTATATACACTTTATATCATATTATGACATTTATTGGATTAACCTACTAATAGTTGCCAAAGTGCAAAATCTTTTTGTTTTCCTATTTGTTGTGTAGGAATTATCAAAAATACAAAAGGAAACCATATTGGAGTCGAATTGGGACTTTCCTGAAATCTGTCTGGAAACATTTTTCGAAGATGGTCACGTTTGGGCCCGAAGACAACGTCAAACGGAAACCTGACAGAAGACACAGTTGCAGAGGATTTTCCGAGAATCGATCTAGACATAAAATTGGCCCAATTCCGAGTCCGGACGGCTGAGATATTCCCGATTTACTGCAGCCCTAGATGGGATGACGGAAATCCGAGAGTCTATATAAGGGAGGAAACCCTAGGTCATGGGAGGACCCCATACCACGAATTTTCCTCCTCTCCAGCAGCCACCTTGGGGAGGAGAACCTCCTCAACACCATCTCCATCACCAAGGGCCGCCGCCGCCGCCAAGGGCTGCCGCTCCTACGCCAGGGGGGCTGCCGTCATCACGCCACCGCCGCCGCGCCGTGGCTGCTGCGGGGCTCCTTCTCCACTCCGGGCTGCACCTCTTCATCAACCTCTCCATCAAGTTCCTCATCACCATGACCATGTGTGAGTAGTTTCCCTCGGGGCTGAGGGCTCGTACGGTAGCTATGTGGTTCATCTCTCTCTCCCATGATGTGATCTATATGTGATCATGAGATTTGTAATCTAGTTGAATTCATAGATGCTACTCTTCATTATATTATGAATATGCTACTCAAGTGGTTTTATTAATGTAATCTCCGGAGTCACCTTTGTCCCATGGTGCGAAGTTGACAGTGCGCGTGCCGTGTGTGACTCTTTGGATTAAAGATTATGGGAATACTTGCCATGAGTTGTTCTTTGTGTTGGATGTCTCTATGATATTGTGGTGTTTGTTTAGTACTACTTGGGGTGCTCATGTTGACAGTGTGGGGTGCCCTCGGTTTGGAACACGGACTTTAGGGTGTGCTTTTATAGCCCTACGCAATGGATTGGTGTTCGTTATCCAACCGGAGGATAGTTCGGGGTAGCATAGTGAAGAGGAAATATCTATGTATTCAATTATATTATTATTGTTGAGAGTGTCCACTAGTGAAAGTATGATCCCTAGGCCTTATTTCCAAGCATTGAAACACCGTTTGCTCTCATTTTGTCTCATGTTTGCTTGCTGCCATTTTTATTTTAGATTGCAATTATCACTTATAATCATCCATATTACTTGCATTTCACTATCTCTTCGCCGAACTAGTGCACCTATATATCTGACAAGTGTATTATGTGTGTTGGGGACACAAGAGACTTCTTGTATCTTAATTGCAGGGTTGCTTGAGAGGGATATCTTTGACCTCTACCTCCCTGAGTTCGATAAAACTTGGGTGATTCACTTAAGGGAAACTTGCTGCTGTTCTACAAACCTCTGCACTTGGAGGCCCAACACTGTCTACAAGAATAGAAGCGTGCGTGGACATCAAGCTATTTTCTGGCGCCGTTGCCGGGGAGGTAAGTGTTGGAAGGTATCTCCTTTAGATCCTGCAGTTATATCTTTTTGTTTCTTGTTTTTATTTTACTAGTTAGGCTTAATGGAAAACAACAACAAAATTAGAGATCTTTATGAACTTTATATTGAATTAGGACATGATGCTTTTGAAGAGAAAATTAAAAAAGCAATGGGAGTTTGTTTGCATAATAGTGATAGCAATGCTATTAGCATGAATTCTTTGAACACCATTATTCCTAATGCTATGGAAAAGTCTAAGCTTGGGGAAGCCAGTTTATTTTAAAATGATCTTTTTAGTTCCCCAACTTTGGAGGCGAAAATTTGCTTTGATAATGCTTTGTCTCCCATATGTGATAATTCTAATCATGCTTGTGATGTTCTAAATCCACCAACTGAAAGTATTCCTTTTGAAATACCTATGGAAATTGTTGAAATGGTTATGGATGAACGTTATGCAGGGGATGGAACAGTCCATCCACATGATCACTTGTTGAAACTTACAGAACTTTGTGAGTTGTTTAAGGTTGCAAGTTTATCAAGAGAAGATGTCATGAGGAAATTATTTCCGTTTTCACTTAAGGACAAAGCAAAGAAGTGGTATAGGATGCTGGATGATCGTCCTTCGAATTGGAAACAACTTGAATCTCTCTTTTACTCTAAATTTTATCCTCTTCATGAAGTGCAGCTAGCTAGGAGTTACATTTTCAATTTTTATCCTAATGATAGAGAAAGCATTGCTCAAGCTTGGGGAAGACTGAAAACATTAATACTCAAATGTCCTAACCATGAGCTTCCTGAGGAAATAATTGTTACTAATTTTATGCAAGGCTTTCAGGTCATTACAAGGATTGTCTAGATGCCTGTTCAGAGGGTTCTTTCACAAGTAAGAAGGTTGAAGCTAAATGGGATCTTCTTGACACAATTCAACGCAATACTGAAGATTGGGATAACAACAAAGGTAAAGAATCAGGTATAAACTATGAGTATGATTGCATTAAGTCTTTCGCTGAAACGGCTAGTTTTCATGGGCTTAGTGCTAAATTTGGTCTTGATTCTCAAATTATTGTTGATTGCCGTAAAACCTTTGCTTCTCATATTAATATTCCTAAAGAGAATTGGGACATGTATCATGAACCTTTTAAAGACACTTGCTTGGAAACCAAAATTGTTACTAATGATTGCAATAAACATGCTCAAACTTCTGAAAATACTATTTCTTATAAGCATGTTAATTTTTGTGGAGCACTTAGACCTTGTGAAAAGAATAAAATCGAAGAGAAATATTGTATTCATCATAGGAATGAAAAAACTACAACATGGTACAGAGCTCTAAGTGATCTTGCTGAAAAAGTGTGTGCCCTCTATCCTTTTATTTGTGAACTTTGCCATGAAGAGGGTCATTTCAAATTCCAATGCTCAGGTTCTAATATGAGTGCTGCGAGAGACTTTTGTGATAACATGATCACTCCTAATCTGCATGATGAACTTACATTATTTTTGGGGTGTGAAGAGTTATCAAGAAAAACTTCTTCGTTAGATATGAGTGCTTTTGATATGAATAGCGTGTTGCATGGATGTTATCTCTATTGTGTTAATAATTTCCATGCCAACACTTACATACAAAATATTATAAAAGATGGAATGGCTTTACCAAAATATGAAAGGACTAATGTTTGTTTTACTCTTATTAATGAAAAGGAGGAATCCTCCCGAGTTTCTTCTATTGTTTCTAACAATAAACCAGGGTATGTGGAGAAGCCTCTTTTCAAGCCTCTCCCTCCTAAGGAGGGAAAGAAGAAGAAGAAGAGGAGGAGTAAAAGGAGAGAGGAAACGGTATCTTCCCCTAAGCATGTTGCTCCTATTATAGTTGCTGCTGATGAGTCTGAATTCGATGATGATCCTATGCCTGTTACTTATAGTAGTGATCATAATTGGGAAAAGCACACTACTTTTGATATTGAAAATCTTTTTGGTACCAATTCTGAAAATGATGATGTTATTAATTGCTAAACTATTAGTACTATCCATGTTCCTTCCAATGATGATATGGAAAGCTCTAAGCTTGGGGATGAGGTGTTTGAAAATCCTTTTGCTACTGATGATTATATATTTGAAACCTCTCCTTCTAGTAAAAATGATGATAATATGTTTACAAATGAACACACTTTGGAAGATAACTATTCCAGTGCTTATGATGATACTATGCCTCCAGTCTTTGATAATTATAAAGAATACTATGACATAGGCCATAATTACATTCATCCTCATGAAACTTGTCATAATTATAGAGGGATTGACCAAGACCATTCCTCTAATATACAACTTGTCTATCATGTTCGAGATCTTTATGATGATCCTACTCCCATTGTTATTAACAAGAAGAACTTTGCTTATGTGGAAAATATTGATACTCTTATGCATATGGATCATGGTAAGAATGTTTCATGTGATAGTTATATTGTGGGTTTTATCAATGATGCTACTGAAAGTTTTTATGAGAGAAGGAGACATGACTTCATATATCTCAATAATATTAAGTCTTCTCTCTTTATGTTGAAACTTTTGAAGTCCCACTTGTTTTGCCTTCCTATGCTAGTCACTTTGTGCTTTATTGATTTATTCTCTTACAAGATTCCTTTGCATAGGAAGCAGGTTAGACTTAAGTGTCTTTGATATTTGCTTCTTGATGCTCTTTCATATTCAACTCTTATATATATGAGAGCATCATCAAAATTATCATGCCTAGCTGAAAGGCTTTAAAGAAAAGCGCTTTACGGGAGGTGACATGGGTATACATATCGGGTACCCTACCATGAGGGTACCTGGTGCACGTAACGACTAAGGCCCAATATCGAAGAGCCTACTCGAAGCCCAAGACAAGAGGCCCAAGAAGATGGAGTACCCTCCAAGACTAGACATAGGCATAGTCGGTTTAGACTTTCCTTATGTGTAAACTAGGTCGGTTACAAACTCCCGAGACCCAGCCTATTTAAAGGCTGGGAGGGGTACCGATCTGGGACCAAGCCATACACGAACCACCAAAGCTCTTGCGAGATCATCAACTCTCCGGAGCTCCCCTGTAATCGCATAATCCACAATCAATACCAGACAGGCAGGAAATAGGGTCTTTACCTCCACCCGAGGGGCCTGAACCTGGGTAAATTTTTGTCTCTGCTTGTCAGCCGACGAAACTACCAGTACTACCACGTTCTCTCCCCATAATCTCAACCCTAGGTCCTTAACCATGGGATTTGATGAGGGTACACCTCGTCAATTGGCGCCGTCTGTGGGAAAGAATAGTGCTGGACTCGCGGTTTCTTCGGTTCCATCGGAAAACGACGACTCGCCGATCGGATCTACAAACGACAACTCGTCGGCTGCATCGACAAACCAGAACTCGCCGACTCAGGCGGCACACGGCAACTCGCCGGCTCACTCGACAAACGGCAACGCGTCAGCTTCACCTGCAAAAAGCGCATCTGATCCTCTGATGGATTTCGAGCCACACTCGCCAGGATTCCAGGAGGCCTTCTCCGATCTCGAGTCAGGTTTGGGTTTAACCGTTGGTTCGTTCAATTTTTTCGTCAACAAGCTTGGTGTATAGGACTTGACGGATCCACGCCAACTCGCGACTTTCGTACCCGAGGCTCCATCGGCTGCGGCTCCTTCGACTGCGGATCTTTCCACTGCGTCCATACCATCATCGACCCTCCAAGCTTGTTCGTCTGCAACAACCATGTCCACACGAGAGATGCGCGAGCTCATTGAAGAGCTCCAGGGCGAGGAGGCCGAATCAGCATACCGCACAAACGATCCCGAGCTGGATCTCCCACTCGAGGATAGTTTTGACTGCGGGATCTCCCTCAGCGACTTCGACGACCTCGAAACTCATATCGACAACCACGTCGACTCCGAGATCTGCGCCAACAACAACCTCGACTTCGAGACTGATAACAACCTCGCCGACGCCGAGATGGGCATAGGCGACTGATGATCCCGAAGAGCAAGTCTTGATGCCTGCACAAATAACGGGATTTAGGTTGAGACTCCAAGTGCAGAGTGTATAGTATAGTGGAAGACAGTTTTCCCCACGAGGGGTGACTCGAGGGTTTAATATCGAACTCTCGGGGAATCTGAAGTGGTAGATTTATCTTCTTATCCTTCTTTTGGTTACCTACAAAACAAGGTTAGATGTTTTGGTCCTCAACCTCACCTGTGGTTGTCAAGCACAAGGTGTAAGAATGATATCAGGATAGTTATGCAATGCAAACAAGAAATAAATATGCAATGATGGTGGATGCAATGTAAATGATATTTTTGGGTTTTTAAATGATGTATGCAAGATGAAAAGTATTTTTGTATTTTCGGATTTAATGATGGCTGAAAATAAAAAGTGGTATATGGTGTTGGAAAGGTGTTTCTTATGATTAAAAATGGACTGGGGTTCATGGTTTCACAAATGCACTCTCTCTTTATAAAGTGGTAGACAATGGAACACACAAAGTTAACATATGAGATTGCAACACAGGGTTTGATAACAAGTTACTTAGATATATGGGCATCACGTCCTAACATAGAGATCTTTTGGTTATTAACCTCTCTTATACTCCACCAAGATGCGAACTAAATCATAACACCTCAGTAATTAAGATAACTCAGAGTATAGCATTAAGTATCATGACATGAAGTGAAAATAAGAACATGCTAGATCTAGTCATGGAGTAGTGGCAATGGTCACGCCCACATCCCCGGTAGCATGGTATTTTAGTTTATCCCTAGTGAGGTAACAAAGTAAGGTAAAGATACCAAAGTGGATCGCAGAACTTTCTCTCACGTTCACTGCACTAGCCACCCCCCGTTACTCCAACTAATGCACACGTTCCCCCACACACGCTCTCATAAACATGCTTGATCAAAACAAGTAGACAAGAACGGGGTACATAATATGCATCTATACTCATAACTGAAACAAACATTGCAATCTCAAACATATATTAACTCATAAAGATCCACCACAAAGGTATTACAACGGTGACCGTAATCATGTTCAGCAGCTCATACGGTGCTAATTAGTGAAGCTCAAGAGAGGAGAGATACATAAGTTACTTCCACAAACCCATAGTCCAGAGGTGGACTACTCCCTCTTCATCATGGAGACGGTGGAGAAGTCGATGGAGAAGATGGAGACCACGCCGGCAGCGCCCCGCCGGAGTTTTCCCCCTCCAATCTGCAGCTCCTGATCTCCGTTTCGGTGTTTCTGTGTTTGTGCGGCGCTCCTTCCAGAGAACGTCGGGGGACCTTTTTTATAGGCGTTTTTAGGTCAAGACGAAGGCGGTGGAGCGAAGATCGACGGCAACGGAGCCACGAGGCCCAAACGGGTGGGTCCCACGCGGCCTGTACTGGCCGCGTGGGCCACCGTTTGGCCCTCGGGCCTCCGTTTGCTTGCTTCCTTTTTCCGTAGTCCTTCTTCCTTCCAAATATTGACGCCCGTAAATTTCCAGGTGATTTCGTTGACGTTTGGGTCCCTGAAACATTAAAATACAAAACTAGGGTTTTCTGCCTGTGCAGGGTTAATTCCAAAAAATGGGAAAATATGAATATTCCCAAAATCATGATAAAACATTGATATAACCCTTATATGATGCAAATATGATTGGAATATAAGCAATTAAAGTGCAAAGTTCATGTATGCATTTTACATGCATCAACATCCCCAAGCTTAATCCATGCTCGTCCTCGAGTATGAAGATGATAAAACTAACATGGACTTTGCAATTTAATACTTAACAATGGATATCAAAGATGATTACTATTGCTACATATAGTCAAATGATTCATTCTTCAAAGGAGTAGCAATATGCAAATAGTTTATGAAGTGATATCAAGTATTCAAGACAAGGATGTTCATTGATAGTTCACAAAGTGTAACATAGTAGCAAGTAATATGGAACACATGTATGCATAATGATAAGTAGAACATCCTACAATGGTCATAGAGTGTAGATGAAAATCTGAATATGATAGGTGTACACTTTGGAAAGATGTATATGTGAGTAGAGGTAAAGCATGCATAAGTTTCATCCAACTTCCAAACTCTTCTACTTAAGTTAATGATTGCAATAAGGTATTCATTGGTGTCAAGCTCTCATTGCCCCTATCATAGCATCTTGAATGATTAAGGTTAAAGTGAAAGCAAATATGAGTAGTGTGCTTGATAAAGTAAAGGTTGGATGTCTCATGCCCCTTGAATACAAGTACTACACCATGATTACTCAACTTAGGAAACAAAGCAAGTTCAAGTTATATCATTGTAAGTAATAATAGTATCATCAAGAGCGTCAACTGGGGTACCTCTTGTCCCAGATATGGAACAAGCCCATATCAAAATGACAAGACAAACAAACAAAATGAACAATCTCAACACCCTTTTTATTTACCATTTGGAATAGTTTTTTATTGCAAGGTGTATCACAGAAGGTTCACCATAGTATGTAAGTAAATTTCCACCATGAATGATGCATGGCTTAGATTAGCGGCCCAGGCGTCTCTCTAACCATTTATACAAACTCATTTAAACTACTTCATTTCCACCTCATTTCACCATGATAGCATCCATAACAAAAGTACATGATATCAACTAAATGAGATGAAGAGCATGTTGAAAGCTTGCATGTGACAGCACATATGGGCTAACTCCAACCCGAACATTTATCAAGCCACTAGCATCATAATCTTAATCACAATGGGTCATGTTTTATTATGCAATAGAAATTGTGCATCAAGTTCGTGAGAGCTATATAACCAATTTTTTCCATTGCAATCAATAACATAAACATTTTCATTCAGAGGTAAGATAACACAAAACATGTTAAACATACTCGGAATAGCATAAAGCCAATAGGTAGATATGGTGGACTCACTGGAATAACTTTGGTTGAAGGTGTTGGAAACAAGTTTTTGCTTGTTGGAGTTTTTGGGCTAGCAAAAGGGAGAAAGTTGACCATCTAGATGCATGCATGAGTGTCCATAGAACTAACTAATCCATGTTAAACCAAGTAAATAACAATCAGCACCAAAACATGAATAAGTGATAGCTCTACAAAAAGAATTTGCAAACTATTACTCATAAACAAGCTCATGAATCATGCAACTATATGTATCATTAAAAATCAAGTCAAACATCCCTTTTCCCAATCTTATAAAAGCATCCAACATATTTCAACCCATATTTCCAGTAGCTCTCTCATATATAATTGATAGTGTGGTGGTCTCTCAAGACTCAAACAAAAACAAAAAACGACGCTCCAAGTTTATGCGATAAAGTGTTTCGATCGAAAAACAGAAGTTGGACGTGTGCAAACCGAGAGTGTGTAGGTCCAGCGGGGTTGTCTTCACATCCCCAAGCTTATGGTCTTCACCATCCTTGGATAGCTCTTGGTGCATCTCCTCCAATCCCTGTGAAAAAACTTCAAAACACCGTTTCTCCCATCTCTTTTCTGTGGGGTGCATTAATAGTGATAAACAAATAGGTTCCTTGCTGCATATAATCCTTGAACAAAAATTCATATGAATGTCCAGAAAGTATATAATGTTGTATGCCTACTCATAAACTCAATTGGATCAAAAAGATTCAACTTAAAAGCTCAAAGCATGCATCAAACAAAATGGGACAGAATCTGTCCAGAAAAACAGCAGCAGCAAAACGTATTTTTCTACCCTACCAAACTTTCTCGAAAAATTCCGAAAAAATTCATGCATACAGAGGATGAAAAGTTGCAACTACAGTTCAAATATGAGCTCATTCGGAGTTACAGAATAAGAATTAAAAATCATACCGTGCACTGACTTCGTGCAGGAATAAAATCTCCGAACTATAAGCAACTTTTCAAACCAAAAAGGGTAAAACTTGGCACTTTATTAAAAACTCCAGAACCTAACTAGACACAAAATCTCTTGTTACAGCAAGAGGACACAAAGAAAAATCACACAAAAAATAACCGGGTTGCCTCCCGCAAAGCGCTTTCTTTATAGCCATATAGCTAGGCTTCTTACTTGTTGTTTTATTGTGGACGAAGCTCATGAGGGAGCTTGAACTTTGGTGGTTCCCTCTTCCTTGGAAAGTGTTCCATGCACTTCTTGTGTGGAAACTGAAACTTTACATTCCCTTCCTTTGAATCAATGATAGCACCTGTGGTACGAAGAAAAGGTCTTCCAAGAATAATAGGACTAGAGGTTTTATTCCCCATATCCATGATTAGAAAATCCACAGGCACAAAAGTCATATGTAACTCTACCATAACATCACTTACTTTTCCCAAAGCATGTTTAATAGAGTCATCAGCAAGTGCTAGTTCAATAGAGCATTTTTCAAGATTTTTCAATTCAAGCACTTCATATAGTTCTTTAGATAAAACAGAGACACTAGATCCTAGATCAAGTATGGCATGGTGTGTCTCTTTTCCAATAGTTACTAGTACCTTAGGTATCCACATATCCCCAAGCTTAGGTGGTATCATAGCCTCTTGGTTGTACCTAGCAATCTTTTCTTTCAAGACATGATTAGCAATATAAGAACCAAAACCTGCTTGGTTAGTGTTGATGGAAGGATCACTTGCAAATTTTTGTAAGATAGATATTAATTCATGCAAGCTACAATTTTCTAAGTCAAGCAAAGGATCCTTGACTTCATTAAGCATTTTAACTTCCTCAACTTCTTCCCAAGCAAGATTCTCATTCCTTTTCTTTAAAGCAAGATTCAAGGCTATTAGGAGGTCATCCTCCCTTCAACATGATTCTTAATATCCCTATCTAAAGGTTCCAGCATAGAAGATATTCTTTCATTCAATTCCCTAGTCAACTTCTTTTTAGACTTGGCATAGTTCAATATTGTTTCCATTTTCAAAGAGATTCCAGAAAGAGTGTTATTTGTCTTTTTCATCCTAGACTTGGTATGAAGGATAAATGAATGCAAATCATTTTTAGTAGGATAGTCCTCCACATAAGTTTGTAGACATAAAGTTGACCTATCCATAGAAGCTTTTAGTTGTTTGATCCCAGTTTCATATTTGGATTCTATAGAATTCCCAAATAAATTTTCCATCAAATTATTAGCATGTGAGGGATTTCCAGAAGCAAATTTTCCACTAGTCAATGAGTCTAGAAAACATTTAGACCAGCCATCTATACCTTTATAGAAGTTTCTTATCACAGTGGCAGGAGTATATTTAATGACACCATTTTTACTAGTGTCCTTAATTCTATACCAAGCATCCATCAATGACTCTCCATAGTATTGACCAAAGTTGTTCATTTCAGCACTAGGATTCATTTTAGCAAGTTTTTTTTGGTATTTTTAATTTTTTATGCAAAACTGAAATAAATATGATATGATATGCAATGACACTAACAAAACAAATAAATTGCTTTGTAAGTAAAGATGGATAAGATGGTGCTCACGTAGGTGCAACCTCCCCAAGCTTAGGTGTTAGCACAAGTTGGTGACGTTGACTTTGTTGTGAGATGAATGCGATGATGCACACCCTTGGATAAATCTCTCAGCTACGATTCCCCGGCAACGGCGCCAGAAAACGTCTTGATGATCCCGAAGAGCAAGTCTTGATGCCTGCACAAATAAACGGGATTAGGTTGAGACTCCAAGTGCAGAGTGTATAGTAAGTGGAAGACAGTTTTCCCCACGAGGGGTGACTCGAGGGTTTAATATCGAACTCTCGGGGAATCTGAAGTGGTAGATTTATCTTCTTATCCTTCTTTTGGTTACCTACAAAACAAGGTTAGATGTTTTGGTCCTCAACCTCACCTGTGGTTGTCAAGCACAAGGTGTAAGAATGATATCAGGATAGTTATGCAATGCAAACAAGAAATAAATATGCAATGATGGTGGATGCAATGGTAAATGATATTTTTGGGTTTTTGAATGATGTATGCAAGATGAAAAGTATTTTTGTATTTTCGGATTTAATGATGGCTGAAAATAGAAAAGTGGTATATGGTGTTGGAAAGGTGTTTCTTATGATTAAAAATGGACTGGGGTTCATGGTTTCACAAATGCACTCTCTCTTTATAAAGTGGTAGACAATGGAACACACAAAGTTAACATATGAGATTGCAACACAGGGTTTGATAACAAGTTACTTAGATATATGGGCATCACGTCCTAACATAGAGATCTTTTGGTTATTAACCTCTCTTATACTCCACCAAGATGCGAACTAAATCATAACACCTCAGTAATTAAGATAACTCAGAGTATAGCATTAAGTATCATGACATGAAGTGAAAATAAGAACATGCTAGATCTAGTCATGGAGTAGTGGCAATGGTCACGCCCACATCCCCGGTAGCATGGTATTTTAGTTTATCCCTAGTGAGGTAACAAAGTAAGGTAAAGATACCAAAGTGGATCGCAGAACTTTCTCTCACGTTCACTGCACTAGCCACCCCCCGTTACTCCAACTAATGCACACGTTCCCCCACACACGCTCTCATAAACATGCTTGATCAAAACAAGTAGACAAGAACGGGGTACATAATATGCATCTATACTCATAACTGAAACAAACATTGCAATCTCAAACATATATTAACTCATAAAGATCCACCACAAAGGTATTACAACGGTGACCGTAATCATGTTCAGCAGCTCATACGGTGCTAATTAGTGAAGCTCAAGAGAGGAGAGATACATAAGTTACTTCCACAAACCCATAGTCCAGAGGTGGACTACTCCCTCTTCATCATGGAGACGGTGGAGAAGTCGATGGAGAAGATGGAGACCACGCCGGCAGCGCCCCGCCGGAGTTTTCCCCCTCCAATCTGCAGCTCCTGATCTCCGTTTCGGTGTTTCTGTGTTTGTGCGGCGCTCCTTCCAGAGAACGACGGGGGACCTTTTTTATAGGCGTTTTTAGGTCAAGACGAAGGCGGTGGAGCGAAGATCGACGGCAACGGAGCCACGAGGCCCAAACGGGTGGGTCCCACGCGGCCTGGTACTGGGCCGCGTGGGCCATGCTCGTTTGGCCCTCGGGCCTCCGTTTGCTTGCTTCCTTTTTCCGTAGTCCTTCTTCCTTCCAAATATTGACGCCCGTAAATTTCCAGGTGATTTCGTTGACGTTTGGGTCCCTGAAACATTAAAATACAAAACTAGGGTTTTCTGCCTGTGCAGGGTTAATTCCAAATAAATGGAAAACTATGAAGTATTCCCAAAATCATGATAAAACATTGATATAACCCTTATATGATGCAAATATGATTGGAATATAAGCAATTAAAGTGCAAAGTTCATGTATGCATTTTACATGCATCAGCGGACCCGCCAGTCGAGGTACTCCTCATTGAGCCAACTTGTACTCAACCCTTCCTTGCATACATACTCCGCGGCGAGGTACCCGAAGACTTCACAGAGTCAAGACGCGTCACTCGACGATCTAAAGCATACACTGTCATCAACGGTGAACTTTACAAATGCAGCATATCAGGTATGTTCCAGCGTTGCATAGCATTTGAAGATGGCCAAGCCATCCTTCGTGATATTCATGCAGGTACTTGCGGGCATCACGCCAGCAGTCGATCACTCGTAGCCAAAGCCTTTCGCGCAGGCTTCTACTGGCCCACAGCACTCAAAGACGCGGAGGACATAGTCAAAAGGTGCATCGGCTGCCAAAAATTCGCCACAAAGCCACATGCACCCGCATCGGCGTTGAAGACAATACCATTGGCCTGGCCTTTCGCCCAGTGGGGGCTCGATATGGTTGGGCCACTAAAAAAATCCTCCCATGGAGGGCATACTCACCTTCTGGTGGCGGTCGACAAGTTCACTAAGTGGATTGAAGCAGCACCCATCACAAGTTCGACTGCCACTACAGCAGTCAATTTCATAAAATCCATCATATACCGCTTTGGTCATCCCATGGAGGGCCTGCGTTCAGCGTTCAGACGAAACGTTGAGGTCATACATCAGACGAAACGTTTGATGAGGGTACACCTCGTCAGGAGGCAACCCGGTTGTTTTTTTTTGTGTCCTCTTGCTGTAACAAGAGACTTAGTTTTTAGTTTAGTTTCTGGAATTTTTAATAAAGTGCCAAGTTTTACCCATTTTGGATTGAAAAAGTTGCTATATGCATTCGGAGAATTTATTCCTGCGCGAATCTGTGCACGGTATGATTTTTAATTCCTATTCAGTAACTTCGAATGAGCTGATATTTTAACTGTATCTGCAAATTTTCATCCTATGTATGCATGAATTTTTTCAGATTTTTTCGACACAGTTAAGTAGGGTAGAAAAATACGTTTTGCTGCTGCTGTTTTTCTGGACAGATTCTGTCCCATTTTGTTTTATGCATTTTTGAACTCTTAACTTGAATCTTTTTTATTCAATTGAGTTTATAAGAAGGAATACAACATTATATACTTTCTGGACATGTTTCACACTTTTGTTTAAGAATTACAGGCAGCAAGCAATCCAATTGTTTTGTGCCTACTAATGTCACCCCACAGAAAAGAAATGGGAGAAACGGTGTTTTGAAGTTTTTTCACAGGGATTAGAGGAGATGCACCAAGAGCTATCCAATGATGGTGAAGACCATAAGATTGGAGATGTGAAGACAACCCCACTGGACCAACACACTCTCGGTTTGCACATGTCTAACTTCTGTTTTTCGATCAATGCACTATATCGCATAAACTTGGAGCGTCATTTATTTTTTTCTTTTTTCGGTTTGATATTTTGTTGATCTTGAGACCACCACTATCAATTATATATGAGAGAGCTACTGGAAGTTTGGATTGAATTAAGTTGGATGCTATTAAATATATTGGGATAGGGATGTTTGAGTTGATTCAAAAAGATACACATAGTTGCATTATTCATATGTTTTTAATGAGTATTAATTTGCAAGTGTTTTATCAAGAGCTATCTTTTATTCATGTTTAGATGCTGAATGTTACTTTACTTTGTTTAACATGGATTGGTTAGTTCTATGGACACTCATGCATGCATTTAGATGGTCAACTTTCTCCCTCTTGCTAGCCCAAAAATTCCAACAAGTAAAAACTTGTTTCCAACACCTTCAACCAAAGTTTTTCCAGTAAGTCCACCATATCTACCTATTAGCTTTATGCTATTCCGAGTATGTTTATCATAATATTTGTGTTATCTATACCTCTGAATGAAAATGCTTATGTTGTTGATTGTTATGGGAAAAGTTGGTTATAGAGCTCTCTCGAACTTGATGCACACTTTACTTTTATTGCATAAATAAAATATGACCCATTGTGATTAAAATTATGATGTTGTGGGCTTGACAAATGTCTTTGGTTGAGAGTTAGCTCATATGTGCTGTCACATGGCAAGCTTTCAACATGCACTTCATTTCATTTAGTTGATATCATGTACTTTTGTTTATGGATGCTTACGATGGGTGAAATAAATGTGGAAATGAAGTAGGTTTAAATGAGTTTGTATAAATGGTTAGAGAGACGCCTGGGCCGCTAATCTAAGCCATGCATCATTCATGGTGGAAATTTACTTACATGCTATGGTGAACCTTCTGTGATACACCTTACAATAAAAAGCTATCTAATGGTAAATAAAAAGGGTGTTGAGATTGTTCATTGTGTTTGTTTGTCTTGTCATTTTGATATGGGCTTGTTCCATATCCTGAGACAAGAGGTACCCCAGTTGACGCTCTTAATGATACTATTATTACTTACAATGATATTTAACTTGAACTTGCTTTGTTTCCCAAGTTGAGTAACACATGGAGTAGGTACTTGTATTCAAGGGGCATGAGACTTTCAACCTGTGCTTTGTCAAGCACACTACTCATATTTGCTTTCACTTTAAACTTAATCATTCAAGATGCTATGATAGGGGTAATGAGAGGTTGACACCAAGGATTACCACATTGCAATCATTAACTTAAGTAGAAGAGTTTGGAAGTTAGATGAAACTTATTCATGCTTTAACTCTAGTCATTTATATATCTTTCCAAAGTGTCCACCTTTTATATTCAGATTTTCATGAATACTCTATGACCATTATAGTATGTTCTTACTTTTCATTATGCATACATTTGGTCCATAGTACTTTTTCTATGTTACACTTTGTGAATTATCATTGAACATCCTTGCAGTAATATTTTGATATCACTTTATAATCTATCTTGTATATTGCTACTCCTTTGAAGAATGAATCATTTGACTCTATGTAGCAACAACTTCATCACTTCATTCATAACATGTGCCTTACAATATTTGATCAAGTTTATGATGGTAGCATGTCACTTCAAAAATTATTTTGTTTTATCGTTTACCTACTCGAGGACGAGTAGGAATTAAGCTTGGGGATGCTTGATACGTCCCAAACGTATCTATAATTTTTGATGTTCCATGCATGTTTTATGTCAATTGGCACATGTTTTATATACACTTTATATCATATTATGACATTTATTGGATTAACCTACTAATAGTTGCCAAAGTGCAAAATCTTCTTGTTTTCCTATTTGTTGTGTAGGAATTATCAAAAATTCGAAAGGAAACCATATTTGAGTCAAATTGGGACTTTCCTGAAATCTGTCTGGAAACGTTTTTTGAAGATGGTCACGTTTGTGCCTGAAGACGACGTCAAACGGAAACCTGACAGAAGACAAAGTTGCAGAGAATTTTCCGAGAATCGATCTAGACATAAAATTCGCCCAATTCCGAGTCCGGACGGCCGAGATATTCCCGATTTACTGCAGCCCTAGATGGGATGACGGAAATCCGAGAGTCTATATAAGGGAGGAAACTCTATGTCGTGCGAGGACCCCATACCACGAATTTTCCTCCTCCCAGCAGCCACCTTGGGGAGGAGAACCTCCTCAACACCATCTCCATCACCAAGGGCCGCCGTCGCCACCAAGGGCTGCCGCTCCCGCGCCGGGGGGCTGCCGTCATCACGCCGCCGCCGCGCCGTTGCTGCTGCGGGGCTCCGTCTCCACTCCGGGCTGCACCTCTTCATCAACCTCTCCATCAAGCTCCTCATCACCATGACCATGTGTGAGTAGTTTCCCTCGGGGCTGAGGGCTCGTACGGTAGCTATGTGGTTCATCTCTCTCTCCCATGATGTGATCTATATGTGATCATGAGATTTGTAATCTAGTTGAATTCATAGATGCTACTCTTCATTATATTATGAATATGCTACTCAAGTGGTTTTATTAATGTAATCTCCGGAGTCACCTTTGTCCCATGGTGCGAAGTTGACAGTGCGTGTGCCGTGTGTGACTCTTTGGATTAAAGATTATGGGAATACTTGCCATGAGTTGTTCTTTGTGTTGGATGTCTCTATGATATTGTGTTGTTTGTTTAGTACTACTTGGGATGCTCATGTTGACAGTGTGGGGTGCCCTCGGTTTGGAACACGGACTTTAGGGTGTGCTTTTATAGCCCTACGCAATGGATTGGTGTTCGTTATCCAACCGGAGGATAGTTCGGGGTAGCATAGTGAAGAGGAAATATCTATGTATTCAATTATATTATTATTGTTGAGAGTGTCCACTAGTGAAAGTATGATCCCTAGGTCTTATTTCCAAGCATTGAAACACTGTTTGCTCTCATTTTGCCTCATGTTTGCTTGCTTCCATTTTTATTTCAGATTGTAATTACCACTTATAATCATCCATATTACTTGCATTTCACTATCTCTTCGCCGAACTAGTGCACCTCTTAATTGCAGGGTTGCTTGAGAGGGATATCTTTGACCTCTACCTCCCTGAGTTCGATAAACCTTGAGTGATTCATTTAAGGGAAACTTGCTGCTGTTCTACAAACCTCTGCACTTGGAGGCCCAACACTGTCTACAAGAATAGAAGCGTGCGTAGACATCGGCAGCACATGAGAATATATATATATCTATTTGCGAGTCAAATCAGCGACTCGAAAATCTTTAAATACAGGCTGTGGCTATATACCCTTGAGCCGCCATGATTCAACATGCGCTCAGATGGCTTGTCATGATAACTTGACAAATTATTATACTTTTGGCCAGCTTATTTATGCTTATGGCTTTTCTGCTTCGATGTCTATGACTTAGCACCTTATACACATTTGGCTGATATATCTTGATGCTCATAAGTTATTATTCTTATGATTTCAGCTCGGTCTTACATCCAACAGGAAAAGGTGGTTTTCACCAAAGGCTTCGCCGACACCTTATATAATTTTCGCGGAGAACTTACCGCGATTCTGCAGCTTCAATGCGACTAAACAGAAGTGTTCAAATAGCAAGTGAGGAAGACTTGTGCATGGCCTCGAATGCTTGTGATAATACATCAACAAACGTATGCGACTCAGCGCTTCTACATCAGCAGCTCAATAAGCCGCTACGCTCGCGACTCATCATCAGCAAGTCGCCAAGCTCAACATCAGCAAGTCACCAAGTGCAACATCGACGAGTCGGCAAGAACTACATACGCAAGCCCGCAAGATCATCACCAAGACAGAATCTTCCGCCTGATTCTACGAATCACCCGGAAGCTTGGGGACTAATGTCGGGGGAATAATAAATGGGTTAGCCCGCAGCTCACAAGACCAACACGACTTATTCAAGCTAGGTGCGGCTCAACCTATGTTCAAGACCGCACCACTCGCGGGCTTACACGAAGATGGGCCGACCCAAGGTCATGGCGTATTAAGAGGAAGGATCTAGAAGACCGGAGAAGATATAACTTGGGGGACACGAAGATTAGTCTCCAAGTAGGACTCCGGCTCATACTTTCCTTGGGAGAAAAGTTTCCTTGTAACCTTGCGAGCCATCGTCTTTATAAGGTGGACTCCAAGGACCTAGAAAGCTAAGCTCAAACACTATCAAGCTCTCAAGCTCCAAACCCTAGATCTCATACCTCCAGAGATAGGCGACTCGACACATCGATCGCCAACCCCTTATAACACCATATTCATATCAATCCCAATCTAGGATAGGCAGGACGTAGGTCTTTACCTCACATTGAGGGGTCGAACCTGGGTAAACATTGTCTTCTTCGTGCTCTGCGATCTTAAGCTCGGAGACGTTTGACCCCGCAAATCCCACACCTACGAAGTCATCACCATGACATCTGACGTGACAAACCCACGACACCGTCGTCACTCCAGTCGAAGTCGTCGCCCTCCTCCTCGCCGGAAAGTGCGGCAGCGCCTGGTGGAGGTGCGGCGGCACCTGGTGGAGGTGTGGCGGCCAAGTCACCGTATGCGGCCGCGGATCCCCACGCCACCCCTACGGCGTACGCATCCTCGTCGGGGTCGGGGGTCGTCGGACCACGCGCGCTCGTACGCCGTCCGCACCGGATCCGGCACCGAAGCAGGAGGCCGGTAGCTGGGCATTCCTCTCCACGCCGGGCTCGTGGGCATACGGCGGGATAGGCTCCCGCGGTAGCTCCCAAGCGCGCTCTGCCGAGCACGCTCGACCTCGTCCAGTAGGCGCTGCGGCGGTTGTGGCGGATCCATCTCGTGGAGACGATGCGTTCGTGGCTAGGAATGTTGGATTAGGGTTTACCCCGTCGGCGACAATACATATAGACCTCCAGGGCAGCGCTGGGGGAGGACATGCAGGGCAGCGCTGGGGGAGGACACGTACGTGACCAGGGCAGTGCTGGGGGAGGACACGTGACCAGGGCAGCGCTGGGTGTCGTGGGTTTGTCACGTCAGATGTCATGGATGACTTCGTAGGTGTGGGATTGTGCGAGTCGAGCGTCTCCGAGCTTAAGATCGCAGGCACGAGGAAGATAATGTTTTTTACCCAGGTTCGGCCCCTCAATGTGAGGTAAAGACCTACGTCCTGCCTATCCTAGATTGGTATTGATATGATATATGTGGTGTTACAATGGAGGCGATCCGATCTCGGTACTCGCGTATCAACTAGGGTTTGAGAGCTTGTTGTCTAAGTCCTGCGAGTCCTCTTTATATAACCAGAGTCTCGTCAGGTTACAATGGTATTACTTGGAGACTACTCTTCGTGCCTTCCAAGTTAAGTTATCTCCAATCTTCTGGATCCTTCTCACAGCACGCTGCGACTCTTCGTATCGGCCCATCTTTGTGTAAGCCCACGAGTGTTGTGGCCATGAAGAATAAGTCGCGCTTCGCTTGAATAAGTCGCGGGATAATTATTCCCCCGACATTAGCCCCCAAGCTTCCGGGTGATTCGTAGAATCAGGCGGAAGATTCTGTCTTGATGATGATCCTGCGGGCTTGCGTATATAGTTCCTGCCGACTCGCTGGTATTAAGTCGCTAGCGTTGCGGTTTCTTTAGCCGCTGATGTAGAAGCGATGAGTCGCTATCTTTGCGGCTTATTTAGCCACTATGTTGCCAATTGAGCACTTCTGTCTTGGTCACATTGAAGCTGCAGAATCGCGGTAAGTTTTCCGCGAAGCACTTGGTGAAAACCACCTTTTCCTGTTGGATGTAAGAATGAGCTGAAATCATAAGAATAATAACTTATGAGTAACAAGATATATCAGCCAAATGTGTATAAGGTGCTGAGTCATAGACATCGAAGCATAAAAGACCATAAGCATAAATAAGCCGGTCAATCATTAGAATAATAATCTGGCATGTTATCATGACGAGCCATCTAAACGCATGTTGAAACATGGCGGCTCAAGGGCATATAGCCACAACCTGTATTTAAAGATTTCCGAGTCGCTAATTTGACTCACAAATGGATATATATATTCTCATGTGCTGCAAAAAATGAAATCTGCATATAAACATGGTATATGAGTATAATAAAGACCGCCAGATATGGTGGATGTGTAGCCCCCGAGGGCCGGGTTGCATGCTTGATCATGCTGCTCGGGACTCAAAAATATCTCAAGTTAGACAAAATTTAATTGTCCTAGCCCCCATGTATTAAGCAGGCATGATTTCATTATCCTGCTTGATGGCATATCGTTGCAATTTGATCCTGCAACAGATTAAGAAAATATTTTTACCGCAAGAAAACAATGATACTGGAGTGGGGCAAAGCCGCTTATAAACTCCGAACTGTGAAATATATTAGTTGAGCTGCTAGGAAAAAATATAATCCCAGTCAAAACTCTAGATATAGATGAAAGAATGATCCTTAAAAATTCCACTTGATGTGGCTGTAGATAAAAAATAATGGTGACTTCAACAGCCGATATCAGGAATGATCATCCCAAACATAAAAAATCTGGTCATGCCAGTTCAAACTCATATGGCCGAGTTATAGGTTCCTGAAATTCAAAGGGCAAAGCCCCCGAGGAAGTAATGATAATAACTTGATAATAATATGTTAGCCTTGGCGGCTGATAATAATGATAGCACGTTAGTACTCCGCATGATAGCATGTGGTACTCTGCATGATAGCATGTTGTAATCTGCATGATAGCAAATGGTTGCATAATAGCAACTAGTTGCATGATAGCAACTGGTAAGATGCATCATAGCATATTGTACGATGCATAATAGCATATGGTACTTGACTCAGTATTTCCCAGATCTAATGTGTGTTCTGGGTCGAGAACGGCAATGATAGGCAGCCATGATAGGCATTCAGACTCAATTGACGCCACACGCGGTACTTTAGCCCTTCTGAATTATCCCTATTACCGTTAAGTAGGTCTTCGCGCGGCTCAGTATTTCCCAGGTAAAAACGCGTGTTCAGCGTCGAGAGTGGCCATGATAGGCAATCAAGCTCGATTGACGCCGCGCCCCAGTACTTTGGCCGCATAGTGCAAAGATACTTCTGACTTAAGGCGAGTATAACCAGGATAATTTGCCCCAATGAGCGATTCCACGAGAATAAGCCGAGATTATAAAGCTACAAAGCCCCCATGAAACACAGAGATTAGTGAAAATAAAGACTCAGCGGCTCATATTGAGGCGAAATGACAAACCCCTGGATACCAGTGGTGCCCGCTTTATTTCACAATCCTGAAGTACGATCGCACGTAGGCGGCGATCGATTTTTGATATAATCGGCTGTAATAGCCGTGACGAGCTCTAATTAGCTTTGAATGTGATAACACGGGTCACTGATTTGACCCAAAAATTGATATAACGAGTCACCTGTTTAACTCAAATATCGATAAGATGATGATTTGTTAGGGACTCATAAATTGATGTAATGATGAGCTGTATGCGACTCATAAAATGATATGAAGATAAATCACTAGGCGACTCATGAAATGATATGACAATGAGTCGTGGTGACTCACAAAATGATATAATGGTGAATCATGAAATGATAATGATAAATCATGAACTGATAATGATAAATCATGAAATTGTATAATGAGATCCTAAATACCAATGCTTGAACATGTAATGATGATATTGGTATGTAAAGATGCCCGTTTGCAGGTGCAAATAAAATCCAATGCAAGCTGTAAATAGCTAGACTTTGATAAATGCAATGCGAGTTATAAAGAACTCTAATTTAATAAATCCAATGCGGGTCGTAAGATCCTACTTTAAGGAGTGGATGTAATTAAGCATTCAATATGATCTGAATTTAAAGTCTGCGGCATGATATAATTTGAATCGCAGAGATATTGATAATAAGCCGCATAAACTAGATATGCAGCCCCCGAGATTAACTCGAAGGTGAAATTTAATCTTCACTGATAAAAATAAAAGGTTGTGATAGTTGAGCATGATAGCAACTTAGCTTGTTTTTATTCGTTGATGACGCGATGTAGGCTGCAGGCCCTTGTTGGAGTTGGCTGACTTAGAGCTGGTGCGTCCGATTGATCATACTGACGCATGTCTGTGGGGGTCGGACGTTTGTCCGTATTGATATTGTCGAAGCGGTGAGTCGCTTTCTGCTGATGCACGATCGAAGTCATGTAATTCGGTGGTGATCGTCATAACTGAGCTGTGCATGCTGATGGATTGTCCGCCTTGAATTGTATGTGTGTGAACCGAAAAAGCTGCAGACTGAATTTTCTCTTTGGCTATCAGCTCATGTGCGTCGCCCACACGTCTTGGTTATTATCCTTTACCTTGAGTCGCGACATGCGTCCAAAGTCGAGTATTCTCTTTTTTCCTTGCTACCCTGGTAGGTCGCAATTCCTTGGTTCCTTGTACGTGAATCCCATGCATGCATGTACTTGACGTCCATGTAAATAGTAATATGCTAGCAATTCTGATCACTTCTTTTCTTCCCTCAATAATTTTCTCCGATACCGATGCGACTCAAGGGCAGGAGTAGCTGGCACGCAATCCTTTATTGACTTGAACTTGATCCCTGAGTTGGACCTCTGATCGGATTTGCTGGGTCTGGTTGATCTGGTTTTATGTGATCAGCCGCACGCTTAGGAATTGTTGAAGGTGAGCCGCGGAGGGCCAGAGGTCGCCTGCGGCGAGTCAACATAGTCACGCTGATTTTTTGGGTCCCGTTGATAACTTTGAACAGACCTCTCCTTACATATTTTTTTCTGCTTCCTTTCCACGTGTAGTGGTGCGATGGATTGGCAAACTAGAAACTCTGTATTTCCCTTCCATCCTTCTCCTTTCACGTGAGCTCTCTATGCAATGGTAGTAGCAATTTAGCAGTAACTTTAGATCGTCCTTTCCTTTTTTCTGGACGAGGTGTATACGACGATCTGTATCCCGAAGTTTGGAGCGACCACGCCTTCCTTTTGTCCCTGGATTTTGATTCGGTTTCCTTTGCCTGTTTTCTCTTGGAAGCTTGTACGCATGTGTCAACTGGGTCCTGATCACCGATGACTTAATCTGATTCTTGGAAAGTACGAGCGTAGTGCTAGGACTCCTAATGGTGTTTGGTTTGGACTAGGACCGCATCGCGCCAATTGGATGTTTGCCCTGTTTGATTTCGCGAACTCGCTTAGTCACAAATCTCGCTGTAGCATACAAGTCGCTGACGGAGATCCAACCGTTGGAATTGGCTCAAACTTGTTGGAGGTCTTCGGGATTGTATTCCGCAATGTTTCACCGAAGGGATCTTCGAATTGATGTCTGAGTCGACCTCGGTAATTGTTTTCCCAAAGTCGCGCGGAGTTCCGTCAGTTTTGGATAGGGCTTCAGTGTTTGAGTCGGCCAGGGAGATCCAGCCGTTGGAATTTGATGCGCTTTTAACAGCTGCTGGACAACTCGATTGCGCATCTGTCCACCGAAGGGATCGTCGAGATGAGTTACGAGTCGCCGTCGGTGGTGTCCGCAACACGGACGTTTACTGCTGCCTTGTAGTTTTGATGTAGATCTTGATACCGCCGAGTCGCTTGAATCGGCGCGGCGATAAAGTCGCCGAGATTGTTGAAGTCTCCGAGCTTGAATCGACGATGAGATCCTCCGTCCCTGGCACAGATTCAGCGCGGAACATGACGCTCTTGACCGCCGGCCCCACGTGGGCGCCAACTGTCGTGGGTCTTGTCACGTCAGATGTCATGGATGACTTCGTAGGTGTGGGATTGCGCGAGTCGAGCGTCTCCGAGCTTAAGATCGCAGGGCACGAGGAAGACAATGTTTTTTACCCAGGTTCGGCCCCTCAATGTGAGGTAAACACCTACGTCCTGCCTATCCTAGATTGGTATTGATATGATATATGTGGTGTTACAATGGAGGCGATCCGATCTCGGTACTCGCCGTATCAACTAGGGTTTGAGAGCTTGTTGTCTAAGTCCTGCGAGTCCTCTTTATATAACCAGAGGCTCATCAGGTTACAATGGTATTACTTGGAGACTACTCTTCGTGCCTTCCAAGTTAAGTTATCTCCAATCTTCTGGATCCTTCTCACAGCACGCTGCGACTCTTCGTATCGGCCCATCTTTGTGTAAGCCCACGAGTGTTGTGGCCATGAAGAATAAGTCGCGCTTCGCTTGAATAAGTCGCGGGATAATTATTCCCCCGACACTGGGGAAGGACACATGACGGACACGTGAGTCGTGACCGCAAAGCCCGCCTTTAGTCCCGGTTGGTGTTACCAACCGGGACTAAAGAAGCACATGGATCGTGTGTTTCTTTCAAGGACTTCTGAGCCGTTGGATCAAGGGTGTGTTTCTTTTGAGGGCCTGTGAGCTGTTGGATCTGCACTATCACGACCACTTCGTGAGCCACACGACCCTATATATAGCCCACCTCTCGGACATGTTCGGCACTCAGTGTGTACTCATCGACCGAATACAAATCATTCGGATTCCTTGCATACATCCGACGGTGCATTTGATATGCAGGCACTCACGAGCCACCATCGGGCTCTATACAGGGGAAACCGTGTATTTTGTTCTATCTACAAATCCTTCAGTTCATCGACCGAATACAAATCATTCGGATTCCCTGCATACATCCGCCGGTGCATTTGATATGCGGGCACTCACGAGCCACCGTCGGGCTGTATGCAGGGAAAACCGTGTCTTTTGTTCCAACTTTTTCGAGCGCTTCTGAGCCATTGGAGTTTTTAGAACCAAAAATCGGTGTTTAGAATTTTCTTCTAAGTTTTCAGAACACAGTTACATAAAAGGTTTAATACATTATTACACATCACCACTAACATCCCTATCTAGTGTTGTGGTATAAACATCTTCTTCGTGTGTGTCCCTTTCTTCTGATTGCGCCGTAACCATGGACAATCTTCATCATTTAACACGATGCTTGGGTCAGCTTTCACTGCGAAGGGCAGAATTTCATCAAACTTATTGTAATCTTCTGACATGTCTGTCTTGTCCTCCACTCCCACGATGTTTCTTTTCTCTGAAATAACTATGTGGCGCTTTGGCTCATCGTATGATGTATTCGCTTGCTTATCTTTTATTTTTTTCGGTCTGGTAGACATGTCCTTCACATAGAAAACCTGAGCCACGTCATTGGCTAGGACGAATGGTTCGGTGTCGTACCCAAGATTCTTGAGATCCACTATAGTCATTCCGTACTGCGGGTCTACCTGTACGCAGCCTTTCAGGTTGAAGCATTTGCACCAGAACAAAGGGAACTTAAAAGAAGGTCCATAGTCAAGTTCTCATACCTGCTCTATGTAACCATAATATGTGTCATTTTTCCCTTTGTTGTTTGTTGCATCAAAGCGGACATCACTGTTTTGGTTGGTGCTCTTTTATCTTGGTCGGCCGTATAAAATGTATTCCCATTTATCTCGTACCGTTGAAAAGTCAATATAGTCGAAGATGGTGCTTTGGCCAACAAGTATAGCTGTTCTCCAACAGTGGTGTCATTAATGAGACGTGTTTGCAACCAACCTCCGAAAGTCTTCACGTGTTCTCCTTCAATCGATTCTTCAGGCTGCTCCGGGTATTTGGAGCGTAAACTATTCATGTGTTCCTTGATATACAGAGCCACCAAGCTGGAATTATGTAGAACTGTGTAGTGTGCTTGAGTGAAAGAATGCCAGTCCTTACATATTATTGCTTTCTTTCTTAGCGTTCCTTTTCCACGCAGTCTCCCCTCATGGCGCGATTGAGGAACACCGGTCGGCTTAAGGTCAGGAATAAAGTCAACACAAAACTCAGTGACCTCCTCTGTTCCATAGCCCTTGGAGATGCTTCCTTCTGGCCTAGCACGGTTATGAACGTATTTCTTTAAGACTCCCATGAACCTCTCAAATGGGAACATGTTGTGTACAAATACAGGACTGAGAATGGAAATCTCTTCGACTAGGTGAACTATGAGGTGCGTCATAATATTGAAGAAGGATTGTTGGAACACCAACTTGAAGCTGACAAGACATTGGACCACATCCTTCTGTAAACTTGGTAGAGTTACTGGATCGATGACCTTCTAAGAAATTGCATTGAGGAATGCACATAGCTTCACAATGGGTACTCGAACATTTTCCGGCAGATGCCCCCTCAATGCAACCGGAAGTAATTGTGTCATAATCACGTGGCAGTCATGAGACTTTAGGTTTTGGACCTTTTCTCTGCCATGTTTATTATTCCTTTAATATTCGACGAGAAGCTAGACGGGACCTTGATACTGCTTAGGACTTCAAAAAATATCTCCTTCTCTTCTTTGGTAAGAGCGTAGCTGGCAGGAACTTGATACTTCTCTGGATTCAGGTTGTCTCGTTCGTGCATACGTTGCTGGTCCTGCCGTGCATCCGGTGTATCTTTCGTCTTCCCATACACGCCAAAGAAGTTTATTAGCAGGTTCACGCAAAAAATTTTCGTCACGTGCATCACGTCGATTGTGGAGTGAACCTCTAGGATTTTCCAATAGGGTAGCTCCCAAAATATAGATTTCGTCTTCGACATGGGTACGTGTCCGTCAGCGTCATTCGGAACAGATTGTTCGTCAAGACCCATTCCAAAGATTACTTTTAAATCCTTGACCATATCATATATAACATCCCAGTAGCCTCACCATTGAAATGCTTGCCTTTCTTTCTTACGGACGATGCTGTTTTGGAAGAAATCGACGATGCCCTGGGTACACATTCATGTTTCCCAAATATATACTTTCAATCTCACCTAAACAGTGCGTGCATGCATTGTATCCCTTGTTTGACTGTCCTGAAATGTTACTAACAGCAGGCCAATCATTGATGGTTACAAACAACAACGCTCGTAGGTAAAATTTCTTTTGTTTGTGCTCATCCCACACAGGTACACCTTCTTCATGCCACAACTGTAAAAGTTATTCAACCAATGGCCTCAGGTACACATCAATGTCGTTTCCGGGTTGCTTCGGGCCTTGGTTGAGCACTGGCATCATAATGAACTTCCGCTTCATGCACAACCAAGGAGGAAGGTTATATATACATAGAGTCACATGCCAGGTGCTATGACTGGAGCTTTGCTCCCCAAAAGGATTAAACTCATCTGTACATAGACCAAATCTTAAGTTCCTTGCATGCATGTATCTTCTACACCTCTAATCGTAGACGGCAGACAACCTTCTTTGCTTCGTACGTACTGGGGGCAATATGTTATCCCTTGGAAGCATCTTCGTTATTATTTTTAGCAAATTTTCAAATCCCTTGTCAGATGTATCATTCTCTGCCTTCCATTGCAGCAATTCCAGTGTGGTACCCAGCTTTTTCTTGGCATCTTCGTAATTTGGGTACAACAATTTTTTGTGATCCTCTAACATGCTCTCCAACTTCAACCTCTCATTTTCACTTCCGCAGTTTGTCTGTGCATCAAGAATGACCCGACCAAAATCATCATCGGGCTTATTAACAATGGGCTCTTCTTCAGCTTCGTCTTCCCCCATTGTAGTACCACCATCTTCAGTGAACATAGGATAGTTGTCATTATCCTCTTATTCTTCTTCATTTTCTTCCATTATAACCCCTCTTTCTCCGTGCTTGGTCCAACAATTATAACCGGACATGAAACCGGACTGCAACAGGTGGACGTGAATGATTTTTGAGATAGAGTAATCCTGCGTATTCTTACAGACACTACATGGACAAAAAATAAAACCATTTGGCCGCTTGTTTTTCTCAGCCACACGGAGAAAATTATGCATGCCATTAATATAGTCGGGACAGCGTCGTTCACCGTACATCCATTGCCGGCCCATCTGCATTATATAAATATATCAAAATCTATAACACTACATCATGAATATATAATAGTGACCAAATTAATTAATACAAGTTCATCACATTAAAACCAAAGTAGAGTAGTGACCAAATGTAATACATAGTTCACATAAAAACATACATTGAAACCAACATACAACTACCTAAAGAATTTAAACCCAACAACAAATGCGATAAAAATCGCAACTAAGTTAATTATTGAACCAACAACATAATGATACCAAGCCTCTTTATGAATGGCATATTTTCTAATCTTCAAGCGCATTGCATCCATCTTGATCTTGTGTTTATCGACGACGTCGGCAAGATCGAACTCCAATTTCATCTTCTCTTCTAGGCATTGTAGACGAAGATCTTCACTTCTTTTCAATTTTGCTTTCAAATCATTATTTTCTTTTTCAAATAAATTTAGCATATCGACAAGAGGGTCGGTTGGAATTTCCGGTTCAACTACCTCTTTGATAAAAGTATCTATGTCAAGTTGGTAGGCATAATTGTTATAAACACGAAATGAAACAAATAGTTATAAAAATATACCACATCCGAATCATAGACCGGACGAGGGCCGATGGGACGGATATCAAAACCATGACACTATACATATAAAAAACATAAGAAAATTATACAATTAATAACTATGCATTTAAATCATACAAGTATTTTTTTAAAAATAAAAGATAAAAACAAGAGGATCACCAAGGTGGTGTCGGTGACTGGACAGCGCGGGCTATCGACGGCGGTGAGGACGGGGACAGGATCGACACTAAAACCCACAAATCATAAATTAATTTGAGCTCAAAATGCATATAAAAAAAATGAACTCCCTAACTTAGGCATTTCATCAAACACCTAGCTAGCACTACAAAAATGAAATGAGCTAAACTAGCAATGAAATGAGCTAAAGTAGCAACGTCGGAAGAAAGGATGAAGTTGCTAACCCTTGAATAGATGGGGTGCCGTCAATCTTGACAAATGGTGAAAAAAATGGGGATGAACTAGAGCTCGGGAGAGGAAACGAAGAAGAAAAATGGTTAGTTTCGAGCAGGAAAAATGGACGAACCGGTACTAAAGGTTGCTCGCGCTGGCCCCCACGTCTGCGGCCGCGGCAGCAACCCTTTAGTACCGGTTTGTAACACGAACCGGCACTAAAGGTTCCTTACGAAGCGGAACTGGTGCTCTCCGCGCCCTGGCCGTTCGAACCGGGACTAATGGCCCCATTAGTCCCAGTTCTAATTATGGCCGGGACAAATGGGCCGTATGGAAGCCCTGTTTTCTACTAGTGCAACCTCTGTCACCGCCGCTCGCCACTGTCGTGAACTCTGTCGTCGCCGCCGCTGCTACTAGGTGTGCTTTGTGTATGTATTCTTCAGTTACTCGACATTTTCTTCGCTCAGCCGACGTCACTCATAGCCATGGAATTCGTCGTTGCCGCAGCAGTTAGTAGGCCACACTTTGTGTACGTGCGTGAATTGACCGTGCACCGCTGCCCCGACACCGCCGCTGCGCCCTGTTGTTGTCCTGCTCGCCGGCTTTCATGATGTTGTGATCGTGTGAGGTAAGTCTATCACATGGACACGAGGTAAGAGTACACGAAACACGGATGAAACCAATCGCCGTGCTCAAAAATCTTGCACCCAGCCTAACGGGCATTGCTAAAACATTGTTCGCAACCAAACTACAAACACAACATAGCTCAACTCGCGTTTTTCCAAGACCAGACCCTAGGGAACCACGGATGCAAAGTGCCCAAAATTAATGCGAGCAACCCAACAGGCCTTTAATATTCTAGTGAAACCGCAGCACAAAATAATAGAGAGAAGGGTGGAGAAAAACTTCATTGACGTGGAGGTTGTTGGCGATCAGACCTGGCGTTTGACAGGTTTTTATGGAGAACCAAAATGGAAGGATAAACACAAATCATGGGAATATTTGAGAAAACTTTTTTCTCAAGGTAACATTCCCTGGCTAGTCCTAGGTGACTTTAATGAAATCCTATTTTAAGGGGTGCTCCGCGAGCTCAAAGATATATGAAAGATTTCCAGGACTGTCGTATAGATTATGGTCTAGAGGACTTGGGTTTCATGGGAGATTCTAACCTAGAAGAGGGGAAGAATTCGAGACAGACTAGATAGGGCAGTAGCCAATGCAGTATGGAATAATCTCTTTCCACATTGCAAAGTCCTTAATGGTGGGATGACGAAGAGTGATCACAGACCTGTGGTTGTAGACACGGAATTCCTATCTGGCACCCATGTAGGACTGTGGGAACGAAGAGGTTTGAAGACCGATGGTCACAAGAAGAAACTGTGGACCTTATAGTCCAAAATGCATGGAATAAGGCAATATCCAGGGGCTTGTTCCAACGCTAGCCCAAAAAACTGCAGAAGTACATGTAGAGTTGCATGCGTGGGATCGCAGAGAGCTGAAGGGACCCAGGAGGAGGATTGATGAGCTCAAAAAAGAGTTGGAAGAACTCAGAAGGGGTCTATGTCAGATGAATCAAATGCTGACGAGAAGGAAATTCTATTAAAAATAAAATTATTACTAGAACAGGAGGAGATGCACTGGCATGCAAAAAGGCCGAGCTAATTGGCTACGACATGGCGATAGAAACACCAATTTTTTTCCATAATTTTGCAAGTGCAAGGAGGAAGAAAAACACAATTAAATATATTCAGGATGATGATGGAAACAAGTGGAAGACCCACAGGGAATTAGTAACTTGATCAAGTTTTACTTTGAAGGATTATTTACTTCAGAAGTATCAGAACCGTCTGATGAGGTTCTGGACAAAGTGCCAAGGAGAGTAACTAATGAGATGAATCGGGATCTCACAAGGGCGTTTACTGAAGAATAAGTCAAGAAAGCCTTGTTCCAAATTGGAGGTCTTAAGGCCTCAGGGCCGGATGGCCTCCATGCGGTTTTCGATAAGAGATACTGGCACCTACTTGGAGAAGACCTAACCAAAGAAATTCTGGAAGCAATCACGAACAGGAAAATTCCAGATGGTTGGAATGACAGTGTTGTGGTTCTCATACCAAAGGTGGAAAATGCTGAGAAGATGACACAGTACCGGCCAATTAGCCTACGCAATTTGGTGTATAAGGTAATTTCGAAAATGTTACCAAACATACTAAAGCTAATATTGCCAGAAATAATTGGTCAGCATCAAAGCGCTTTTGTGCCCGAGAGATTAATCACGGATAATATACTTATTGCTTATGAGTGTGTGCACACAATCAAGAAGAAGAGAGGCAAGAAGGGCTTGTGTGCAGTAAAACTCGATATGCATAAGGCATATGACATGGCAGAATGGTGCTTTTTAGAGAAGATGATGGCTAAACTCGGTTTTAATCAAGGATGGATTAAAATGATAATGGCGTGTGTCTCATCGGTGAGATACAAAATCCGCTTCAACTCAAATGAAACTGAGCAGTTTATACCTACTAGAGGGATACGTCAAGGCGACCCCCTATCTCCCTACTTATTTCTTTTATGTGCAGAAGCTTTATCTTGCATGCTCAACCATGCCGAAGGTACTGGAGATCTAAAAGGAGTGAGAGTCTATCGGGAAGCCCCAATGGTCTCCCATTTGTTATTTGCTGATGATTCGTTTATATTGATGGAAGCGGATAGGAATAATGCAACCTTGCTGAAAAATATTTTGGATGCCTACTGTTCGAGCTCGGGACAGATGGGTAGCGCATCCAAGTGCAACATCTATTACAGTCCGAATACTTTTGGTGGATGAAAGAGTGGAGGTGTGTGAAGTGCTAGATATTTGGACTGAGTCTCTTAATGATAAATATCTACGCCTACCAGCAATGGTAGGGGTAGATAGAAGTGACAGTTTTAACATCTTGTAGAGAAAATTCAGGCTCTCATTAGCAGATGGAAGGAGAAAATGTTGTCAATGGGTGGAAAAGAAATCCTTATCAAGGCGATTGCTCAAGCCATACCGGTGTTTGCGATGACAATATTAAATATTCTGAAGAAAATTTGCAAAGGAATTACTGATGCTATTTCGCAGCTTTGGTGGGGTGACGACGATGATCACCGAAGGATGCATTGGTTAGCTTGGTGGAAATTATGTATCCAAAAGAGAGAGGAGGTATGGGTTTCGTGATCTTCATACTTTCAACATGGCAATGTTGGCCAAACAATGCTGGAGACTGTTAGAAGAACCAAATTCGCTTTGTGCAAGGGTTTTAAGAGCTAGGTATTATTACCCGGATGGTAATTTATTGAAGGAAAAATTGCAAAGCGATAGCTCTTATACCTGGCAAAGTATGATATATGGAATTCAAGCCTTTAATAGAGGATGTATCTAGAGAGTTGGGAACGGTGATCAAATTGACATTTGGGACGATCCTTAGATCCCTACTAGCCCAACAAGGAAGGTCTACACTAGGAGAGGCTCGATCTTGTTGAGCAAAGTGTCGGACTTGATTAATCCTGTTACATGTGGCTGGGATGAAGATCTTATTTGGGAATTTTTTTGGAGTATTGACCACTGAAAAAAATAGCACGATATATCCCCGCTAATAGCACGCTATAGCTTAATTTGAGGGGCTACGCTATATTTGGCTAAAAGTTGCCGCTACAGCGCTAATGAAGTTTTTAGCGCGCTAAATCACGCTAAACGTCGTAACGTTATAGCACGCTAAAAATAACTAGAAATAGTGTGTCGGCCGCTGAGTAAATCTAGTCAAACCAAGCACCCAGCTCACTCGTCCACCACTCCAGTCCATATCGAACTTAATCTAATCCTCTAGATCGAGGCTGGCGGCGGCGGCAGCGCCCAGCTCGTCTTCCTCTGGAGGAGCTCTTCCGTCCAGCTGAGGGCGGCGGCTGCGTCTTCCTCTTCTGAGTCCACATTTGAATATGGTTACCTGTATAAAGGTTATACATGTATTGATTTTGGACAATTTTTTAGTGTTGAAAAGCTTGAAGTCCTTAATATTTGGGTTATATCTCGCCATTTTTTCATCACGCTATTTTTCACGTAACTTCGCTATATCCCGCTATATCTTCTGTAGCTTCTGGAGAAGGACCACGCTATTTTTGATAGCACGCTATTTTTTTCGTTGGTATTGACACAAACAGGATCCTTGCAATCCCGTTGGCCCCAGCTGAGATGCAAGATTTTGTTGCTTGGAATCTAACGAAGAATGGGCTATTTTCGGTCCGATTGGCATACCATGCTGAATGGGAATACCAATTTGGACGGCGTAACCCAAACATGATGATCCGTGGTCAATCTCAAGGTAGTAAAGTATGGAAGAAACTGTGGAGTTTCAAAATTCCGGCGAAAATTAAAATTTTCGGATGACGAGCCCTTCATAGCCTTATTCCTTGCTTGGGAATTTTGGCAAATAAGCACATTGGCTCAAGTAGCGAATGCCCAATATGTAATGGTGCTTGTGAAGACCTTAAGCACACTGTGTTCCAGTGCCCTCGGGTGATGCAGGTCTGGAACCAATTGGGTCTGCAAAATGAGATAATCAAGGCATGTCAGGTGGATAGATCGGGATCAATGGTGATTGAGCATATGATACTGAATCTGGGGCCATGGCCTCCTTTGGGGGCATAGGATTATCGGAAATTATATTGACTGATGCATGGTATGTCCGGTGGGAGAGGCGCCAAATTACACATGGAGAGACTATTCAAACACCTGGTCGTAGTGCTATGTCCATTGGGGTTTTAGCTGCGAATTAGTGGTGTGCTAGTCAAAAACCTGTTGAGAGGAAGAAGGAGTCTTGGAAACATCCCCCTGAAGGAACGATTATGATTAATACCAATGCTGCCTATGATGAGGAGCTAGGACAAGGAAGTTTGGGATGTGTTTCCAGGGATTCAGCCGGGAAATTCATTGATGCAAGATGCAAGATGATCAGATTCGTTGCGGATGCTTTCATGGCCAAGGCTTTTGCTCTTCGTGAAGGGCTCAGTTTGGCTCAACATCTTGGAGGCATAAATTTTATTATCCAATCTGATAATTTGCAGGTCATTGAAACTATGAATGATGGAGGTTTCTCTTATACGTCCTCGTCGGCGATCTTTGATGACTGCAGGATGCTATCCTCAGGCTTTCAGAAGATATTGTATCATCATTGTTATCGAGAAGCTAATGAGGCTCCACACGAATTAGCTAGGCATAGTTTTAGTAATTCTGTTGATTGTTTTTGGACGATGATCCCCTAACTTTTTATTTCCGAAACTCATAAACAAACAATGTAACTATGTTTGATTATCAATAAAGCTCACTGTTTCCTTAATAAAACAAAAAAAACTCGTTGCGTGCGCTGCAATTGCCACGAAGTCTCCGTGTCCTTTCCTGGAAAACGTCTTTCCACCGAGATTTCAGCAGCGCAAACCGCCGCGAAGGCGTCCCAGAATCTGGAATCTTCCAGGTGTGGCGCGTCCCGTCCTCAATTTTAATACGCGCGGGGTTCCGTCGTCCAGGTCATCGTCGTCGTGATTTCGCCGTCGGATCGAATATCTCCTTTCCCCCTCCTCCCTCGCCGGTCTCGCTCTCCGGAGGTAATGGTGATTCCTCGCCCCTCTGATTCCGCGTCAATTCCTGTCTTAATTTAAGAGCCTAGGTGTGTCGTGGGCGACGGATTCGTTCGACGGATTTCTGGCTCCCTCTGGTGGTCGATTCGTTGGGCTATTGATCGGCGCACTGGGAATCGAGCGGGGTAGAACGGCAGGGTTGTGATTTGGTTGCGAACTCGGATCCACGGGCGCGGCTGTATGAGGTCGGAAATTTCATATTGCGGGGAATTAGATTTTTTATGCAGAAAACTCTGGAATGTCCTCCCTTTGTTGGAATAGATCGATTGCTTCGATAATTCCATTTCCCTCGAGTATTTTATTGAAAAGTATTCTTGTGGAGCTCAAATCTATCCGAGTTACGTTTTGTGCGAATTTAAATGTGTAGGTTAGTGGATTTGGCTAATTTGTTTTGTGAATAATAAGATTATCCATGTGGAAGATATTCTCGTTTTCACCAGCTACGTTTTTTGGGGAGTCATCAGATGACATGTTTATTTAAATTTTTTTTTCGAAACCGAGGCAAAAGCTTTGCCTCACCTTTATTAAGCAGAAGGTGCCCGATTTATTATGGAAGAAACCGGGCGAAAACCATACAACAACACGACACGACACAACCCACGGGGCGAAGCCCCACAACCTCGAGAAACCACGACGCCGCGCGACACGGCCACCCACAGCCCAAGCTGCACCAGGAAAGCCGCTCGCAGACCACGGCCGCCGCACCAACATCCGGGGCCGCCGCCCCGGCCTAAAAGGCAACCGCTGCTGCCGCTGCCCAAGCAGCCCCGACAGCCTCGCCGCCAGCACCCCCTTCCGTGACCGCCGTCCCGACATAGCACCGCTCGCAACCGAGCCACGACGCCGCACGAACCAGCCACCCGCAGCCCAAGCTGCCCAGGGAGAGCTGCTCGCAGACCACGGACGTCGTACCAGCATCCGGGGCCGCCGCCCCGGCCTAAAAGACAGCCGCAGCTGCCGCCGCCACACCACAACACCGACACCACGGGACAAGCCCAAAGAACCACCCTCCGGGGAGCTGCGACAGCTCCCCCAACAGCGCAAAGGCAGCGCAGCTCCGACTTTGAAAAAGAGCTAAGAAGGAGAACCAGGCAGGCTGGCGCCGTGGAAACTCGCCGAAAGGAACATCTGCCGCCAGCCATCGTACACCACCGGGAACCCCGCAGCAGCTTCGACTTCACAGCAACAAGACACGCCGAGGCAATCCCAAGGACACGTCGGAGAAGAGCCGACTACCGCAGCCACAGCCACGTCTCCGACATCGCTCATCATCATCATCGTCACCACAGAAGCCTCAACGCGAACACCTCGGCCGAAGAGACAAGCAAGCATGGCAACACAGCGGTAGGCAATAGTACAGAGACTCCAAGGCGACGCCCCCAAGGAGGGAACGACGAAAACGCCGCCGTCGCCCGTATTGACAACGACAATACTGGGTTTTCACCCGAGAAACTCTGTGAAACAGAGTGACAAAGACATGGTTGGTGCTCCACAACGACGCCTCCAAGGAGGGGAACGACATCCACAGATGCCGCCGCCGGCACTGACCGAGATCAGTGCTAGGCTTTCACCTGGAGCAACCTGAAACCACCATTGTCACCACCGTTTCCAGCCCAGCTGACCACCACGGGCAGCCGACCAACCACGCCAAACCTTGTGCCAAGCAGCGAGTCAAACGCCGACGTCCACCTTCTCCACCACCGCGGGCAGCAGCCGGACATCACCACATGACATCGAGCACCAACCGCGGGCTGCATCGGCGACGACCTCCACCACCAGATGCGGATGTGGCGCCGCCGCGCCACCATCCTCTCCGCGGCCACCACCGCCACGGAGCTGCAGTTCATTTCAAATAGCTGAATGTCTTGAGCAGCTGTTCTGGTACCACAGAGTAACAATTAATTATTAAATTATCATATTTTTTCTTACACGAGACAACTGTTTTAAACAAGGTTTTACGAGTATTTATAGGTGTCTGCTTGTTAGAGTATATACTTAATTCTATAGGAACATGGTGATGCTGTTTTCATTTTGGCCCATAATTTAGACCGTTCCGGTTTTGGGAGGTCCTACTACTTGCAGGCTACTTAACTTGGCTCTCTGTTGTGTTAAGTGAGTTATTTTTATGAGAACGTGCTTACAGCGCAGTGGCTTGGTGCGGCAGTGGCCAGCCAGCCCGCCCCAGTTCGACTCCTAGGGAGCGAATTTGGGTGTCTCACGGGATTAAGCAGCCAGGCACTGGTTTGCTCCCAGAAATAAATCTCAGCTATCTCCGTGTGGGCTCGCGCCACAACGTTCGAGCCCAAAGCGTGCGTGCTGTGGATAGTTCATAGGTCTAGCTTGCGTGGTGGGGTGCGTGAGTGTGGTGTGCGTGTGGTGTGAGTGTGTGCGCAGGTTCATACACTACAACTGTACCACTACAACAGGCCTAAAAAAAAGTGAGTTATTTTTATCATAGAACTCACTGGCGGAGCTTCGGCTGGGCCAACCTGGGCCATGCCCCCCCCCCCCCCCCCCCCCCCCCCCCCCCCCTGCAAAACAGAAACTTTCTATTGACCATTCAATATTTTTTTCGAATATGGCCTGTTTGACCAGTCGATGGCCCGTTCTATTTAAGTCAGGCCACTTTCCTGGAACAATACATCCTCTATTTTGTAGGCCTAACAGGTTAGCACGTTGTGCTGTAGCTATGCGAATGCAATTCTAGTAGAGGACGACCAAATTTCTATGCAATTCTAGTAGAGAACTTAGTAACTTTTCACATGTTTTTAATGGTTTGCAGTGTTTATACATAATAGTTTTTTTTTCCATAGCTATTTGTGGCAGGGTTGCTGACTGTAGATCACTGGTAATTGCAGTGTTTCACCTCCGAGAACTGCAAGATGGCTACCAACGTTGGGGAATCAACAAGCGTTGGCAGCAGTGGTGACGCTTCTGGGGGAGCTTCGAGTGCAATATCTGCTTCGAGCTGCCACAAGAGCCAATAGTAACTCTCTGTGGCCACCTCTTCTGCTGGCCATGCCTCTACAGGTGGCTGCACATGCACGCGCACACACCAGAGTGCCCCGTGTGCAAGGCAGTTGTTGAAGAAGACAAGCTTGTCCCTCTTTATGGCCGTGGCAAGGACCGTGTAGACCCAAGATCAAAGAACACGCCTGGAGCTGATATTCCTAACCGCCCAGCTGGCCAGAGGCCTGCGACAGCCCAACAGGCTGACCCTAACAACAATTTTCCGAATGCCCATGCGAATCCATGGTTCACAGGCATGGGCGCAGGAGTCCCGTTGGCGAATGCACGGTGGGGTAACTACGCGTTCTCGGCTGCATTTGGGGGTCTATTCCCTATGCTTAGCTTCCAAATGCATGGAATGCCAGATCCGACTGCTTATGCGCAGCCTGCCAGGTTTCACTATGGGTACGGCCATGGCCATGGATTCCATGGCGGGCACATGGGGCCTGCCCATGGCATCCCTCGCCAAGGACCTCTTGGACAACAACAACAGCAGGCAGACGTCTACCTGAAGGCCCTGCTCCTAATGGTTGGAGTCCTAGTGATTGCAAGCCTTCTTGCATTTTAAAGTAAAGTTGCTGGTAGTTTTCCAGTTGTAACGGTTGTTTGGTGGTAAGAATTGCTAGAAATTCTCAGGTGGTGTCATGGTGTGGGCTCATCTTGCTACCAAATGTGACATAAGTTTATTTGCAATGTTTATATGAAGTGTCCATGGTATGTAGGTTTAGATAAGCTTCAGCATGTCACAGCATCATATCTGCTATTTGGATGAAGATTGTATATTGTGTAGTTTGACGCCTTTGGCGAATGTGATGTACAATTGAGAGGCCATCTCCTCCTTGTTTGCACCTTGCAGTTCTTGTATACATTTAGACGAGATAACGTCTTGCCTTACATGTAAGGATGTTCTTGTTTGCACCCTGACAGTTCATACATACTGACATCTGACAGTAATTTCAACGTATTTGGTTCAGCAAATATACATGGTATACTGAAGCGCTGTAGTACAGCTGTACATATTGATGAGTATTTTTTAGAAGTTTGAGCACATGAGAGCAATGTGTGGTGGCTCTGGCCGACCTCGGTTCTTTCAGAATGCTGATCAAGCTCGCCTGGTCTTCCAAAGGTGGCGATGAGTGTTGGTGCACAGACCACCTACAGTACTCTCCTTCGATTTATCTGTCCGCCGTATTCCAGCAAGGAATCTGGACTTGGTTGATTGCATGTTCTATCTTTTGTTGGCTATATCGAACGTTTGAGAACTTGCTTGAACAACAGTCAACAAACGGAGCTTGGCTCTGATGGTTGGGTTCCCTGTGGTGGAACCAGCCCACCCAGGTTCAAGTCCTAGACTTGGCATGGGCGTTTGCATTTACCTGGATTTATTCCAGGTTTATCCGGCGCTATTCTTTCAGTGGTAGGTGGCGTGCCCGTCAACAGCGAGGCGCCTGTGGTGACTTCGTCAACCTCAAGATTTGCCGGCTCAGTCCTTCAGAGGTGCTCATAGGGGTAGGGTGTGCGTGTGTGCGTTCATAGGGGTGAGTGTACGTGCGTATTTGTGAGCGTCTGTGTTGTACTGTGTTCTCAAAAAAAAAAAAACAGTCAACAATGGCGCTGGAACTGCGCTGTGGCCACCTACGCGTACACGAAATCTCTCTGGCACGCGCAACCAGGCCTGCAAATTTGGCTGGATCCAAGCTATATAGTCAACATGTGTAACACCTAAAACATTTTACATTTAGAAACGGAGGGAGTAGTAGTCACAATTTGTCAGGTTATGCTATTTGTATTTGTTGCATTGTACTAGTACCTTAAATCTCATATACTTAAATCTCATATACATGTCTAGTAATTCTTTTTGCTGTCGTCGGTGATAAACAGGAGACAAAAGACATAAAACAGGTAGCAAAACATGCATACTCGTCGCCGTCTCTTCTGTAATTGCAGCACGTCGCCGCCGGAGCTTCTTATGGAGCTGTCCATGTATGCCTGTGCTTCCTCTGTAATTTTTCAGGTCCATATTTTACACCAGGGATTTTTCATGTCCTGACCAAACTTAACTTAGTGCTTTAAGATGGACCAAATTATTCATCGAGAAGCTTTCCATGGTTTGCACACAGATAGTGATGTTGGATAGGATCGGATCGGCTCGGCAGGCTGCGCACGGCGGCGGGAAGCTTCACGGCAATGCAAGTTGCAGGCACAATACGGAGGATGTGATCGAGTCAGGCCGGGACCAATAGTGGGTTGGAGATGAGTGGAATAGCCACTGCCTCCGCCTGCCTAACGACCAAGTTAGTAGTTCTGCAACTGTGCTGCTGCTTTGATCAGTGTACGTATTTGTGTATGTCTAACTAACTAGCCAGATCGCCGCCTTTTCGATTGGGTCAGGTCGTAGTCATACACTGTGGTTCAAGCTCAACTCGTGAAATATCTTGCGGCCGTTCAGCTCATCATGCCTGACGATGGAGCCGCAATCTCCCAGTGTAAACTGCCCCTTCAAAAAGCAGAACACTGGTAGCAAATCAGGAGAAAGACGGGCTGTGTGACATTGCACTGGGAGATTGCGGCTCCATCGTCAGGCATGATGAGCTGAACACTGGCTATCTTGCTTACCCTCTTGAGACATGCAGACGTGTATCGGATCCTAGGAACACGGCAGCTCAATTGCGCTCGTACACTGTTGCAGTGGTGATGAAGATCGACGCGAAACGCCACGAGTGTTATCCATGGTTTCATAAGGTGGAATAGTTGTTTCATAAACAACTAATGAATTTGTGGAAGTAATATGCCATTGCAAAACAGAACAAGATAGGCTAGATAACAGAGCATTTCCCAACTCTTCCTATTCCAAACTTGTGATGGGGTAAGGGCAAATTCTGTGAATAAAACGTACATGACCAGTCACAAGATGACCTATACATAGCATTCTTAAATCTTTTCCATGGCAATCGAGATAGAAGTAATCGTTTGAGAGGAGGTAAGAGTAGAAAAGGGACCTATTGGAAAGGGGGTGATTGGTTTGAATAATGGAACCATGATAGATGTTTGGTAAGCAAGCCACGCCAGAGAATTTAACTGAAGCACAAAAACAAGGACAAAGAAAAACTTTCAACCGCACTTGGTGAAATCATGCATAGCTCACATGTTATTTGTTAATAACGTCTATACGTATGAAAGAACATTAGTTTGAAGGCCACTCTGCCCGTCCAGACCAGCCCTATTGCCATCCTAATATTTATATATATTATTTTTAAGACACATGTGACACGATTTTTCGAAATCCTGGGAATAAGAAAATCTCATGATCTAAGACATCATGCCATGTTTGATCATGTACGATGAACATTATTTTTTTGCGAGAAGTCAATTTTGATTGTTTGAGACTGCCTTTTCGATCGGGTCAGGTCATAGACTCATAGTCATACACTGTAGTAGTGTTGTTGAAACTCAACTCGTAAAAATATTTCGGCCGTTCAGCTAATCATGGCTGACGAGCCGCAGTCGCACGGGGATTCCAGTCCTCCGTGAACGACGCCGTCACACAGCCCGACTTTCTTGTGCTTTGCTACCAGCTTTCTGCTTTTTGAAGGGGACATTGTAAGCCGTTTGAATTAGTACAGTTCGTCCCAAGGAGAGAAAGTTCTCCATATGTAGATTTGAAAAAATGTTTCTTCTTGAGGGCAAGAAGAGAAAAAATGGTGTACGTACACGCGCCTAACAGTTGCCCAGAAGTTGACCAGCTGTTTACATGTTGGACATGCTCGTATACACGTGTATCGGATTGTAGGGACGCGGCTGCTCGATTGCGCCCGTACCAGTTGCAGTGCGAAAAGGCTATTGTTTGAGCGCGCGGTGAAATTTGACAAAAATAACCTTTTGGCCAAACTTCAACCAAAAATAACCATTTTTTCAAAAAAAATCGAAAACTAACCTTTTGTGTGGCTCCCGCACCGGGGGCGCCACACATGTATGCCCACTCCCCCGGCTGGGGCGCCACACATGTATGCACCACTCCCCCGGCTGGGGCGCCACACATCTGCCAGCGTGGCAAGGTGGGTCCCAGCCCGGATAAGTAGCGCCGGAGCTGGGGGAGCCACACATACATGTGTGGCGCCGGTGACTGGGGCGCCACACTTCTGTAAAAATAACAAGCCCCAGCCCGTGCCCCACCTGCTTCCTCTTTTCCCTCTCTCTATTCTCTACAAAACAAAGGAAGAGCACGCCCCCAACACCCCCCCCCCCCTCAAATCCATCCTTTTCGGTGTGATTTTTCCGTGGATTTCGGCTCCCCTACGTGCAAGAAGGTACTCTCCCCATCCTCCTTGTTTTTGTCCAATAGAAATCTTCCAATTTGGAGACATTGTGTAGATCTTGGAAACCCTAGAATTTGAATATGAGGACAAATTTGTGGTTATTTGTTGATAATATTGGTCAATGTGTGTGGGTATGATGGATATGAAGTGTTGGGCTGTTGATTGTAGGTTAGGGTTAGGGTTTTTGTTAGATGTAGTTAGTGAGCTAGATTTAGTTAGGGTTAGTGCATAATGACTTGATTTAAAATTAAGATAAGTAAATTGATTTTGTTTGAAATGCATAGCTTAGTGCAATGTATCAATCATTTGATGCATTCTTTGTTGTAAATTTTTTAGATGGAGAAAATGGTTAGTGTTCATCATGTGGACAAGGAGGCCTTTTTGAAAGGCAATGTGGAGCATGACTCGGAGGAGAAAGTGGTGGTGTTTGGCCATAGTCCTAGCTATGCCGAGGTTGTGAGAGAGTGCGGATTGCATTGAATTGGACGGATCCAAATGATGTTATTTCTTTGGAGGGAAGGTATAATGTTGGGTTCGGAATGCATTTCGTTGGAAGACTATGCCTCTCAACTCCGAGTTGTGTTGGAGTGCATATAAGGAGACGGTTGCGGGATCTCAAGACAAGGCTCTTGAGTTGTTTGCCACCAAGATGTTTGACTTGAACCGGTGTGCCTCCGAACATGACGTTAGGAGGCCGGTTCAAAATGAGTCACCTCATGCGCATGAAGTGTACTATCCAACGTCGAGTCCACCTCCAATGACTCAACATGATTTTAGCCAACCAACAATGACCCAACACGAAAGGAGCCAACCTTCAAGCCCAATTCAAAGTGACCAATATGAAGAATCGGAGGAGGAGAGCGACGCGTCGGAGTATGAGCTTCATAAAAATGATATTGGTGATGTGGAGACAAATTGTAGGCATGAGGACATGGACCATGACATCCCTTATAACCGATGCTATGCATCGGACTCGGATGACGACGGTCCCGAAGAAGATGTTGATGAAGATGGGTTCACTGCTAAAGAAGCCGAAATATTCAAGAAGGTAGTGGGCCGGGATCATCGGTTACCATTGTTCCGTGATCTTAGTCTCGCCGATAAAGCCGTGGTTGATGGTGGCACGAGTAAAATTCTTGAACCAAGGCCAACTTCGAAGAAGGATCGTAATCCCAAAAACTATGGTATTGCTGAGGGAGTGAAGTTTGAAAGCTTGTTGGAATTGAAGACATGGCTCAAGGAGTATGCGGTTAAGTACTTTAGACCATACAAAGTGGTTCACTCGGATGTCAAGAAGCGTTACACGGTTAAGTGTGAGGACGCGCATAATGGGTGTCCGTGGATTGTGCGTGCAAGACCTATCAAGGGAACCTCTCAATGGGTTCTAAAAAAATGTGTGTCCACTCACATGTGTAGTGGCAATGATGATGATGATGACAAGGATGCGAAGGACATTCATCGGCAACTAACCTCCGATTTCATCGGCTATAGACTTTCCAATTCCATAGAGGCATTCCCCACTTTTACGGTGAGGGCTATCATGGACACGGTGAAAGACATGTTTGGTTACTCGGTGAAGTATGGGAAGGCATGGAGGGCCAAGCAAGCCGCATTCAAGATGTTGTATGGTGACTGGGAGGAAGCATACAACCGACTTCCTAGATTGTTGGGAGCTATGGCTGCTACAAATCCGGGCATGGTTACGTGTGTGGAGCCCTTTGGCCAAAAGACTAGGGATTACAACGGTGCAACCGTCCGTGTCTTTGGCCGTGCATTTTGGGCTTTCGGGCAATGCATAAGGGCATTCAAGCATTGTAGACCGGTTGTCTCCGTGGATGGCACATTCTTGACAGGCCAGTACAAGGGCACACTTTTGATTGCCGTAGCTCATGATGCTAACGACCGGTTGTTGCCGTTGGCTTTTGCTTTGGTGACGGCGGAGAACCAGGACAACTGGGAGTGGTTCATGGGTCTAGTGAGAACAAAGGTATTTGAGCCTCAAAGAGAGGTATGTGTCATCTCGGACCGCCACCAAGGCATACTCAATGCGGTGGAGATTGATATTCCCGGGCATGCTCCTTTGCACCATCGATGGTGCATGAGGCATTTTGTGTCCAACTTCTATAGGGCATGCGGAAATAAGGAGCTATCTGATGATCTAAAAGATTGTTGTCTCGCTTTCACCGAGCGGCATTTTGTGAGATTGTACAACAGATTGCTAACTCTCACATCGCCGGGGGGTCGAGAGTTCCTAGATAGGCATGCGTCTCTGAGGCACAAGTGGACTAGAGCATTTGACACCGACGGTAGGAGGTACGGTGACATGACAAGCAACATGGCAGAATGTTTCAACAATGTGCTCAGAGGAGTCCGTGCGTTGCCCGTGACAGCAATAGTTCAATACACATTCGACAAGTTGAATGAGTATTTACAAAAATATAGTGAGGAAACGTTTGAGCAGATGGAAGGGAAGAACAAGCACAAGAAGAAGTACAAGTATCCACCTGAAGCAGACAAATGGATGGCATACCAGTTAAGGAAGGCGGAGACCAATACAGCCCAATGTTTTGACAACAACGAGTGGATTTACCAAGTCAATGAGCCAGGAGGCACCACGGTAGGTGGTGTGCAACACGGAGGGCGTGCGTGCAAAGTCTTGCTAAAGCAATGTTTGTGCTCGTGCCAAAGGCCTCAGTTGCTTCATCTCCCTTGCTCGCACTTGCGGACCGCGGCACGCATTAGAAAGGTGGGATACGTTGATCCGGTTAGGTTGTCCGAGTACTCGATCGAGGCTACCAAGGAGACATGGGCGGGAAGATTTGAACCTTACTTTGACCAATCACAATGGCCAGAATATCATGGCATTCAACTATGGCCCGATCCAATACTGAAGGTGACGAAACGGGGAAGACGGAAGACAAAACGTTTTAGAAATGACATGGACGCATGGGGTGCAGGAGGTCTCCGAGAGTGGGGCAACCAACATTTTCAGGAGCCTCGTGTGGCTGCCCGTTGTGGAGAATGCAATGGTGGTGGGCACAACACTAGAGGTTGTAGTCGAAACAAGAGATCGAAAGGTGTCCAACATGGTGGCGGTGGTGGTGGCGGTGGTAGCACAAGCCACCATGATCATTCTCAACATGGCGGTGGCGGTGGTAGCACAAGCCACCATGGTGGTAGCCAACATGGTCATCCTCAACATGGCGGTGGCGGTGGTAGCACAAGCCACCATGATCATTCTCAACATGGCGGTGGCGGTGGTAGCACAAGCCACCATGGTCATTCTCAACATGGCGGTGGCGGTGGTAGCACAAGCAACCATGGTGGTAGCCAACATGGTCATTCTCAACATGGCGGTGGCGGTGGTAGCACAAGCCACCATGGTGGTAGCCAACATGGTCATTCTCATCGTGGCGGTCGCGGTGGCGGTAGGCGTACATCAATGTTTGACGAGCTACGAGGGGGTAGGCGTAGTGGCGGTAGAGGTGGTAGACGTAGATGATTGGTATGACTGAAATTTATTTGGTTGTTATTTCTTATTTTCAATTGTTCCATTTTACTGTCAACTAAGTTTAAACTTGCAATTTTGTAGGGATGGACTGTTCCGATCTGAAGGAGAAGCCGGTGGCATGGCAACACAGCATTGACAGTCGAGTCGGGCACGATGCGCCGACTTGTTGGTGTGGTGACGTTTGCAAGATGAAGCAGTCCAGCGATTGGGACGATAGAAGAGGAAGGAGGTTCTGGATGTGCCCGAACTATGCTTGGGAGAAGCCGAAGCCAACAAAAAACAAGTCGAAGCAAACAAAACGCAAGCCGAAGCAAACAAATATTATTGAGCGTCCGCGGGTAAATGTCTCCTCCGCCTCTCTTGTAAAGAATTTATCTTTATCTAGTTGCATGTTTTGACTCGCTATTATGTTTGCAGTCACCTCCGCCTATTTGCCAATACTACCGGTGGATAGACTTTGAGCAAACTGGCCTCTACCGGTGGGAGGTAAAAAATATGACTGACAAGGCGTGGGAGCGATTCTGGGAGAAAGATCGTGAAGAGGAGCGGGCCAAGAAGGAGAATGAGCAAGCGAAAATTGAGGCACTAGAGGCTAAGAACGAAATGATGCTCCGCGAGATGGAGAGGTGGGAGAAGACTGAGAAGGCACGTGTTGCAAGGGAGGCGTGGGAGGCGGAACGTGCAAGGGAGGGGCCGTTAGAGGATGGAAGGTACCATGAGGCGTGGGCGGCGTTTGAGGCCGAACTTGGAAGGGAGGGGTCGGAGGCCAAGGTGAAGGTGCTCGCCGTGCACGAGAGGAGGCTCAACCTGAAGGTGCTCGCCGTGCACAAGGGATGTTGGATGCGAGAAGGCGTGAGAGGGAAGCACAAGAGGAGTTGGATGCGAGAAGGCGTGAGAGGGCTCGCCGTGCACGAGAGGAGGCGGGAGGACAAGGTGAAGGTACCGCCATGCACGAGAGGAGGCGGATGCGAGAAGGCGTGAGAGGGATCGCCGTGCACGAGAGGAGGAACGAGCGGAACCAGACCCAGCGAGGCGCAAGGGCAAGTATCCACGTCTTACTCAGTAGGGACAATGTAATGTCGTGGACTTTGGGTTTGTGTGAACCTTGTAATGTCGTGGGAATTTAATTTGCGGGAACCTTGTAATGTCATGAACATTTAGTTTGTCTGAACCCTGTTGTGGACTTTCATATATGTGCTTTATTGTGCCGTATCTGTGTGTGATCGATTATGTTGCACTGTGACGTTGTTTCCATTTGTTGACAAACTTTCAGAAAAGCTACCTGTGCGGCGCCGGAGACGGGGGCGCCACACCTTTAAGCTCCACTCCGCCCTGCGGGGCGCCACACAAGTGCAGACAGTGTCTGCTCCCCAGCGTAAGGCGTTTGCTTGTGCGGCGCCGGAGGCGGCGGCGCCACACCCTTAAGCTCCACTCCCCCATGCGGGGCGCCACACATGTGCACAAAATTCCCTGCTCTCTGTCATTTTGCCACGCCGGAGAGGACGGCGCCACACCTCTATGTGCCGCGCCCCAGCCTAGGGCGCTGCACATGTGCAACGCCGAAGGCGCCGGCGCCACACACCTCAGCGGTACCGGCTGGTACAACTAGCGGTACCGCTGGAGGTACCGCTCAAGCGCCCAGAACCCAATTTTCAGCGGTACTGCTGGCGGTACCAGCAGCGGTGCTGCTTCTGCAGTGCTATCGCCTGGGAGCTGGCTGTACTACCGCCTATCATCAACATGATCTTCCGAGTCCTCATCCTCCGACACGTGCTCTTCCGCATCATCGGACTCGTGATCGTCGTCATCCTCTTCCAATGCAGGCCCCTTATTTTTGTTCTTGTAGTCATCCGGTGAGTAACGCTTGGTAGACTTCTTCCGGGACCTTAAGTGGAAGGAGCGCTGGTACGCCTGCAAGGTCATGTTATCGTCCACATTTTCATCAAAATCTCCCTAGAAATGAAAGAATGTAAGCGGAATAATTAGTACATGGTTGAGGTTAAAGAAATCATTTTTGGGTGACCGGCATGTAACATATTCATACCTCAACCTCTTCATCATTGGGCTCATGTGGGTTCGAACTAGAAGCATCACCACGGATAGGGGTTGAAGGGGAGCTCGAGCGGGTCGGCATGGCATCATTGCCGCGACAACCAAGCAAATGCACTAAAGTGCGCAACCGAGTTGCGGAACGCTATGTCATTGCGAAATCAATATCTTAGTACAAATGAACAACAAATTATGCACGAAGCGGAGATCGTCTAACTTACCTTCACAAATTCCCTAACGGCACCATCACCCTTTTTGCCACGAGGTAACATGGCTGCCTCCTCGGCCGCTCCCGCTTGGCGGTCGATCTCATTGCGCTATGAAAACAAACATGTCAACAGCTAAACTCTAATTATGATGAGACGAAAGAAATTGGGCAAAAATTACCATGAAGTTCATCAAGGGAGCGAAATCAGTTCGGTTGCCTTCTCTTACGGCCTTGTTGTACCGGAGCTCAACAATAGCATCATCGTCCATGTCCTCCAAGAGCTCCTCATAAGCCGAGGGGAATATACGGACACGGGTACGTGCAAGAAACCAACCAAGATATGCATCGAATGCCTCTTGACGGTACTTGGGGCGATCCCGCATATACACCTTCGTGTCCGTTGCCTCTTTCAACTCGGCATTGAATGTCGTGATGTAATCCTTATGATGTTTATCCCATTTCGTGATCTTCCTCTGCCGGCGCCGGTCCAATCTACATGGTCAACAAATGAAATATTAGTAACTACACTAATACATAAGAAGATTGGGTAAGACAAAATTTGGAGCCTCACTCGTGCAACGAAAACATCGTGTTTATCCACTTTGGCGGTGTAGTTTGATACAACCCAAATTGGCTCATCACACGATGTGGTAGGTGGAACTCAACGGCATACAAGCATATCAATGGGCACTGCATCATCCAAAGATATTCTTCCTCGAAACACTTTGGGTTTAGGGGGAATTCCGGATTCTAACCAAATCTCTCCCCGACACCATAAATCTGCCATTTCACCTATATCATATAGTACTCATTTCAGCATGTGCAGTTGGGATTTAAGATAGATTGTGATTGAACGAAAGCATTCTAATTATTACCTGCTCGGGGTCAGCGAGTCGAACTCGTTGATGTACCGCAAGTACTCCTTTTGCGGGTCGCCGGTGAACTCCGCAACCCTGTCCCATTTGTACGCCCATGTAGCCTCCCGAAGCCTCTTGGGATGGTCATGGTCGTTCCAAGGCTTCCATGGCAAAACCTTCGGCCGTCCAACTGAGAAGTGTTCCCACATCCAAACCGAAAGTAGGATCATTGGACCACCAATACCGGCCTCACCGACGACACGCATCATCCAACTGCACATATAGGTATACATGTTAGAATTCCATAAGTTTTGCACACACAAGAAAGAAAGCAAGATAAATATTTACCTGGCGGTACAAGTAAGCAAGCGCAGCCGTACCCCAGCTTTGCTTACTCTCCCAACGTGTTAACGCCTTCAGCCACATCCACGGAGCGTTCCGCCCACTACTATCAGCAAACAAAGTCCTCGTGATCACGTACCACACGTATGCGCGTGCATGATTCTGAATGACCACTTTATCGGCACCTTCAGGACACATAGCAAAAAAAATTCCTGATCCAAACAAATGAGGCGCCGGCGGAGAGTCTATCCTTACTAGAGTCTTCCTTCTCTGGAGCAGCCGCACCTATAAGGCTGAACATCTTGTCGCGCCACCCATCAGATTCGGTGCTAAAACACACAGGTTTGCCCGCGATGGGTAGTGCCAGGATCATCGACACGTCCTGAAGAGTCACCGTCATCTCCCCGGTGGGGAGGTGAAAGCTGTGTGTCTCCGGCCTCCAACGGTCCACAAGAGCAGTGATGGCCGAAGGATTGAAATTTGGCGTGGACCGAGACACGAGCTGAATGAATGGAAGGAGTCCAAGCTTCTCGATGTACTCGGTGTACCTCTCGTCGTACGGCATGCCCTTGTCACCAGTCTGCAAGGAGGCCTCGTGAGACCGAAGACGAAGGGGGGCAAGTACCTAAAAAAATAATTACAAGTTACAACAATGTCCATGTCGAATAGAAATATGAACTAACATCTAAAATATGCAAAACATTACAAATTACCTTTCCCTCCGCAATCATTCTCGCACGGTGTTTCTTATAATATTGTTCTACGAGAAGTTCCATCCTACATATTTTAAAAAACTACCACTAGTAAGAGATAGAAATTTTTCAATATCTATTCAATATTCATTTCAACCTCATATAGGACATCTACCACATCCACACATACACCACATATAAAAATTATATAGAAATTGGGTAACCACTTTGACCATCCACAAAAACACATCACATACACATAGATCTCATATCACACATCTATACCGAATTAATTAAAAATCAACCCTCCACATGATTAACAACTATTACAAGTGCCATACAAATGCTAGGGGATCAACAAAAATAGCATCACACCATACTAATTTTGAAATGTAGGATGAACTAAGATTTCACCTAGGGTTGCAAAAATGGGTCAAATATGAAAAATCAACCCTCCACATGATTACCAACTACTACAAGTGCCATACAAATGCTAGGGGATCAACAAACAAGTCTCATGCCATACTAATTTCGAAATCTAGGATGAACTAAGATTTCACCTAGTGTGGCAAAAACCCGACAAATATGAAAAATCTATTGGATGAAATTGAGGGGAATGGAGGAGATTACCTTGAGGAACGATGGGGAGTCCAAATCCCTTCAGATCGGTGCGGATTTGGTGCGGATTTGAGAGGGGGAGAGGAGGAACCGCAGCGCCGCCGCCCCTGTTCTTTTTCTTCGGTTCGAGTTGTTTGGAAAGACACAGAGGGAGAGAGGCGGGTCGGGCAGGGCTGAGGAAAAGGTCCTCAGGTGTGGCGCCCCAGCCACCGGCGCCACACATGGAGGTGCGGCGCCCCGCACGCCGGCGCTATTTAGCCAAGATTGGGGCCCGCTTTGCCACGCTGGCAGATGTGTGGCGCCCCAGCCTGGGGCGTTGCACATTCATGTGTGGCGCCCCCGGTGCGGGAGCCACACAAAAGGGTTAGTTTTAGAATTTTTTTGAAAAAGGGGTTATTTTTGGTTGAAGTTTGGCCAAAAGGTTAATTTTGTCAAATTTCACGAGCGCGCGAGCCCTCGCTCGATCTCAGTCCGCGCAGCCTCCCTGCCGTCTTGCTTTTCCCTTTATACAGCTTTGTCGTTTTGCGCATGCAGCTCGTTCCTCCCTGGCTCCCTCATCTTCCTTTTTGCTGCGTGGCTATTTTTCGCTTGTTTTGTTGCTAAAACTAGAAAAGGTAAACAATAAACTTGAACACAGAACATAAAACTTTAAATGTCTTTCCTATCCCCATCCGTTAATTTTCCACCGAACAACCGATGACTGAAAAAGATAATTGATTTTTTTCAATACAAAATACGCTAGCCCCACCCGAAATAGAAAGGGCCTTTCGGTTTGACCCGAGTAAATTGTAAAAAACACCATATTTGGGGCTAGAGTTTCAAAAAAAACCACCATTTTTTCAAATGATTTGCGAAAAACAATCGGTTCGTCCTCTATTTTTTTAGAAACCACTGATCAGTTAGTTTAGTTTGTTCGGCGATGTTTTTGAGAAGATGGTCCCACTATCAGGCTGATGCGGTGAACGTTCTAGGAGACATACGTTAAATTGTAATCAATTCTAGACTTTTTTGCAATTTTTTGAGGGACCCAGCCGTCGAATGCTCTCTCTCTATCCCTATAAATCACAGCCAATATTAGTATTCATGTCTTTTGTTTTTAATATTCAATTTCGTAATATATTTTATTTGTTTAATCACCAATATACCCACTCAATAGGGTTCTTGGTAATAAGTTGTAGTATCCCCATTTTTTTTAACTAATTAGATAAATTTTATTATCTTCATATTTTTTGCTATGCAATTTTTAATATGCTGATAACTTGTTTTCTATGCGATTGGTAATATCTTAATAGATCTCCTCAATGACAACTTGTATGCTAGTGTATCGGTAATACATTTTTTATATCCCCAATCAAATAACTATTTTCTATGTGAATCATAATATCCTGCTAAGTCTTTTCTCATCGGTAACTTGTATGTTAGAGTCTTGATAATATTTTTTTAGTATCCCAGTTGATAACTTGTTTGTTATGTGATTGGTAATGTCTTATTCGTTCTTTCTCATCGATTACTTATATGCTAATGTATTGGTAACAAATTTATATTATCCCCCGTCTGACAACTTGTTTGACATGTGAGTGGTAATATGTTAATAGGTCCCTCATCGGTAAGTTCTATGCTAGAGTCTTGGTAACAAATTTTTAGTATCCCCACTTGATAATTTGTTTGCTATGCGAGTGGTAACATTTTACTAGTTATTTCTCGTCGATAACTTGTATGCTACAGTCTTCATAATAAATTTTAAGCATCTACGCCTGATAAGTTTTTTGATATGCGACTGGTAACATCTTACTCGTTCTTTTCTCATCGGTTACTTGTATGTTAGAGTCTTGATGATATTTTTTAGTATCCCAGTTGATAACTTGTTTGTTATGTGATTGGTAATGTCTTATTCGTTCTTTCTCATCGATAACTTTTATGATAGTGTATTGGTAACAAATTTATATTATCCCCCATCTGACAACTTGTTTGACATGTGAGTGGTAATATGTTAATAGGTCCCTCATTGGTAAGTTCTGTGCTAGAGTCTTGGTAAGAAATTTTTAGTATCCCCACTTGATAATTTGTTTACTATGCGACAGGTGACATTTTACTAGTTCTTTCTCCGTGGATAACTTGTATGCTACAGTCTTCATAATAAATTTTAAGCATCTCCGTCTTATAACTTTTTTTATATGTGACTGGTAACATCTTACTCGTTCTTTTCTCATCGGTAACTTGTATGTTAGAGTCTTGATAATGAAATTTTAAGTATGCCCACATGATAATTTTCTTGCTATGTGATTTGCAATGTCTTACTAGTTCTTTCTCATCGATAACTTATGCTATTGTATTGGTTTTTTTTTATCTCCAACCTGGCAACTTGTTTGATATATGAGTGGTAATATCTTATTAGGTCCTCTCGTCGATAACTTGTATGCTAAAATTTTGGTAATGAATTTTTGTATCCCCCATCTGATAATTTGTTTGCTATTCAACTCGTAATATCTTACTAGTTGTTTTCTCATCGGTAACATGTATGCTAGAGTCTTGGTAATTAAATTTTAGTATCCCCCACCTGATTTCGTGTTTGCTATGTGACCGTAATATTTTGCTAGTTCTTTTCTCACTGATAACTTGTATGCTAGACTGTTAATAATAAATATTTAATAAATATTTAGTATCCCCACCTGATAACTTATTTGCTATGTGATTGGTAATGTCCTACTGGTTCACTCTCATCGATAACTTGCATGCTAGTGTGTTGGTAATAAATATTTAGTAACCCCCACCTGATAGCTTGTCTGATATGTAACTGGTAATATTCTAACATGTCCCCTCATTGGTATATTGAGTGCTAAAGTCTTGATAATAATTTTTTTAGTATTCCCCCACTCGATACCTTGTTTGCTATGTGAATGATAACATCTTACTTGTTCTTGCTTTCTCATTGATCATTTGTATGCTAGAGTCTTGGTAATAAATTTTTATTGTCCCACAACAAAAAATTTTTTCTATGTGATTCGTAACATTTGGATCATTTTATACAATGCACTAACATTATTATGTGTACATCTAGATAGATGATTTGAGAAACCTTTGTGCAATGATTTATGTTTTATGAATGAGGTGGCACACCTAGTTATTTTTTTCCTCCAAAATGATTCAATTTTATTTATGATTTATTTGATGGTTTCTTGTATTGTTTTCGTGTGTTATACAATCTTTTTTTTTCAAATGGTCAGAAAATATTTTTAATTGTTTTTTTACACTAGTTGGAAGTGAGATTTTTTGATCACCCACCCATTTTTACTTTACCTAAAATATCACTAGCCCAAAAAGGGAATAATCCTGATCCTAAGATCTTTCACAAAAATTGGGCGACCGGTCGAGCGCGTAAATAAAGGGAATAGTCCTAAAATCTTTCAAAAATTTGTGCGACCGGCCGCGCAAGCGAATAAAGGGAATATCCTGATCCTTCAATAATTTGTGCGACCAGCCGCGCACACGAATAAAGGGAATAGTCCCGATAGTAAGATCCTTCAAAAAAATTAGTGACCAGTCCCACGCGCAAATAAAGGGAATAGTCCCAAAATCTTTTAAAAATTTGTGCGACCGCGCAAGTGAAAAAAGGGAATAGTTTTGATTCTCAAAAATTTGTGCGACCGGCCGCGTACACTAATAAAGGGAATAGTCCCGATGATAACTTTCATCAAAATTTATACGACCGGGGCGCGCCGTCATCCTATAATATCTTACGGCCGGGAAGAGAGGGTGATATTATAGGGCTAGCCAAAAAAAATGGAATAGAGGTGGCTCGACTGAGACATAGCAAAAAATAATAATTAAAGAGCATGAGCGTACACTAGTAGGAAGTGATAGCTCTTATTTGTTCAAAAAATTACACTAGTTGGAAGTGAGATTTTTCGATCTCCCACCCATTTCTTTTTACCCTAAAAAACCATAGCCCAAAAAGGGAATTGTTTTTCAATCAGTTGCAAGCAAAAAACCTAATATTTGCTCGTTTTGGCGCACAAAGGGAATTGTTTTTTCCCACGTCATCCAAATTCGGTGCGCCGGAATTATATTATCTTCGAAGCTAGCGCGCATGCCAAAAAGGGAATAGAATCCCACAAATTTATAAATTTAGCGACCTGATTTTTCGCGTGTGGAAAAGGGAATAGATTGACCCTGACACGTTACGTACGTATATGCCTCGGCGACCTGGTTTTTCGGGACCCTGGCACGTTACGTACGTGTATACCTAAAAGGGAATAGCGCTAACCAGTTCTTTCCATTTCTAGTACTCCCTCCGTCTAATAATAACTGTCTCAAGTTTATCAAAAAGTAGATGTATCTAGACATGTGACTGTGTGTCACATGTCTAGATACATCTACTTTTTGATAAACTTGAGACGGATATTATTGGACGGAGGGAGTATAAAAAACTTGTCGGCGCCAAACCGATCGATCGATTTGCTTGCGTCGCGCGCGCGACAACTAGCCTCGCCCGTTGCAGTGGTACGTGGTGGAGATCGACGAGACGCCACCGAGTATCCACGGTTTCATAAGGTGGAACAGTGTTATCCATGGCTAGGGCTGCAATTTTGTGTCGTTTGTGCAGCAAGATTGTCGTCTGGGTCGGCACGTCTCATCGAAGGTGGCTCGACCATACGTCAGGCCCCAAATGTTGGCGCAGCGTGTCGTGGTCTTCAGGTTGTTTGCCTATTGTCGCTTGGGCTAAGAGGGCGGGCGGGTCATGCGGCACTATTTTTTTTCGATAAAGTGAGTTTTATTATTTAAAAGAGTTTTTATTTAAGCATTACACCTGGCATAACTGAGATGCACACAGCCGTCAAGTCATGCGGCACTATGGCTAGACCCCGAAGATTGGTTGGCAGTCGAACGGTGGCATCGGAATTTTGACAGTGTTGAGTGTTGCTCTTAAATCTAGATCGTGTTGGCGCAACCCCCCACAGCGTTGGCTTTTAAATCTACATCTGACTGACTGTCTCATGTCTGCTCCTCTCGTAGTGCTCACAACGTTTTCTCTCCGCCATTGGTAGGATGCCTGCCTTTGTTTCGGCGTAATGATCGATGTTGGTTTTCCCTTATAGTGCATGTTCAAGTGGGTTTGGTCCCGGTTATTAGGGTTTTCGTATCCCTTTTTTCGTTAATTAACCGGATAACTCTAATTTCCTATTTTCCTTAAAAAAATCAGTTTTTGTTGTCAAAATCCTTCTTAATTAATGGACTGGGCAAATTTTTGACTCCGTTTCAATAAAACATTAGTGCACCGTATCGGTGCCATCGAGCAGCTGCGACCTATGGTTCATTTTGCGGCCACCTAGCTTCAATTGCATATACGAGTTGAGATATTTTTTTCCAGGATGTGAGCGATGCCGTCACACAGCCTGAAATATTTGGTGCGGTCTGTTTTGTTAACGAACAAGGTTGATCTTTATCTTTAAATTTGTGCTTAATTAGCGGGCATACTAGCGAACGCTCTTGAGTAGCTCATTAAACTCGATAATTTGTAGCGGTCTAGCTGACGCCTTACATGTTTGACTTTCACGGCCCCTCCGAATCCCCCTACTTTCTCGTAAGAAAATTATCATGGCCGACGAGCCGCAGTCGCCCGTCGTATGTACCCATCGAGACATTTTTTTCCTGGGACTCCAATCCACTGTGAGCGACGCCGTGACATGGCCTATCTTTCTTGTGATATGCTATCAGTGTTTTGCTGTTGGGTGGGGAATTTTAAGTTGTTTAAACTAATGTTCGTCCCAAGGAGAGAAAGTACTCCCGTGTAATAAGAGAAAAAAAATGTTGACTCAGAGCATCTCCAAGCGGAGCCTCCAAATCCACCCCAAACGTCCGGGCGGACAGCCCGGACGGGGTTTGGCCCAAAAACCGCAACCCAACGACGGCCCCTATAGCGGCCCCAAACGACCGGACGGTCCGGCACACCCCAAACCCAGCACAAAACTGGGGCGGGTTTGGAGGCGCCCGGACGCGTCCGCGCCCTCACTCGCTGACAGTGGGACCCTCCCTTGACCGGCCTACCGGAGCCTACCGGAGGGGAGGATCTAGCCTTTGACCGGCGCCGGCATTCATGGCGGAGCGGCCAGGGGCAGCGGCCAACCCCCAACTACCCGCATTCATGGCGGTCCGGACACCACTATATCTACCGGCGACGCCGGAACCCTAATCCACATCCACATCCGCCGCCGGAACCCTAGTTCATCCACATCCACCATGCCTCGCCGCCTCCCCACCATCTTCGCCAGGATGACGGCGGAAAAGCTGAGGCAGCAGGCCCAAATCCGAGCTCAGGCTGAGGCGGACGCGGCGGCGGAGGCAGATTCGGAGTCGTCGGCCGTCGGATACTTCATGGTCTCCGACGACGCCGAGATCGTCGACATCACCGGCTCGGAGTTCATCCAGGATGAGGATGAGAGGATGCGCGTCCGCGCGGAGGCGGAGCACGAAGCCCGACGCGCGGCGGCGGAGGCGGCGGTCGAACGGCAGGCGGCGGCCTGCGCGGCCGAAGCGCTTCACAGCCGGGCGGAGGCGGCGGCCGAAGCGCATCGCGCCCGGGTACGCGCTGCGACGGAGCGGTGGAGAGCTCAGGCGGAGGCGGAAGAGGGCCGGATCCGCGAGGAGGCGCTGCGCAACGACGATGCGGCGGAGCACCGTGCGGCGGAGGCGCAGCTGAAGGCGGAGGCGGCGGACCGCCTCTTCATGAGGCAGATGAGGAACCGCTCCGGGTTCCTCGACAAGCAGTTCGAGGCGGAGGCGGCGATTCGTGAAGGCCGCCCTTACGCCGGGCCTCCTCCTCCTCTTCGTTCGGGTTCTTCTCCGACTCCGAGCAGGGTTCTTGCCCGGCTCCGGCCGGCAGTGTGGGACGGGGCGGCTCCGCCGGCGCAGCGGCAACGGTCATCGTCCTCTCCGATGACGAGTAGGGAGATTCTAGCGTAGCAAGGCGGATGCAATGCAAGTTTCCATTCTAGTGTAGCAAATGCGGACGTGTTGCATGCCTTTGTAGTAATATGTCAACTAGAAAAGAGGAGTGTGGTTGTAGGAGCATGTTTTTAGGGGTTGTCCGGTCACCCTCCGCGGACGCGTCCGGATGCGTCCGGGCGCAGTATGTGGTCCGATTTTGGGGGGTGCGGTTGGAGATGCTCTCACATGGTGTATGTACGTTCCAAACAGTAGCCTAAAAGTTGACCAATGGTTTACGCCTGTTTGTCCTGCTCTTGAGTCAAGGTCACATTTTTTTTTTTTTTTGGAGGCTTGGACTTAATTCCAAGGAATTGAGCGTGTTTAAACTCTGTGGGATCTGTAGTTCTTCTAACTATAAGTAACGTTTGGAATTTCGAAAGCCTGGAAATAAGAAAATCTTATGATTTAAGACGGCATGCTATGTTTGATCCTATACGATGACCTTCTATTTTTTTGCGAGAAGTCAATTTTGGTGAATTTGATGTACAATTGGGAGGTCATCTCCTCTTTATTGATACCATGTATATTGTATACGTTTAGACGGGGTAGCGTATTCCTGTATGTTTGCACCTCTTGAACAATTGTACACGGCATCTTTGGCAAATCGAGCTTGAGCGGAACAATCGAGTGTTTGAAGATCAGGCGCAGGCGCAGCTGGCGCATATCATTGTCGGTGTCTCCAATGCGCAGTCGCTGACAAATCAGGCTAGATTTGGCAGGTCAGGGAGAGGGGTTACACAATCTTTTGCGTGCGTTGCGGGCTGTTTCCCGTGGGTTTGGCTACGTTCTTGTAATTAAACTCTCTTTCCAACCTTAGAAAATGACACGCATATGTTTTTTCTGTTCCGGAAAAAAAATCTGCACAGCATACTGTAGTACTACAATTGTACATCACATTCACCAGAATCGTCAAGACTGAGTGGCAGCTCATCTTGATGAGGAGTATTTATTTTAAGTTTGAGCAGACGAGTACAATCTTAGCTTGGATGCAGGCCAACCTCGGTTCTTTCAGAATGCTGATCATGCTCGCCTGGTCTTCCAAAGATGGCGATGACTCAGTGTGGTGCACAGACCAACTACAGTCCTCTCTTTCGATTTTTCTGTCCGCCGTTTCCAGCAAAGGAATCTGGACTTTGTTTTTTTTTTGATAATGTGCATACTTGATTCATACTAACAAGATTACATCCAGGAACAAGAACAAACACGCACACGCGAAGGAAAGCGAAGAACAGAGGAAAAACAGAGAGAGACACTGCAGCACCAAACCAACTTCAACCTCGGCGACACCGAACGCGGCCGTCCTCCACCGTCGACGACGAAGCAGGCACCAGCCGCCGGCACCACCCCGGAGAACGGAGGAACTCCTTGCCCTGAGGCGTTGATGAGCCGCAACCACCACCATCCCCGTAGAGATGGATCTTCTACTCACTGAGGAACATCGGCCGGGGGAGGCCCCCGAGCACCCGCCGCTCCAGCTCTGGGGCCAGTGCCCCAGATCTTCATCCCGCACGCCACGATCCCCTGCAGCAGCCTCCTCTTCTTCCCTCTGCAGATCGCCCAGATCCGCCGCACCCGGATCCGGCCTAGAAGAACGGAGCGAAGGAAATCCAACGATTTCCCGGCTCCAGACAGTCGCACGCGAGACGGCGGAGCTCCATGGAGCGCCACCGCCGGAGAGAAGCCGCGCCGACACCACAAAACCAACCAGCACCACCGCCACCTCCAAGGCGCCACTGGCCGGACGCCCCACGAGCCCTGCCCTATCTGGACTTTGTTGATCACTAATTTCATCTTTTGTTGGCCGGATCGAAGCTTCCAGAAGTTGCTTAGATTATAATGGCGCTGTAACTGCGCCGATGCCACCTACACATACACAAAATCTCTCGCACGCGCAACAAAACCTGCAAATTTGGCAGGATCCAAGCTATATATTCCGTTGTTCGTCACGACGATAGATTTTTTTTTTTGGAAACAAGGCAAAAGCTTTGCCTTTTATATTGATATAGAAGGAGCAAAGACAAAGTTCTGGCCTAGACCAAAAAAATTAAAAGGTACAAAACATCTCGGCAGCGCCGAGAATGCAACTCGAAGAAACTACTACTCGCAACTCTCCGCCAGCTTCTTGGCGCCTGCAAGTATCCAGTTGCTGCTTTCACTTCTGATGTGCTGGAAGAGAATGGAGGGCATTGTGAAGGTGTTGTTGAAAACTCTTGCATTCCTCTCCTTCCAAATTTCCCAGGTGATCAGGATGATCGCGGTCTTGAGCCCCTCGCGGGAGGGAGATGGAGTGGCGGCCAAGACTTTCCAGTAGTCAAAGATAATGGGTTTGTCACCCCCAGGCCCTGCATTAGAGTAGGACATCTTAGCCAGGCAGACGCGTCGGCCCATATCCTCTTCGAGTAGCGACATTCAAATAGCAAGTGTCTTCCTGTCTCAAGTTGGTTTCTGCAAAGCTGGCAGACAGGCTGGTGAGGCCACCCTCTTATAGCAAGGCGGTCAGAGGTCCAAAGGCGGTTCTGAACTGCCAACCAAGCAAAGAAAGAACACTTCGGAGGGGCCCAAGTGTTCCAAACTACCGCCATGAAGGGGCAAGCAGTGGCACCGAAGAACTGCGCCTTGTAGGCAGATTTAGCTGAATAAACGCCGGAGGAGGAGAGGGTCCAAGTGATGGTATCCTCAACGTCTGGGGAGAGCGCGGTCTCCTGAATGATCTCCCACAGCTGCACGAACTGAGAGATGTGGTTGACCGTGAAGTTGGACACATCAAGATCCATAATCCATTTGTAGTCTGTGAGGGCGTCATGCACCTTTCTATTCTTGCGCTTCGAGGCCATGAAGAGGTCAGGGGCGATAACTTTAGCGGGCAGCCCATCAAGCCAAGAGGACCCCCAGAAGGAAGCTTTGACCCCATTTCCCACAGAGACCCTGGTAGCAGCATTGAAGAGGTTCCTATCGGTGTCATCGTTCGGAGTTTCGGAGCCAACCCACGGCTTATCCGGAGAAGCCCATTCATGCCAAAGCCATCTCAATCTTAGCGCTCTTGAGAACTTCTCCAGGTTAAGAATTCCAATACCTCCGAGTATCTTTGGTCGACAGACTTTGTCCCAATTGACTTTGCATTTTCCACCGCTGACAATTTCAATGCAGCTCCAAAGCATCCCTCTCCTTATCCTATCAAAAGCCTTCAGCATTGCTTTGTCAGCTTTGATGGCCGTGAGTAGAAAAATAGGCATTGAGGAGAGCACAGATTTGACGAGTGCATTGCAACCCGCACGGTTGAGGAATCTTCCCTTCCAAGGTTGCAGACGAGACGCCAATTTGTCAATGTAAGGTTGAATATCAACTCGTCTCAGCCTTCCAAGAGACAGCGGCAGCCCCAGATATTTGATAGGGAACTGGTCCACAACAGCCGGAAAGTCTCCCAAAATAGCCGCAAGATCGATGTCCTCGCATCGAATAGGCGAAATGGAGATTTTGGCAATGTTTGTGACAAGACCCGTCGCCTCCCCAAAGCTCTGGAGCGTAGTGGCGAGGTCTGTAATGTCATGCGCAGTGGGAGATATGAAAATGGCTGCATCATCAGCATAGAGTGAGAGTCCCAAGGCTGCCAAGTGGTCCGGCAGAGGGTGAAGGAGTCCTTGTTCAGTGGCCATCTGCAGAGTTCTGTTGAGGGGATCGATGTCAATGTCGAAAAGCAGCGGGGACAGAGGGTCTCCCTGTCTGAGCCCCCTCCCATGGATGATGTCGAGGCCGGGGATCCCGTTCAGCATAACGCGGGAAGTGGCAGTGGAGAAAAGGATGGAAACCCAGGCCCTCCAACGCGGTGGGAAACCCCGGCGGCGCATGACATCAAGCAGATAGTCCCATCTCATAGAATCAAAGGCCTTGGCGATGTCAAGCTTGATGAGCAACATATGGCTCTCGATGTTATTTTCCAGCTGGACATTGCTCAGGAATCAAGAGCCCTCTCGGGAGATGAACGAAACCTGCGTGCGGCGCTGAAAAAGCGGGTTATGGGTTTGGCTGTCCTCGAGCGCACCAGAAAAAGGCAGGCCTCAAGAATCCGTAACCTGAAGGAGGGTGATGCCAACACAAAATATTTCCACGACGACAGATTAGCCTGTTGTGCCGACCACCACGCCGACGAGAACAAGCCTGAACCGTCCCGTGGCACATGCTGAGTGGTTCCCCATTTTCGCAGATTGCCTCCCCGAGTTATGTGGTGTAAACGTGTAGTCACAAAATATACGCATGCTCGTCACAGTCTGTACTGTTCATGCCGCGGAGTTCCTTATGAAGTTTTCCGACCGTGTGAGAAACTGAGAACTTGTCTGTGATAAGATGGTTAGAATGGTGGTTATATCCCAGCCAACAGAGTTTAAACCCATGTTTGACATTGGTATTTCTCATTTAGACGGAATATTTTTCAGTTGGAGGCGGCGTTCCCGACGACAGCAAGACGCATGTAGTGATTTCGTCAATTTCAAAACTCGACCCGCCGGCTCAGTATTTCAGAGGTGCTCATAGGGGTAGGGTGTGCGTGTGTGCGTTGATAGGGTTGAGTGTGTGCACACGTATGCGTATGTGAGCGTCTACGTTTGTACTGTGTTGCACTTGCCTGCCCAAATTAATTGTATGTTGTACGTTGGACCGAATTTCCATTGAAAAGCTTTACATGGTTAATGGTTTGCACACAAATGGAGATGTAGCCGTAACGAGCGCTAAAAGGAATCGACGACGTTGGATAGGATCGGCTAGGCTCAGCAGGCTGCGCGCGGCGGCGGGAAGCTTGTCGGCAATAAGTTGCGGGCACTATACATGGACCAGGCCGGGACCGGGAGTGGGTTGGGTAAACAAGCGACGAGTGGAATAGCAACCGCCTCGGCCTGCCTAGCAACCAAGCTAGTAATATGCTGCTGCTTTGATCAGTGTACGTATTTGTGTATGCATAACTAGCTGCTCTCTCCGACTCTCCGTTTCAAATTACTCTCTCTGTTTCATAATATAAGACCTTTTAGGTATATCTCAAGATGAACTATATACCTACACAGTAAAGTGAGTCTAAATACGTCTAAAAAACCATACATTTAGGGATGGAGATAGTAGTTGACTTGGATTTATCTAAATACAAATGTATTAATAATTTTTTTGTCTAGATACATTCGTTTTTGCCAAATATGTGTTAAGTAATTTTGAAGGAAGGGAGTATCTAGTGGGATCGCAGCATGTTCGATCTGGGTCTCGGGTCATAGTCATACACTGTGGTTGAAAGTGAAACCCGAAATATCTTGCGGCCTTCGCACAGCCTGTCTTTCTTGTGCTTTGCTACCAGTGTTCTGCTTTTTGAAGCCGCATTTTTAATTAAGCTGTTTGAATTAATGTTCGTGACAAGGAGAGAAAGTACTCCATGTTAAGAGAATTTTTTTGACTCCCATGGTACACGTTTAAAACTTGACCAACGGTTTACCTGTTTGACGTTCTCTCGTCAAGATCCCCTTGGACTTTGTTGGCTACCTTGCTGCCCGCTTTTAAGACATGCCTACGTCTACGTGTATAGGATTCTAGGAACGCGGCTGCTCGATTGCACCCGTACCCGTTGCATGGTGGTGGAGATCGATCGAGACGCCATGGGTGTTATCCACAGTTTCGGCGCCAATTTTGTGTCGCATGTGCAGTGAGGTTGTCTTCTCGGTCAACATGTGTCGCCGGAGGTGGTTTGACTACGTGTCAGGGTGCTGGCACCGAATTTTGGTGCAGCATGCCGTGGTATTTGTCTTACACATAGGACTCATTTGATTCATGGCGTGTGATTCCATACACACCCTAGCCGAAGCGTTATCATGGAGGGGAAACACAAGGACGGCCACGATTGAAGCTTCGGAGGCAGCTCGGCTGGAGCCGATCCTGGGGGAGCCGATCCTGTGTTGCGCCGAGCCGGATCGTGAGCCTCCAAGGAAGTTTGGAATTTGAGGTAAAAAAGTGGATGGCAGGGTTCGAACCTGGGTCTCCCAACGCGAGACACTCTACCTCAACCACTATGACCAAGTATAGGTTCGAAATTTTAACGGGTATCCTGTGATAAAAGGAACATGACGGCAGAGATTAAATATTGGCTGTACCGGTTAGGGGAACGATCCCTCATATGGGTAGTCCAAAACCCGGTTCAAACCCACAGTTGGCCCTTTCGGGCCCGTTTGGACGAAAGGTTCCCGTATTCGTACGCGCCACACCCGTACGTATCTTGACTAAAAAACAGGATATACATGGAGAGAGGGGATCCCTGCCGTATCTGGACGATTTACATTTTTCGTTCTCATAAAAAGCGGAGAACCCTAACCCTAACTCAATCCAGCACTACCTCCCACTCAATTTCAACAAAGTCGAGCTCGGTTTGGCCGGATCCGGCGATGGAGATGCACCAGGCGTTGGCGGATTGCGGCGCGAGTGCTGATCTGGGTGGCGCAACTGCCATTGACGCGGTTGTGGCGGATGTGGCGGAGGTGGTGGCGCCGGAGGTGGTTGCTGTAGGAGGAGGTGATGCTCACGCCGATGCGGAGACGAAGGCAATCAACAAGGAGATCTACGGTGCCAATCACGAACCTGATCCGAAGATTGTGCCTTGCGAGGTAAATTCGTGTCTACTCTTTTATATTAGGTTTTGGCTAAACCCTAGAACCGCTAGCCGCCGCCGCCGCCATATGTGCTCGCATTTCGTCAGACGTGTAGCTAAGCAGCAGATCACGTTAGCCTAGAGTAGAGGACACTCGATCAGCGCGGGCTCATGGATGCCCATGGAATGGGTGTCCGTAGGAAGGAGGTGTACGCACGGCCGCGTGGGTGAGGAGGGCTTCGCGTGCGTGGTACAGATGCTAGTCTGTTTCCTGTAGCATTCCTGCATTTTCATGTAGATGGATTTACGGATGGCATCTCTTATGATTCGTAACCATTTTTACCAAATGGGCAACCTAATTATCATGTTATTGCACATATTTCTGCACAGTGCCATATTTGAACATAAATTTGTGTATGTATCACTTCTTAATTCGGTGGGAATTTCTGCTCGCACCCGTAATGTTCGTGCTTGTCGTAAGTTGCGTAAAACGCCTCATATCAGAGGTACGTATAATCATGAAAGACTATCCATGCATGCAATTGTACTACTACTGCTTATGTACGTATTTGTTTCGGGCAGGTCCTGGAAAAGAGGATAAGGAAGATTTTGAATTTTTCTGCCGGTATGCCAACCGCGTTGCAATGGATGATGCAAAATTTGATACACTCAATTGCATTAAATAACATAAGTTAGGGGCACACAAAAATAGAATGTTTGAAGTAGCTATTTAGTAGTGCTTGACGAAACACTCACTCTTGATGTAGCGTGCACAATTTCTTGTTACTCCTGTTATGGCCTGGTTGATTGCAAGCAGTGCACACCCTCTCTTTCTTCCGCTCGTTGTATGGTAGAAATCTGCCATTCTTTGACACCTGTTGATTAGTATCCTTGTCTTTATAATATTTCTTGTTTTGCTTAGGTGCACCTTTGGTGTCAACTAACTCTGGATCACCCACTAAAGGTGCATCTCCTCTGTTTTGTGCGTCCTCATGGAAAGCCGTCTCACGAGTGGTCTGGACGCCCTTTCTCCTGGTAATTATGTTCTTCATGCACTGCATAAGCTCTTGGTAAGAATCTGGGTCACTGCATGCGGCATCAAAAGCTTCTGCGCCTACTACGTTAAGCCGGCTGTACTTTTCCCGCTGGGCTGCCCCTGCCCAGCCCCATCCGTACAAACCACTCTCGCGTCTTGCGGGCAATCCATACCTTGCATTCTTGGAGAACCTTCTGAGTACACAACAATCTGGAATTTCAGAGGCCCCGACATGATGCAGAACGAACAAGATATGCTTGCAAGGGAGCCCTCTCCGATGCATCCTTCGGCAGCTACAATTTATGGTTTCCTCTTGGTTTTCAGGTCTGTAGTCCACGGAAAACAAAGTTGTACGGCTATTCATCCATGCCAAAATGTAGGTTGTATAGGTAGCATCACTTCGCACTTCATCTACTATCTCAAGTCCCCTAATCTTTTTCAGCTCATCTTGAACGAGGTAAAAGTTTGCTGCAGTGAATTTACGCGCAGCAGACTTCTCTATCTCCTCATACTCAGACTTAGTATCTGCAACCGGTATTGTCTGAGAGTCTATTGTGTCCCGGCGAGCCTCTTCCTCACGCATACGGCTATTGCTATTCTTATAGTGCAGCGTCATATTCACAACTGTCAGTCCAAAGTCAAGGTGAGTGTGTAGGGTGGAGTTCAAACTCTCGCTCCTCTGGTTGCTTTTCATTCCGAGGAAATATCCATCCGCTAGATACGCGGCGGCCCACAACCTCTTCCTATTGTACACCCTTTTCATCCACTGTTGGTTTAATATTGTACGGTGCTTCTGGAAGAATGCATTCCATCTCTCTTCAAAAATTTGTTCCGAAGTGGTGTAGTATAGCATCGTCCGGAATTCATTATGAGCCTGTTCATCAAGATGACTCTTCATGTTCTTCTCAATGTGCCACGTACAAACACGGTGCCACACATCTGTAAGGACTTCAGCAATAGCTCTGATCATTGCAGCGTCCCCATCAGTGATAACCCCTTTAGGCTTCTTCTGATACATAGCTTTCAGGAAAGTTTTTAGCAGCCACTTAAATATTTTTGTCTTCTCGTTCGAGACAATCGCGCATGCAAAAACAACAGTCTGGCGGTGATTGTTCAGTCCCACAAAAGGTATGAATGGCATAGCATACCGATTCGTTTTGTAGGTGCTGTCAAACACCAGCACGTCACCGAAGTCGGAATAGTCCTGGCGAGACTGAGAATCACACCAGAACAGATGTTTCAACCTACCCTTTTTGGTAACCTTGTAGTCAAAATAGAAATCAGGATCAGCTCTTCTCCTCTTTTCCATCATGCCAATGGCTGTGTTGGCGTCACCCGTTGCGATCATCTTCCTCCTTTCCCGGCAACACAAGTTGTAAAGATCTTTCCTTACGAATCCTACCTGGCTATACTTTCCACTTTTGCTGATGAATGTTCTCATAATGTTGAATATTCTCATCCCAGAAGCGGCCAGTGACATGATCTCAGATTTCTGATGAGGCTTGATCTTTCTATGAGATCGAAGAAAAGGGACTTCATCTGGTCCAGCCATTCGATGGTTGTGATCGTCTTGAAATCTCAAAGCAGTCCAAAGCCCCTTTTTTTTGTTGAACGACACACTGAAATGGGCAATACAGTTGCAGCGAGACTCGGGTCGGTGCCTTTTCCTGCGGCCTTCCATTTTCAAGTACTTAAGTTCACGTTTCCCAGCCCTGGAGCAACGAAACCGCCTGTACCGAAAGATTGGTGTTCCTGATTCATCCAATTCTTTCTTCACAATGTCGCGTCGAATGCTAAATCCATGTTCCTTGGCATACTTATTGTACCACGCAAAGGCCGCCTCTTCGGAAGCAAAGACCATTGCCTTCACAGCCGCATACTTTTCCAGTTTATCCATATCACGATCAACTACCTTTTCATGCTTACTATGGTCCTGATGGGAACTTCCCGTCACCTAAAAAAATATGTCCAACATGACGTAATTGTTAAAGTCACTCTGATTTGTTGCACGGGATTATGCATTGTAATAAAGAAATAAAAACAACTTACATCGCTTTTGCATTCAGAATTTGACTGCTCAGGAACATCCACTTTTTCATCATCAAAGTATTCCAAATCTGAATCCCCATAGTAGGTATGCTCACCATGTTCGAGTACTATAGTCTGCGCAATTGTAACAGAAGAACGAATTACAGAATTACATGTCTATTCAACTGGAAGAAGGCAAGTAAGAAATAAGTAAACACATACATCACTCGTTGTTTCTAGAGTGGGTTCATCATCTGAGTCAGTGTTGTTGTTTTCATCATCCATATCCATCTACACAATTTGAAACAAGGAGTAAAACTTCAATGACATGATATACCCATACAATCGGGATAAATAAAATGAACTGTGATTGACTCACATTATCATCCTCAGCTCCAGAATCCCCAAAAATGCTACTGCCATCATCAGATACATCATCTTCTGAGGATGAAATAACTACTTCCTCCAATCTGGAGTCATCAACATCCGTAGGTACTTCCTCCTGGTCAATCGCAGTTGACATAGAACCCTCCATCTGTCCAAACAAGTAAAACCAACATCACAGACATAACCAACGTAGCTGTAACCCTGTTGTAATACGACCATGTGTTCATGCATCAACATAAAACCTCGGCATCGAATTCATTGTGTAATGTAGACCAACAAACAATGTCCCAAAACTTGATACAAATTTGAACTACCTAATTAAACCCTGAGCACAAATGCGATAATACATCTCTGAAAGAACATGGAATAAGACGGGGATAACAGTGTGGCACAGAGGCTCACCTTCTGCGCGTTGGTGGCAATCTGGGCAACCACGGGAAGTTGGGCTCAACGGCGGTGCGCAAGACAACCTCAACGTGGGATAGGATCCGTCGCAGACATCAAGATCAATCGGCTGCACAGACAGGGGGATCAAAACCCTATATCGCCCTAGATCGTGGGCAGGCGGAGGCGGGAGGACCCAGACGATCGCCGCTGTATCCTTGACGTCCGGGGATTGCGAAGGATAGGCGATCGGCGACGTAGGGGTTAAAACCCTAGATGGTGGGCAGGCGGGGTGGGAGGACTCCGGATGATCGCCGCCGTATCCTTGCCTAATGCGGGGATGGCGAACGATCCACAGGATCCGGGAAGGATCGGAGATCGTGCTTCAAAACCGGCGGCTGCTACGTATGTGCATCTAGGACGTGGGCCAAAAAAAATGATACGTACTTACACCGTATACCTATCAACAAAGACACTGTATTTCTCTATAAAAAAACAGACACGGTCTTTGGACGGTCTTTGGATATGGGCTTTGGCGGGCTACCCTGGCCCTACCCTTTGGATATGGGTTTCGGCGTGGTACCCCTTCGGTACGCATCATGTGATTCAGTTCTCATTCTAAATAGGCTCGCATTCTGTTTCAATCACAAAACTATTCGCGACCCATTGGTTTCGCTCCGTGGCCGCATCGATGGAGATGCAGGGTTCGAATCCTGCGGTTGCTTATCTCATTCTTTTTACCAGCGATCGCCTCGGCTCTCCGTTCGGCTCGGCTCGCTCGGCGAGGCTCAGCGATTCCATCGAGCCGAGCTGGTACAGTTATGCGATTGTGAGCTAGGGTGTGTATGGAATCACAAGCCTTGATTCATAGGGTAGGAAAATTGTATGAATAGGAATCCTATAAGATTGAGATGACATGTCTAATGGAATCATATGGGAAGAGTAAGTTTGTTTAATTGGTGAATGAATTTTCCATGAGGTTGGACCTCATGTTATTTTCCTGTGAGATTTGCACTACAAGATTTTTATAAGAATAATTCTTACGAGATATGATTCTATGAATCAAATACCTTTGATACGAAAATTTCCTATAGGATCCAATCCTACAAGAATCGTATCATATTTCTTTGAATATTTCTTTGAATCAAAGGAGCCCATATACTTTATCTCCTTTTAACCTTTTGAGACGGCTTACATTATTTTAAAATGGTAATGTTTATTTAAATATCTACTATGAATAACACATGAAAATAGGAGGCACAGTTTTTATTCTTTTAAACAAAGGCAAAATTTTGCTTTTATATTGATATAGAACGAGCAAACATCGGAAGCCTAGGCTAAAATAAAAAACAAGGTACAAAAACGGCCGGAGTAAAACTCAGCTGGTCAAAACTTCTAGGCAATTTTTTTAGGATGTGTAATGGCATCGCTTACGGAGTAGTGACTGGTAAAAAGCCTCACGCGTACGTCGACTGCGGCTCGGCTGCCATGAGTAGCAGGATGTCCGAAAAAATGAACTATTCTTGGTAAGCAACTTAAGAATCTTGTGGAAATAATGTGCACTTGCAAACAAAACAAGATAGGCTCGATAACATAGCATTTCCCAACGCTTCTCATTCCGAACTTCAGATGGGTTAGGGGGCAATTCTCTGAATAAGACGCACATGACTAGTCACAAGAAAAGCAGAACATGATCTCTATATAGCATGAATCTTTTCCATGCCAATCGAGATATAAATAGTCAGTGGAGGGGACGTAAGAGTATAAAAATGACTTATTGGATAGGGGGAGATTGGTTTGAATAATGGAACCATGCTATATGTTTGGTAAGCGAGCCAATCCAGAAGATTTAACTGAAGGACAAAAACAAGGACAAAGAAAAACTTTCAACCACAGTTGGTGAAATGATAGGTGATGTGTGTTTTTGTTAATAATTTGTATACTTATGAAAGGCCATTAATTTGAAGGCCACTCTTTATTCTCGCTGAGTTGAAATTTTTCAGACGTTAAAGACTTGATACAATATAATAAATCAAGTTGTACTATAGTATTTCGATTTTATTTTATTTTTTGCAGTTGAAAACTTATGATTTTCAGGCAACCTAATAAAACACTTCTAGCTTTCAGATTTTATTTCAAAACGAAAGGACGCCTTGGTCTTTGCATCCATTTTTAAAAAGTTTTGGAATACTTTCTATGTAACATATTTTACATGTATCGACTCATGCGTGTAACATATTCTAAAATAGTTTACATGCATGAGTTGATGCTAAGACCAAGACGTCCTTTCTTTTTGAAACAAAATAAAAGAACCAGAAGGGTTTTATGGGAGGAAAGTTTTGTCTAAACCCTATCACACCTACACCCTGACACTTTTTTGTGTTTTTCTTTTTTGTACCTCTCAAGTAATACAACATTCTGATTTATAGCTTTTAAGGTCACTCTAGAATTAGGACTATAGAATGTGGAAAAAATAGTTTGAACGTTTTCACGAAATTAAAATTTCAAAATAATTCAAATTTAGTTCATTAAATATATATATTTGTTATCATCAAAATCGTGAATTATTTCCCGATATTATATCTCAAATATTCAGTGAAGAGCAAAGTTCAAATTCAAATATTGTATGGTTCGAGAGACAAAAAAAAGTTGTCTAAGAGGAAAAAAGAGCTAACATGGATCTTGGTGCACCTATGAACAGTTCATATATTTGTACTGTGTGTCTAAGAAAATCAACTCTCTTTTGGATTGGGCTGGCGGAAATTCATAAGTTCCCAACTGCAAAATAAAATCGAGTACTATAGTACAACTTAATTTATTATATGTTGTCCTATGTATCATGTCTCTCATATCTGTAAACAGAAATCCCCCTAGCTGAGAATAAAGACTGGCCTTCGAATTAATGGGTCTTTTGTGTCTCAATTAAATCCTTTCGACGTTGCTTACTCACCAAACATGTAGCATGGTCCAATCATTCAAACTAATCTCCCCTTTCCCGTATGATCCATTTCCTACACCTTACCTCCCCTCAACTGAGTATTTATATCTCAATTGCCATGAAAATATTTAATCATGCTATGTGGAAGTCTTCTGCTTTTTGTGTGACTAGTCATATCATTAATCGGAGAATTTCCCCCTATCTCGTCACAAGTTCGGAATAGGAAGCATTGGGAAATAATACTATGTTATCGAGCCAATCTTTTTTTGTTTGCAAGTGCATAATCCTCGCTTGCTTATGAAGAATGGTTCATTTTGCGGCCATCCAGCTCATCATGGCTTACGACCCACAATCCCCTGTACGCGTCGAGACATTCTTCGATCGCCGGGATTCTTTCGTTAGAGAAGCCGTCACACACGCGCTTGTTTTCCTTGTGCTTTGTTCCAGTGTTCTGCTTTTTGAAGCGGCAGTTTAGCTGTTTTTGAATTATTAACGTTCGACGACGTCGTCCCAAGGAAAGAGATTACCTCCATGTAAGAGAAAAAAAATGTTTGACTCGCAATGGTGCCTAACACTAACAGTGACCTAACGCGGCTGCTCGATTGCAGTTGAGAGGTTGAAAATTAACCCGTTGATCGGCTCGCGGCGTGGCAGAGCAAGCGTAGGTACTTTTCCTTTTTGATGGAAGCGGCGTACGCGCATATTGTACTTGAGTTGAGCATTAACCCATGGAGATCGGGTTATTTCGGTGAGCACATCTGGTTTCGACGAACACTAAAGGTATCCTTAGACAGTGGTGATGTCTGACCTACAACTGCGGGCCAGCTGTTTATCCAATTCTAAGGAACTCTGTGCGGCAAGAGTCTGTATGTAATAACTACTTCCATATTAAAAACCTTTTCAAAGCATTTCTTTTTGAACAAAAGGTTTTGTTTTATGTTGGGCCGTGTGAAGATCTTTTTTTTGAATGTTAGCAGTTAGAACTGCTAAATTCAATGATTAGAAGGAGAAAGTCTTTTTACAGCCGTGTGAAGATCTTGAATAACATTGTGGACGCTCTTAAGGGCCGTCCGGATAGCTATCTACTGGATTCATACTTGGTTCTTAGTGTAGCGTGTAGAGATGCTCGGTATTTGAACGCAGCCCGCTGGACATTTCAGATAATGTATGGTAGCTGGACATTTTATTCATCCGATATGGAAAATGTCCTAGTAGTAAGATATGTGATGTGTACGTTATTGAGATACTAGTAGCTTTAAGAATCTAGTAATCAGGCACGTGCAACGCACGTCGTGACTAATATACACTGGTAATGTGAGAAGACCACCCGTTGACTAATATACATTACCAAATATTTGCAAAGAAGAGAACTCTCATCAAGCAAATCTTGTAAATTCATTCTATGCAGCATACCAATAAATATCACCGTACATCACACCTTTATAAAGGATCGACTCATCAATCAAAATGAATCCAGGTCACCTTCCAGCTTGAAATTTAGAAGAAAAAAATCCAAAAGATTAATCTCCAATCTCAATCTAAATATACAATGAGAAACAAGCAAAAGGTGTCAATTAGCAGAGTAATCAAATGATACTCATCAACTCGATACTTCAATATTCTAATAGAATGTGGAGACGAAGATCCAAAAAGCTTTTCTGGAATGTGAAACTTCACACAACTTAGGCAAAAAAAAAGGCCTCGGTTTCATCAATCTTTCTGCAAAGGAAACCATTATGAAAAAAATGAAAAAGCAAGATATCTGACAAACATAAAAACACCAAGGCAGCAAGCAAAATAGGCAGTTAAAAGTCCAATCTGTGTCAAGCTGGCAGCCGGGTCCTGACCATTATGAAGAGAACACCTTTGTCCTCTAAGAAAACCAAAAGTCAGACCTGCATATACATGTCCAATTGTCATACATCTCAAGAGCCAAACAAACAAAATGGATGATTTTGTTTAGCTTTTTATTGTCAAGGCTGCATCTTACACTGTCATCCAGTCATCACCAATAAGCAGGTGCTTAAATGTGTGTCCTGTAAGACATGACCAGGGATATTAGTTTCAAAAACAACAATATAATAAATTACTCACTATCACCGATGGCCTTTTTGAGCAAGGCACTGCTAGAAGCAAAGGAGACCAAGTACACCAATTTCGTGAGGTTCCGGCTTCACTCAAGAAGGCCCTCTTCTTGTTCACTTCAAACTCCTTAGTCAAGTCATCTGAGTGAGCAGTGAGCACTCCACGGGAGCAAACAATGGTACCAATTCAATTCACTACATCACGCATCCCAGATTCACGCCGTGGCTAGGCTGCCTGCGTGCAGGACCTCCTGCTCCTCCTGGAGTAACCGGCTCTCTTTCTCCATCTCTGTCCCATTCTGCATGCAAATCCAGCCTGCGTCTTAGAGGAAATTCATCGAATATCTCTTGTAATCAAAACACACTGTCCCAAATCAAACCACTCCCAAGCACAAATTGCAAGGAAATATAATCTAAAATTTAGTAGGGAGAGGAGCCCAGACCAGGCATACGCTGACGGCGGCGAGGATGGTTGATCGTGGCAACTCCGGCTGAGAGCCGTGGGAATGGAGTATGGTGGTGGCCATGCTGTATTGACGCGGCGTATGACGGCGGCGTTGTGGCGCGGTGTACGGACGCGGCGAGCGGAGTCGGCGATGTACGGCGGCGGCTGAAGATGCCCTGCTTCCAGATGTTTTTTCTACATGCATGTTTCTAGCTGTTGGTCGATGAATGGCTTTTCTTTTATTTGGAAATGATACGGGACGGGATTAGTGGGATTAGCGTGATTAGCGATTATGAATAATTAGTTGGGTTAGCTCGAATGGAACTCGAAGGCATGGCAGGCGCGATGCGAGGGGCTTTGAGCAATTGAATAGGGGTGGGGAGAACAAATAGATCTGAGCCGTTAATGAGTGTGCTTGGACGGCCAAGATCGAAATTTCCTGCCAAGTTTGCTCTTTTATAAGTAGTGGAGATTATGCTTTGCAAAAGGAAATTCAGTTAAAGAATGAATTTCACCTTTTATCCTAGGGTCGCATCCCCATTTAGGGAAACAAAATCATAAATACACCATATAGAATTTTAGTAATATGGTTTGAGCCCCATTTTAGCATTGTGCATGTTTCGTTAGAATAGACCACCTTATTAGGTCGATGTGGTGTGACAAACTATATAAAGATCGAAGGGTGTCGGCGGTGACCATGTCCAGTCTTCTATTCACCATCCGCCTCGTCGTTGTCCTAGTATTTTCTAGTCTCAATCATCACCTCACGCCTTGTTCTACATATATGCATCATAAAAAAAGGACTTACATTTCTAAAATGTGTACGTATTTTCACTATATGGAGTAATTAGTGTCACAAATCAATAATTAGAGAGTAAAACGCAAAATATACTTATATTAAAACAGGTTACATGCATTAATCGATGCAAAGAGCAAGGCATATTTTCTTTTTGAAATCAAATCAAAGAAGCAATAAGCATTTATTCGATTGGCAGAAATTTTATAAGTTGCCAACTGCACACACACACAAAAGAACTAGACTACAACTAACCTAATGAATATGGTCATGGAGGTAGAGTAGCTCTGCCCGTCTAGACCAGCCTAAGTGCCACCCCTAATTGTTATATTTATTTATTTTAAGACACATGTGACACGATTTTTCCTACCGCGATTAAAAGCTCTACTTTGACCTAGGCTCTACATTGTCGTTTTTTTAGTAATTGCGTTAAATCCTTTCCATGTGGCTGTCTTACCAAGCATCCAACAAGGCTCCATTATGCAGACTAAGTTTCTTCTTTTCCATAATGTCACTTTTCTACCTCACACCACCCCCTCTACAGACTATTTATATCTCAGTTGGCATGGAAAAGTTTCAACCATACTATGTAGACATCATTTCTTGTCGACTAGTCTCATGAGTTTTCTTCTTAGCATTTGCCCCTATATCGTCACAAGTTTGGAATAGGAAGTATTGGGAAACAGTATGTTACTTACCGTCTCTCTTCTCCTTTTTAGCAACTTCATATAATTTCCACGAGATTCTTAGAGCTTACCAGTAAAAATTGTCATAATTAAGAAGCTCTACTGTTCTCATCTCAATTGTGTCCATGCGGCAACACCTGCCTTTGTAGTTTCGAAATATTAATCCATTGGTTGTAGCTGCAATGGCCTTTGTTTTGTGCTCTTTAAGGGGTAAGCTGATATAAGGAAGTCATGTGATAGCGTCTATCGATGCAAAAAAAATGAACATGTACCAGTTAATTCTTGGAATTTCTTAAGCATGTGAATAAGAAAATCGCATGAATTAAGACGTCATGTGCTTTGTTTTATCCTGTATGATGACCCTTTTTTTTTGAAAAAAGGTAGTTTTGATTGTTCGAGTATAGTGTACAGATGTTGGCTGGTACAAAAGGATTTTCTAAACGGGATTAGAATGCAAGTTAAAGTATATTCACCCCCATATGGAAGTTAAATTATATCCACACGCATCCAGACCTAATGGATAAGGCCCAGTTCTTTGAAGCTTCTCAACAGCTTCTAAGTGAAAATAAGCTCAAGCCTAAAAGAACTGGATTTTGAGCCGTTTTCAGGGGAAGTCGGCTTGAGCAAATCCTTCACAGTGGAAAAAAGTTGGGTTACCCCAACTTCCCGCAACCTCGCGCAGCTTCCCGCAAGTGAATCGAAGCGTTATTTTGCGCTACCCTATTGGTCATCGTATTTACGGAAAACTGCCACCGCCCACTCTTCCTTCCTTTTCTCTCTTCCCCGAGCAAACTCTTTCTTTTCCCCTTTTCCTCTCTCTCTCCCCGAGCGAACCTTTTCTCCTCTCTCTCTACCGAGCGACACGAACCCTTCCTCTGCTACCCCTCATCGCCGCCGGCCGCCGCCGGATCTGCTCCAGCCCAGAGCGTCCCGCCGCTCCCGAGCTGCCCCTACCGGCACCTCGCCGCTCCCGCGGCCGCCCACCTCGAGCCCGCTGCCCTGCTCCTACCGCCGCCGCCCACCTCATCTGGAGCTCGCGGCCGTCGATCGGCGTTGCCGCCTCCGGCTGTCCTGCTGCTCCTGCCGCCACCCTCCTCACCGTCAATTTTGGCGTTCAGAGAGCTCGTGAAGTCCATGGTTGTGTTCATACTACTTGGTGCGTGTTTGATGATTTTAGTAGAAGCTGACCGTGAAGTCCATGACCGTGAAGTCTCTCTTTTTTTTGGTACGATGATAAATGTGTGTATACTACTACACACTATTGATCTCTGATGTGAGTTTTTAGAATTGATGCAATCTTTTCATTGTTAGAACACAAAATCATTCAAGGGGCACTACAGACTTTTCATTGTTAAGCTTGGAAAATAAGCTAAGACAGTAGAAGCTGAAAAGAACTGGACTCCAATTTGTCATGAGATTATTTCTACTGCAGCATTTTTGGACAGCTCAAACTGGAGTGGCTTATGCACAAGCGGGAGCCGAAAAGAACTGGGCCTAAGGTCATGGATGTAGAGGAGCTCTACCTGTCCAGACCAGACCCATTGCCACCCTAAAAAATAATATTATTTTTTAGGACATATGTGACACGATTTTTACTTCCACGATTAAATCCTCTATTTGCCCTTGGCTCTACATATTGTCGTTTTTCTCTAGTACTTGGGTTAAATCCTTTCCATGTGGCTCTCTTACAAAGCATCTAAACGGTTCCATTATTACGCAAACTAAGCTTCGTCTTTCCCATAATGTCATTTTCTACCCCACACCACCCCCTCCAACGGACTATTTATATCTCGGTTGCCAAGGAAAAGTTGTCTTGTGACTAGTCATATGAGTTTTCTTCTGAGCATTTGCCCCTATCTCGTCACTTTTGGAATAGGAAGCATTGGGAAACACAGTGTTACTTAGCGGATCTTTTCTCCTACTTAGCAAATCCATATAATTTCCACGAGATTCGTAGATCTTACTGGTAAAAATTGTGTCATTATTACGAAGCTCTATTGTTCTCATCAATTGCGTCCATGCGGCAACACCTGCCTTTGTAGTTTCGAAATATCAATCCATTGGTTAGCTGCAATTTTGTGAAATACTTGAAGACTTCGAGGAGGAATTCGATGAAATTTTGTAAACTTGTCAAGTTAGGTTTGTGGCAGCTCCGTAGTTTTGATCCCTTTTGAGTTGTTGTATTTCGCTAGCTTGGCAATGGACGTCTAAATTTCTTTGATCTAGAATTCCCTTTCTACATGCATAACTGGTGGCCCCGGTGCATGATGTTTACTTTCTATAAAAGCAGAACCAAGTCCCTATCCAAGAACCTTGAAACCCTGGGAATAAGAAAATTGCATGATTTAAAACATTATGTTAGGTGTTACTGTAAGCAAGTTGAATTCGTATTACGTCTCGAGCATAGTGTATAGATGTTTGCAAATATTGTTTGTAAATGGGATGACAATGCACCCAGGTAAGTCCTTTAGTTTCGAGGTTTGCTGGAAAGGATATCGCGAAAGTAGGATAAGAATTAGTCCAACTCTTTGAAAGAGTTACTCCACATTCTGATAAAGATGATCAATACCAGTATGTATAATGTAAATCCGTTTCACTTTCACCGGAACTTGTTGGTATTTGTACAGTTGTGTACTACTGCTCGAGACTGAGAGTTCACGACTCGATCATAAAGCTGATTTTTCTTGACTCGTTTTAATTCCTTCACCATTTTCATCTTTTAAGAACAGAGACCTTGGCCACCGCCTCCTGGGCACATGTGAACGGACTGAGATCAGGTGACATGCCCATGACATGTCACGTTGTAACATCCCTATCATATATGTCATCCATTTATCATCTAGCGGCCAACAACGACCAAAATTTGAACTTGAGAATAAAACATTTTTGAAAATACTGAAAATTTTAGTAAGTTGTATATGGTCCCGTCATTGTTCTGTGAAAATTACGTGGCATTTGGATACGAGTAATAGCATTTTAAGATCAAAATATGAAAATGTGTTAAATGATAAATCAATTATCCAAATGAAGCGAAATTTTCTCAGAATACACAACGGACATATACAACTTACATAATTTTTTCAAGTTTTTTTTTTTTGACTATGACTACGGCGGGCTCTTAGAGCCAGCCTGAACTTCACTAATCAACTGCCTATGAGACTTTGCAGCCTCTACAAGATAGGTTCAAATGAACCAGAGATTAAAGGGGGTACATGAGAAGAGAAATAAAAGAAAAGAACGCACACCGACAACACATAAGAGAGGGTTACTCCGAGAAACAACTCGGAGACAGTTGATTGATGAGAAGCTCATCACGACCCAAGCACTGCGATCACAAAGGAGGATCCACCGGACATGACAGCGGAGACCCAGCCATGACACTGCACCATCGACGTAATCGAACACCAATGCACATCCGAGGCCACACAACGCGCCGACACCACTTGTGTCAGGGGCATGGCCGAAAGGTCACACGCGGCTAGACGACGCCACGACGCCTGTGTGTCGCCGGCTGAAGTTGAAGGGCATCGGAGATACCCTCACCGCACGTGGAGGTCGCCGCCGTAGTCGCAGGGCGTAGCGAGTGCAACCCCAACCCCATCTGGGTTCGATTGCCCGAAGGGTGGGCTAGCCTAGAGCACGCACGAAAACCACCCATGCCGGTCACGCCATAGGACTTCGACAGGATCCGACACGAGGGTCTAGCAACCAACAAGGAGAAGCAACCACCACCACTGCCACGGCTCACCTCGCATCGGAGAGAAGACCGCATCCATGGCCGCCATCTGCAGAACCATGGAGCACACCAGAACGGAAGGAACAACGTCCTCTGACACTGATGGCGAGACAGAGGGGCTCGACACCCAGCCACGACGCCCCCCCACGTAGGGAGCACATCACCACCATGACCGCCATCTGCGAAGCCACGGCACCCGCCATCCCCAACGGCGCCCCGCTGCAGGATGATGGCCAGGTGTAGAGGAAGACAACCCTCGCAACCACCGGAGAGCACCGCACCGGCCAACAGAGGATGCCTGCGTCGGCACAGCCGAGCACCGCCTAAACCGATGGCACCCCCGGGGCCGGGATCAACGGCCGGACCGCCGGGGCGCAGAGCAGCACCCAACAGGGGCCCCCGTGGTCGTCGCGGAACCAGGAGCACCCGGCCCGCCAAGCCCATCTGGGCCTAGACGGGCCCGGCCAGGAGACGCCGCCGCTCCTGCGCCGCCACGCCACACCTCCACACCACGGCGCCTCCGCGCAGCCTCACCGCGCCGCCCTGAGCCAGGGCCCCGAGCCAGCAGAGCTGCCGCCCGGGCTCCTGTCGAAGAAGCCTGCCCGCGCCGCACTGCTGCGAACTGGAGGAGGAAGATGGGGCCCCGCCGCCGCCGAGCCGCGCGGGCTTTGCCCGGTGACTCCGAATGGTCGGCGGCGAGGGGAGGCGGGGGCGGTGGTGAAGTCTCTGGCGGCGGCGGCTAGGGTTCGCTCCTGGCCGTCCGTGGGAGCGACCAGAGCGAAGCGTCAAATGTGCTATTCAGCTCTTCAAGTTTTTCTAGAATGTTAGATTTTTTAGTTCAAATTTTGGATCGTAAATGATAAATGGACGATAGTGATAGAGCATGTTAGAGCGTGAGTGCATGACATGCCTCACCTGATCTCAGTCCCACGCGAACATGTGGGTCGCATAGACCGATCCGGCATTGGGCAGCATGCTATCACTGCTAGAAAAATGGTTTGTAGTCCCGGTTCGGCTGGGCTTTCAGTCCCGGTTGCCGAACCGGGACTGGACAATCGGGACCAATGCTGGTCCCGGTTGGTCCACGAACCGGGACCAATGCTGGTCCACGTGGCCAGTTCTGTCTGAGCGTGGGGGGAGACTCATTGGTCCCGGTTCGTATTACGAACCGGGACCAATGACTGTTTTTTTTTGTATTTAGGGTTTAGGGTCTATTTGGGCCACCTCTCCCTCTCGCCGGTGCCCCCTCTCCCTCTCGCCGGTGCCTCCGTCGTCTCTCCCTTCTTCGCATCGCCGACGTGCTCTCCATCTCTCACTCGCCGGCATATCGAGGCCAAGCTTCGATATTTCTGTGTAGGTACTACTCATAAAGTAGTATCGTAAACTCGTAAAGGTCGGAACTAGTATCGTAAACTCGTAAACTAGTATCGTAAACTCGTATCGGACCACATGAACTAGTATCGTAAACTCGTAAACTCGTATAGGTCGGAACTAGTATCGTAAACTCGTAAACTCGTAAACTAGTATCGTAAACTCATAAACTCGTATCGGACCACATGAACTAGTATCGTAAACTCGTAAAATCGTAAACCCGTAAACTAGTATCGTAAACTCGTATCGGACCACAAATTAATGCCAGATGTACACACGAGTTTCATGCATATATACATCTCTTTTACACTCCCATTTTAACCGGCTCATAGTATTCTCCGTTTGGATCTAGGACCTCTGCATCTAAGAATCCCGCAATTTCCTCTTGAATTGCGCGTACGCGATCTTGTGGTAGAAGACCGTCCCGCAGCCGTTCGATCTAATTTAAAGAAGGGGTCAATATATATGAATGAAACTAAACACAATTGATGGCAATAAACTAAAATTGTGAATATTGTTTACGTACTTCAAGTTGTTCTAAAAACCGGCTCTTGGATCGCTCTTGGGTCGTCTGGCGAATGAACTCGCAAACGTAGTATCCACATAAATTATTCCCATGTTCCTGCCTCAAGCACTTTACGAGAACAGAGTTCAATCAAAATAATAATCAAGCATGATAATGGTATTGAAACTAAAATCAAAGAGATGCGCGGAATAATAATCAAGCATGATAACTTACACTTATTTGTTCAAATGTAAGCTTCGGCGCCCAAATACCCCTAGCCTTGGCGGTGAACCGTTTCCAAGCCCTGTCCGGCAAAGAAAATGAATAAAGGAGTTATATATTAATTGCTTGCTACCAGGGAATGAACGGAAAGTTGCCGATATAGTGCCATAATGATTGAAATTACCCTTGGAGGCATTCCTGCATGTCCGCCCACTCCTCAAGGGGTTTACGTTTCGAGTCCATGACAAGTACTACTCCTTTGTCAGGTTTAATGATTAGCAGAATAAAGTGGAAGCTGCGCACGCATAAGTCATCAATTATACACTTAACATCGAGTAAGCGAAATAGAATGTGTACAAGACAGTAACACTCACCCGTAGTTGTAAGGAAATAGTATTTCCCTTTTGGTTTCGTTAAACCTTAACGCCCTTACCAAGTTATCCTCTGTGTCGTTGTAATGACGTTTGAGAGATACTTGATGAATGTAGTATGGGTCAATGAACCCAATGTCATAGATTTGTCCTCTTTTGCATTGGAGAATCTTCATTCTGCATAATTAATATAGTGATGAGTAAGATTATACATGCAATGAACGAGCTGAGCTAGCTAGAGACTTAATTACAGAAATAATACTTACAGACAATAGGCACTGAGGATAGCTTTGTCGATGGCGTCTTGTTGGTATAACTGAAATAATTCAGGAAATTCAATCATTACCACGCCATTTCCATGCCCGTAATGCTCGTTTCTATAGGCCACGTAGATCCAGTTTGCCCCTTCCTCACAGGCTCGCATGTACCACTTATGCAATCTGCGCATTTTTGTTGGTAGACCGTTGACTAGCTCAGGTTTGACGAGACTATTCCCGTACCGGTATTGGTATGCTACTTCCTGGAACTCTTGTAATTGCGCTAAGTAGTCCTGAATAGACATGCCATGAGCAGCGGCCGCTTCTCCGTATATTGCAACAAACTCAGGATCGATAGCGACATCACCTGTGCTCGACCCCTCGGCGGTATTGGAAAACACTTTGAGCGGGGGGCACGACTGGTTTTTCTGTTCTCCGAGCTGGGGAACTGATTTCCCGCTTGCACTACTACTCTTCGACCGCTCCTTATTTGCCTGAACCGACTTGCGAATCTGGCGGTCATAGTCTGGTGTCAGCCTTGGCGGGGGTTGTTCAAGGGTCTTCAGCATTTTGAAGACGGCGGCTTTTTCTGCTGGGGTGGAGGGGAACTCTGCCGCTTTCGGCTTCTTCAGGCTAGCCAACCACTCTTGATGTTGGGCATTTACGACCGCGGCATTTTCCTCCACCGTACGGTCATAAGGTCTCATGGGAAGATTCTTATGAGGTACTTTTGGGAGGGGCGACCTTTTACGTTTCGGTGATCGCTTACCCCTCATAGTACCAGCGGTGGGCGGAGACGGCTGAGGCGGCGGCGGAGACGGCTGACGCGGCGGTGGAGACGGCTGCGCTGGAGACTGGTGAGGCGGTGAAGAGGACTGTTGCGCTGGAGAATGCTGAGGCGGTGAAGAGGACTGTTGCGCTGGAGACTGGTGAGGAGTCGATGGCCTTGGCTGCCAGTTTGGAAGCACGATGAATTCCTTTGGCCATAGAATGGTCGCTTTCTTGGCTTCTCCAAGTTCAAGCACCTCCCCATCTTCACCTGCAGGGTGTTCCAGCTTCAGCTCCTCAAAATCTTTCATCACTTCATCCACCCCGACAACAGCGTAGCCATGTGGAACCGGAGAGAAATGGTAAGTTGGATTAGGTCCAATTGGTACGGCATAGCCGACCGCCACCTTCATGGTTAAGTTAAAAACTTTCACATGTAGCTCACAAGGTGTGCTCTCCGTGATATCATCCACTGGGTAGCGACGAAGAGGAGCCACCGTCAGTGCATCATCAGTACCATCCTGGAGCTCCGTGGAAGCCACGCTGCTTTTCCGATTCGATGGGCCGCCGGTACCATCGCATGCAGCTTCTACCATGTGCCGCTGAGATTGGCCGCTAGTACCTTGCTGGCTAAGTGCGGCAATTTGATCCTTCTGCCGCTTTAATTCTTCTTCTATATTACGCAGCCGGTCTGCAGCAGCGCGTGCTTCCATTGCCTCCCTTTCCTTTCTCCTCTGATGGCTTCTATCAGGAAATTTCTTCCTGTGCTCGGGAATCGCAATTGTCTTGGGCTTGGAGCCTGGTACGCCTCGTGTTCGTCCGTCGTGTTCCTCATTCCCAAGGGCGCGTGTGAGCTCGTCATCCTCTCTATCGGGAATGAACCGTCCCTCTGCAACATCCTTTACTGCATTTCTAATGCCTTCGATGGGTAGTAGGGGCTTATCTTTGTGTCTTCTGTTATATATGCACTTCCCTTCTGCGTCCAACGTGCCCCCATGCCCGTAAAACCAATTTCTTGCCCGTTCGATCCATGCGAGTGGCTCTGGAGTGATCCCTTTAGCCAGCAGGTCCGCCTCAAGTTTCTCCCACTTAGGCATGCTAAAGGCGTAGCCACCAGGCCCCATAGTATGGTGGTAGATCTTTTTAGCAGCATTTGCCTTATTTTTTGCAGACTTTTCCTGAGCTTCCTCCGATTTCTTGTACGCCACAAATTCTTCCCAGTCGTCCCTTATCTTCTCATACCCTTTATCGAAGTCCGGAGTCTTATTTTTCTCGAGAAACTCGCTGTTCAATCTTTTCTTCCAGTTCTTGAATAGCTCGGCCATCTTCTTAAGAGCCCAGTCCTTGACTTTTTGCTCCATGTTTTCCGGGCAATCTTTTCTGCCTCATTTGGATCCTCCTCATCTGGATCCACCTCTGGCGCCGGCAGGGTGAAATTAAGTATGAGCTTTCTCCAAAGTCTTTCTTTGCCCACCTCGCCGACATATCTTACTCCTCCCTCCTTTGGCTGATGCCATTCTCGAACGGTGATCGGGATGTAGTCCCTAATAAGAACTCCGCATTGCTTTACCATTTTATTTTTAACATCAGGGGGAGCAGTCGGTGTGCCGTCTTCAGCGACTTTTTCGATCCTGTACCTTTCTTGGTCGCCCAACTTTTTGGCTGGGCCTCGTTTTGTCCTTACAGAAGATTTGCTCGATCCGGAGGGCTAAAAGAAGAAAGAGCGTTAATATATGTATATAGACAGCAGAGGCTTAATTAATACAATCTTCGACTTCATTAATATATGTATATGCACCTCGCCGGAGTTTGCAACATTTAATGTTCCACCGGAGCCTTCGGCTTCTCCCTCGTCGGCTTCTCCCTCGCCGACTTCTCCCTCACCCCAGCCGTCGGGTTCTACCTCACCGGAGCCGTCTCTTCGGTTGAGAGACTCATCTCCCTCACCAGAGTTGTTCAGAAACTGCGAGGTGACATCGCCAACATCTTCAGGCCCGCGGATTATATCCTCGAGGATGTTTTCCTGATTTTCGTCTCGTTCCATAGTTTCTGCAAATTAAGAACAATGCACAAAACTTTAGTTGGGTAACTTTGCATACAAATGTGAATCGGATATGTGAATGCAAATGTGAATACAAAGTTAAATTTGCTAATTTTGCTAACACCTTAATTTGCTAATTTTGCTAACACATAAATTTTGCTAACACTTTAAATATCCTTAAACAAGCTATTTCTTAATTTTTCCTAACACAGTACTAACAATTCCTAACACAATTTTTTTCCTAACACAGTACTAAAATTACTAACACAAATTTTTTTCCTAACACAATTTTTTTTCCTAACACAGTACTAACAATACAGCAGGGTTGATCTCCGAACCGTGATCTACCAAGGGGAACAAACATCGGAAAAGAACAACAATCAACACATGGCATTGATGCAATGCGCAATATGTATGCATGATCAATTTATTGCATTGACATGGAGCTCTAAATCATGTTTGAAATGTTATTTGAACTCAAATTACAATTATGAGCATTTATTTAATTTAACTCCATAATTAGAGAAAATGCATTTAGGTTATTTCCAAATATTCACCAAAATGAAATGTTCCAAAATGATCAAAAGTTATTGAATTTACAAGTTTCTATTATTTTCTGGAAATTTATTTAACTAGTTGGGTCCCACTGTCGGAACTTTAATAATTACCGAAATCATTTATCGAAAAGATTAAAAACCTGACGACCGGGCCCCATATATCGGTGACACAGAGAGCCAACGGCGCCTCTGTCGATCATGCTCTCGACGGAGGAGAGCAAAGGAGCTCGCGCGGACGCGCGTGCTAGGCGCGCTCGAGCGCGGCCTATCTAAAGGTGGCGGCGCCGCTCGTTTTTGGTTGTCGGAGCGACGCCGGCGACGGGGTTTGGCGGTGGCCGACGACGAGCAACGCGGCGGTGGAGCTACGGAGCGCGAGGAAGCAAGGCGAGCGGATGGGAAGAACCAGAGGCTCACCCTGAGCAGGAAGGAGTGGACGGCGAGCTCGAGCTCGGCCCGCGGCGGCCGGACTTGGAGAAGACGCGGCGGCTCGAGTTCGCATGATTTAGACCAATGGGCGCGGCGCCGGCTTCGAGGGCGCGGCGGACGTCGACGGCGGTGGCGTGGGGCGTCGAGGGCGCGTCGAGGGCGAGGTCGGGCAGCCTGACGGCGACGATTTTGCTCCGGCGCGCCCGCGTGCGAAAGTTGAGGATTTGGGGATGAAATGAGGAAGGAGAAGGGGCAGACAGATATACCAGCACTCATTGGTCTCGGTTCCTGCCAAGAACCGGGACCAATGCCTCTTTGGTCCCGGTTCGTGGGAGGAACCGGGACCAATGAGTTGGTCAGTTAATGCCAGATTCGCGTGGCGCGTCCATGGACTCATTGGTCCCGGTTCTTCGTATAAACCGGGACCAAAGAGTTCTTTTTCAAAATTATTTCGAACTTTTCAGTTCTGAAATGTTGTTTCCCGCCTTTTTTTTTCTTATTTAGGTGTTTGAATATGAATTTCAAATGGTTTTGAATCTGAAAAGACTTTCAACATGAAAAGTGTTTAAATTTGAATAAATAATCCAAAACCATTTTCTATGTTTTCAAATTACTTATCTAAATATCATTTTTTGTTTTTCGTTTGTCAAAAATGACATTTTTTGTGAAGCAAGTACAACAAATATGGTGCAAAATGGCACCCATCCAATTATCACACAAAGTAGACCATATTTTATGAATAATCCATAAATATTGGTAATTTTCTCAGTTTCTAGCTAATTTCGCCTACTTAAACGACTTTACGCCTATTTTTCGAAAGTAATTCAAATTTGAACTACAAGTGTGTGATAGTTTGCTCTGAATTTTTTTCAAAAATGATTTTAAGGTGCACAAGTAGTGGTTATATCACAGAACCGTCGATAGTTTTGGATAATTTGACCCCTTACAATGAATAGTAACGGCGGCCATTTTGACCGTTTTTTAAAAAAAGTCAAAGAAAGTGAAAAAATACTCATAAAATGAAATCCTTTGGCATGGAGTACTTTCATGTGTACTAGTTGGTAGGATAAATGATAAACTTGAGTTTTGACATAGTTTACAAAAAACTTCTTCATAGACTTGGAAATGCAGAGATAAAGAATACATTTTACACGATCGTCGTCTTATCTAGACCAGAAGTAGTTAATGACAACAATCTTGGGTACATAGACGAACCATAGGTTAGTAATACTCCTGCCTAGGCCTATAATGCTCGTCCTCGTCGTCGTCGTAGTCGCCGCCGTCGTCGTCGCTGTCGTCGGGCGGCGCTCGCCTGGACTGGAAGCGAGGGTAGCGCAGGCGGGGGTTATCGCCGGCCGTGATGTAGTTCATGACGCTCTGGAGAATCCGGCCGCTCCACCACAGCCGATGGCCGTCCTCGTTGAAGTTCGAAGGAGGCGGGCCGTCCTCCTCGTACCTGGCGAGCGCCCTCTCACGCCGATTGATGAAGAAGGCGTCCTAAGTCGGGCGGTAGTCGGATGCCAGCGGGGATCCATCCGCTGCTCCGGAGTGAGCTCGAGGTAGTAGTGGTTCGTGATGGCCGCCCGGCGCGCCAAACCTTGAGGGACAGGAGGGACCGGCACGCCTCCGGTGCTCAGCCTCCAGCCGGCGGGGACGTCGTAGCCGGGCGGGCAGGGGTAGTTCGAGGCGGAAAGCGCCTCCGCCTCCGAGTAGGTTAGAGTGGGTACGGTGGAAGCCATGGGAGAGTGATGAGGTTGCAGATATGAGTTTTGATGTGCTATGCCAATGGAGGCCATGCATGACTACATATATATAGTGAGAATCCCACCAATAAGGAAGAAGCACACGGATCGTGTGTTTCTTTCGAGCGCTTGTGAGCCGTTGGATCAGGGGTGTGTTTCTTTTGAAGGCTTGTGAGCTGTTGGATATCACTTTGTGAGCCACCACCCGGGACTAAAGGGAATCTGTCGGGGGAGTATCCCCGGGTAGGGTCAAGGCTTGGCATAAAGTGGAGTTCGAAGGTGTGCCGAGGTACGGAAAGGGCCGACCTGTTTGGGCCTGGGAATGTCCGAGCTTCATCTTGACCTGGAGAATACAGGCCGACCTATCTTGGCCCAGAGGGGTCCGAGGTATACTGTTGGCCAGGGCCGAGGTTCACTGTCCGAGCTATGTTCAGCCGACCTAACTACCTCAGTGCATGGTTTGTGTTGTGAGAGCAGGAGAAGCTGTGGGAGGAAGTAAGATCCGACCTAGTAAAGATCTTAAGCGCAAGACCCGAGGTACGGAGCCGTCACATCCGTGCCGAGCTAACCGAGGTGGTAGGCTGTAGGTCGGGCAGGAGTCAATGCTCCTGTCACTTCCAGCCGGGTACAAGAGCGCCTGACACGGGAGCGTCTGTCAAGGAGCCTGGCAGAGGCGTGCCCGGGTTCGGCGGGCCTGCACGTCTCTGACCGCTGACCACGCGGGATCTGGGAAAAGGCTACGAGGTAGCTCTGCCAGGCCACGTCCTGTCTCGGTCAGAGGGGACATGCTAGTTCTGCCGTTAGGCTACAGGAGATGGGCAAGCCACGTCTTGTCCCTGACCGAGGTACGGTGGTACGGTGGTGACCGTTGCAGAGGCATGGCAACAGTGTTCGCGAGGGGCACAATGGTAACCCGGCTGGCCTATATAGTGGGCTTCACCCCCCTCCTGCTAGAGAGATCCCCCCCCGCGCTGGAACTAGTTGATCAAGAGAGAAAGAAAGAGAGGAAGCTCGGAACACCCCGGAAACACCTCGGATTCAGCTCGGAGTGCCTTCTTCCTCCCGTCTAGCTCCATCTTTTACCTCAAGTTCTCACCATTGTAGCATCATACAGCTCGAGGAGCAGCTTGTACTTGTCACTTTGAGCTATACACTGAGTAGGATAGTGCTGCAGTAGGGGTGTTACCTCCAAGAGGGCCCCGAAGCAGGGTACATCGTGGTGTGCTTTGTGTTCTTGCTTTCTTGGTTCTTCGTTCGTGTTCTTGCGTGTTCTTGCGTGTGCACTTCTTGAGTGCATAAACCCTCCCCGGATTCCCCCAACGACCATTCGGCCCCATCTTAGCCATACCTATGGCATCTGCCGTGATCCCACCACGACAGTTGGCGCCCACCGTGGGGCAGATTGAGGCGTTGGAGGGAGTTTTCATCCGGACGGGCTCAGGCGAGCGTGTTCTTTCCGGGCTTGTCGCCAAGATCGGAGAGTTCACCTTCATCAGCGACAACGCGGGGTGTTTCGCCGGCAAGCCCTTCCCCGAGCACGGCTTCACCATGATGCTCGGCAGCTTCGTCACGTACGTTGCTGTCGAGGTTGTTCGCGGGTACCCGGAGCAGGTGCTCGTGGACGACGAAACTCCTCTCCTCGCGGCTTTAGGTCGGCGTATCACTCGCCCCGAGAGCTGCGTGAGGTGATGATGACAGGTCCGGTTGACGCCGCTGGCAAAGTAGATGCCAGCCAGTCCAAGGCAGCCGAGGTTGCTAAGGTGAGATCTGCAAAGCCCAGGCTAGAGAAGGACTTGCCTGGCACCCCAGAGCTGCAGGGCCGAGGTGCGACCCTGGTAGAGATAGTGGATACACTGGCAGACCCAGTAAATCCAGGAGTGGATATAGTGTGACTGTGGCCGACCTAGAGGCAAAGCGTGTCCTGTTGCAGAAGGAGGCTGTAGCAATGATAACAGCTAGAGATGAGTTCAATAGAGATCTGCGTGAGTACAATGCAGCGAATGGCTTCACCCCGGTAGCGTTGATACACATAGGGGAGCCGAGGTGCGGCAGAGAGGCAAGGGGCTCAATGATGAGATAAACAGGGAGGCTCGACCTACCACCTCGGCTAGGAGTGAGAGTCGCGTGTCAACTGGAAGGCCGGTGTATAGTTCCCCTGCTAAGAACCTCAGAGCTGCCGAGGCAGGCAGGGCCGAGCTATCCGGGTTATCTGGAGATGCATGGCGTGCGCAGCAGAAGCGAGTCAATGAGTTAGTATATGTGGCTAACCAGCAGAATGAGGCTCTCCGCAGAGCATATGCCGGGGCTGGTGATTCAGAGATGGTTTATTCAGCTAGGCCAGTCAGTCAGGTGTCCAAGGGGCAAGCCTCGTCTCCACTCGTCGGAGGAGCCGATCGAGCCCGGAGTGTCACCTCGGGTCAGAACAAGCAGCTGCAGATGTATGATCCAGTCCTAGCAGCAAAGCAGAAGGTGGGCCAGGGCAATGCTAGCCGAGCTAAGGGAAACCCCGGCCCAGGCAATGCAGCCGAGCTAAGGGTAACTCCGGTCAGGGAAATCAGAATGGCGGTCAAGCAGCATCGGCTGGCCGAGGTAAACCACCTCCGCCCCCGAGGTATCAGCAACAACCTCGGCAGCAGGGGCAATATCAGCGAGAGCCGGAGTATGTTCAGCAACCTCAGAACGTCGGTCAAGGCGATGACCGATATGATGATGGAGACTCGGCCATGGCACGAGCTGGATACCACAGAGTGGATGGGGCGTTGGGACCTCGGATAGGAGGTCGGATGTTAGCTCCAGGCGATGTCCGTAACAAGCTGGATAGAATCTACTTGTCTGAGCAACTGGAGGAGGAAGGCCCTCCTGGTCCGGCGTGTTTTGGACCTCGGATCATGAAGGAGCCACCACCACCAGTATCTCAGTTCCAGTTAGGTCGGAACACCAAGCCATACAATGGGAGCACCAAGCCACAAGATTGGCTGACAGATTATGTATCCTCGGTGCACATTGCGGGGGGCAATCGCCGATGGGCGGTCCGGTATCTCCCGCACATGTTGGAAGGTCCAGCTCGGATCTGGCTGAATAATTTGCCGGAGTATAGTATCAACTCCTGGATAGACTTGGAGCTGGCGTTTAACAGCAACTTTGCTAGTACATACAAGAGGCCAAACCGACCTCAGCTCCTGGCGGCATGTAAGCAAGATGATCATGAAACTGACCGAGAATTCTTAACTCGGTGGAGCAATGTTCGGAATTCCTGTGAAGGAGTGGTAGAGGCACAGGCCATTTCCTGGTTTGCAGATGGTTGTCGACATGGCAGCATGCTGTGGCAGAGGCTCCAGAGAGATATGCCGAGATCCCTAGCAGAAACAATCCGGGTTGCAGATTCTTATGCCTGGGTGATCCGATGCAGCCAGCAGCAGAGGCAGGAGCACGTAACAGAAGGAGGGAGCCAATAAACAACCGGCTCGGACCAAGGTGTAATGACCGTCAGGAGTTCGGACAGAAGAGGAGGGAGCCGGACTATCCATACACCTCGAACCAAGTTGCAGCGGTGAACCCGGATCAGCCCGGAGCTGGAGGTGTCCAGAGGCCAAAAATCAATGGTCCGGCATTTAGTCCGAACCCGGAGCCACCCATGACCTATGAATCAATGATAGATGGTCCGTGCTGTTACCATACGACCGACCCGCGCAAGCCAGCCAACCATTCAACCCGGCAGTGCAGCTGGAACCGCAGAATCAGAGAAGAGGGGCAAGGCCGGAGGAATCAGAACAGGACCACCACCTCAGAGATTTCAGCCGAGGTCCCACCCTAATCTGTCCGGAGCAAATGTTACCCCGATAACCACTGCACCTCTTCCGAGGCCTGCAGCAGCAAGACCCGTGAATGTTGTGAATGTCCGAGGTAATAACAACAACAATGGTGCCGGACCAAGTCAGCAGTATGAATACCCCGGAAATGACTATAGAGAGGTTCATGCGAGCTATGTGGTCTTTGTGACCGAGCCAACTGACAAGAAGAGCGTGCAGAGGCGTGCCATGGAGGTGAATGCAGTAATGCCGGTGGTGCCGACCTATATGAACTGGTCTGAGCAGGAGATCACTTGGAGCAGAAAGGACACACCTCGGATCATGCCGAGCCCTGGAAAGTATGCCCTGGTGGTAGATCCAACGTTGTGTGGGCCTACCAACAATGTGAGGTTCACCCGAGTTCTGGTGGACAATGGCAGTGCCATCAACATCATGTACCGAGACACAATGGTGAAATTGGGCATATCGCCTAATCAGTTGATGCCAAGCAGTTGTACTTTTCATGGGATTGTGCCCGGCGTTTCCTGTGCACCCATGGGCAAGATATGGGTGGATGTAGCATTTGGAACCAAGGAAATTGCCGAGTTGAGAGTATCGAGTTCGAGGTGGTGGACTTGGAGAGTGCATACCATGCATTGCTTGGAAGGCCGGCTCTGGCCAAGTTCATGATTTCCACCCATGTTGCATACCTGAAGATGAAAATGCCAGGGCCTAATGGGATCATATCCATCTCGGGTGACTACAAGCGAGCCATTCAGTGTGCCTCGGCGGGGTCTAATCTGGCCGAGTCTTTGGTGATCGCAGCTGAGAAGAAGAAGCTGCATCAAGTGGTGGCAATGGCGCAGTCAACACAGCTCGGCCTGTCCGGACTGATGAGCCCGGACTCAACTGCGGCGTTCGAGGTGCCCAAGGAGACCAAGAAGATCCCCATTGACCCGGAGCACCCAGAGCATATGGCCATCATTGGGACCGGGCTGGCGAGAAATAGGAAGGCGAGCTCTGTCACTTCCTCCGTGAGAATCGGGATATCTTTGCATGGTCGGCTAAGGACCTGCCTGGTGTTCCGAGGGAGTTGGCAGAGCACTCTTTATTTGTTAGGCCAGAGGTGAAACCGGTGAGGCAACCGACCCGTCGTCTCTCAGACGACCGAGACAAGTGGTGCTGGACGAGCTGGCTAAGTTGCTTGCAGCCGGGTTCATAATGGAGGTGCTGCATCCGGACTGGATATCCAATCCGGTCTTGGTGGAAAAGAAGAAAGACGAGCCAGCCGTGGTCAAGGTGTGGCGCATGTGCATTGACTTCACTAACCTCAACAAGGCGTGCCCAAAAGATCCGTTTCCATTACCTCGGATTGATCAAGTGATCGATTCCACTGCTGGTTGTGAACTGTTGTCTTTTATCGATGCGTACTCTGGTTTTCACCAGATACCACTGAACCCAAAGGATCAAATAAAGACTGCTTTTATTACCCCGTATGGGGCGTATTGCTATCGTGTCATGTGTTTTGGTCTGAGAAATGCCGGGGCAACTTATCAGAGGTGTATGCAGAAATGCCTGCACTCTCAGATGGGCAAAAATGTGCAAGTGTATGTCGATGATATTGTCATCAAAACTAAGGAGAAACGTACTCTCCTCGAGGATCTCGAGGAGACATTTGTGAATTTGAGAAAGTATCGGTTGAAGCTTAACCCGGACAAGTGCACCTTTGGTGTCCCGGCTGGAAAGTTGCTCGGATTCCTGGTGTCTAGCCGAGGTATCGAGGTTAACCCGGCCAAGATCCGAGCTATTGAGAGCATGAAGTTACCGAAGTGTTTGAAAGATGTGCAGAAGTTCACAGGGTGCCTAGCCTCGTTGAGCCGATTTGTAGCTCGGCTAGGAGAAAAAGCCTTACCTTTGTACCAGCTCATGAAGAAAAGTACCGGGTTTACATGGACCCCGCAGGCCGACGTGGCGTTCGGTGAGCTGAAAAAGATGTTGTCCACTGCCCCGGTGTTGCGTCACCATTGCACAATGAGCCGATGTTACTTTACATTGCGGCCACAAACCGAGTTGTAAGTGTGGCAGTGGTGGTGGAGCGCGAAGAAGGTGGCAGGTCGGTGCAGAGACCGGTGTATTACTTGAGCGAGGTGATCTCTACCTCGAAGCAGAACTATCCTCACTACCAGAAGATGACGTATGGTGTCTACCTGGCGGTCAAGAAGTTGAAGCATTATTTCCAGGAGCATCCCATGACGGTGGTGTGCGAAGCTCCAATCTCGGAGATCATCGGGTGCAAAGATGCAACTGGCCGAGTTGCCAAATGGGCGATTGAGGTGTCTCCATATGCACCACATTATGAGAGAAGAGACGCAATTAAATCCCAGGCGTTGCCGGACTTCTTTTGTGATTGGGCCGAGATGCAGTATGAGCCACCCAGGCCGGACTATAATTATTGGAAAATGCATTTTGATGGGTCCAAACAAAGATCGGGCTGGGGGCTGGAATAGTCCTCACCTCGCCAAAGCGAGATCAGCTGAAGTACGTGCTGCAGATTCATTTCTCAGCATCAAACAATGTGGCGGAGTATGAGGCCTTAATCCATGGCCTCAAGGTGGCAAAGGAGATCGGTATCCGGCGTGTAGAGTGCTTCGGCGATTCCGACCTGGTGGTGCAACAATCTTCTGGAACTTGGGATGCTCTGGATGCCAACATGGCGTTATATCGGTTCCATGTGCAAAAGATATCCGGGTTCTTTGAAGGGTGTGAGTACAGGCATATACCTCGGGCAGAAAATGATGCTGCCGACGTGTTGTCAAAGCTCGGTTCATCAAAGAGGCAGTACCACCAGGGGTAGCCCTGAATCACTTGAGAACTCCTTCAATCAAACCTTCTCCTGAATCCGAATCTATTTTCATCCCGGCGGAGCAAGAGCCCGGACCTGTTCCAATGGAGGTAGACGTCGGATGCGTTTGGTCGGACCCGGGGACTGCGTGGCAGAGCTCGGGGACTGCGCACCAACCTCGGGGACTGCTCATCAGACTCGGGGACTGGTCGCAGGATGGTGGAGGAAATAATGGAGGAGATTATGGTGGCCGAGCCAATGGAGGTGGACGAGGAACTTTTTCCTTTGCACCCGGTGCCGGAGTGGGCGGAGCAAATCATGAAGTTCATAACGGAGGGAAGCATGCCAAGTGACACAACCGAGGCTAGGAGAATTCAAAGGAGGGCCAAGGCGTACACCATCATCAACAAGGAGCTCTATAAAAGAAGCGTAACCGAGGTGTTGCAACGGTGTGTCGAGCCAGCTGAAGGCAAGGAGATGCTTTTGGAGATCCACCAAGGAGAGTGTGGTCATCATTGCAGCACAAGAGCTCTGGTGGCCAAGGTGTTCAGGCATGGGTTCTATTGGCCCACTGCTCTTGCTGATGCAGAGGCCATAGTCCGGAGATGTGAAGGATGCCAAAGGTGTTTGCGGTATGGTGTTTGGATATGGTGGGAGAGTTCAAACCAGCCCGAGGTAACATGACGCACATATTGGTGATGGTGGATAAGTTCACCAAGTGGATCGAGGTGAAACCAATCCGGAAGTTGGATGGTCACTCAGCAGTGACTTTCTTGAAGGAGATTATTCTGCGATATGGCTACCCCCATAGCATTATCTCGGACAACGGCACAAACTTTGCTGTTGGAGAGTTCGCTCGGTTTTGCATGAACAAGGGAATCCGGCTGGACATAGCCTCGGTGGCACACCCGGAGTCTAATGGACAAGTGGAAAGATCAAATGCTCTAGTGTTGGCCGGCATCAAGGCTCGGCTCATTGAACCCCTGCTGAAAACGCCGGGGTGTTGGATAGATGAGATACCAGCAGTACTGTGGGGTCTAAGGACCACGCCAAATCGATCAACTGGCTATACGCCATTTTTTATGGTCTATGGGGCAGAAGCTATGCTACCCACTGACATCGAGTATGATGCGCCCAGAGTAGCAATGTACACTGAAGCCGAGGCAAAAGAGGCTCGGGAGGATGCAGTAGATCTGCTTGAGGAAGAAGAGAGTTGGCCTCATCTCGGTCAGCAATATACCAACAAGGTCTCCGACGTTATCATAGCCGGAGTATCAACCCTCGTGTGTTTCACGAGGGAGATTTGGTGCTGAGGCTGGTGCAGCGCAAGAAAGGCCGGCACAAGTTGTCACCTCCATGGGAGGGACCGTTCATTGTGACCCGAGCTCTGCTCAATGATTCCTACTATCTAATAGATGCGCAGGAACCAAGGGAAGATGGGCTGGACAACCCCGGATCAGAGGTCAGGCGACCATGGAACGTAGCTCTACTCCGACCTTTCTACTCATGAAAGGCGCAATGTATGTACCTCGGTTAATCCTTAATAAAATGTCGGCACTCCGAGGTTGAAGCTCGGGGACTGCCTCGCTCTTGTGCTTGTGTTTTATTTCTGTTTGTCAGTTTCGTTCATATGCCGAACTATTTTGAACCTCGTCTCAAACTTCAAGTAATGTATGCTGTGTAACTAATCTTGTGACTCGACTGGCATCTGCCTAAATGGTAGTCAAGAGCAAAGATGAAAAAACGTGGGAGACATGAAAATGAACTCGGGGACTCGGTCCAAAAATATAGTTCGGCATGTGTCGTTCACTAACCCCTGTCTTTACCTTTCGTTTATGTCGGATGGTTTTGAAACACACTTCGAGATTTGCTAAGTACTGTATGCTATAAATAACAATCTTGTGACTCGACTGTCGAACGCCTAAATGGTAGACAAGAGCAAAGAATGCCAGATATAGTAAACACGAAAGTGAACTCGGGGACTCGTTCCAAAAGGGTTCGGCATAAATTCATAGAAAAGCTTGGTTCGGATAGCAAGTTAAAAGTAATGGTAGCAAGGCAAACTACTTAAGGTCTGTTACATCTGCACCCGGCATACCGGGGATTTAATGTTTTGCTTAAAGATAAATTCAGGCCTCGGAACCAGAGACCTCGGTCGCCGAAGTGGTGGCAGTGGGAGCCTCAGGCGCAGCAACAACCTCGGTCGCGGAAGCAACCTCGGTTGTGGGAGTTGTTGCCGGGGTGTCCGTCACGTCGGAGGAAATCACCTCGGTGGCTACAGCTTTGCCGGACTTGCCCTTGGAGTTCGGAGGTTCGTCGAAGCTGAAGTCATCATCAGAGCCTTCAGCCACCTCGGTTGTTTTGCCAGCCTTGCCCTTGGAGCTCTCTGGCTCTTCAAAGTCAATGTCCTCGCCTTCAGAACTTTCTTCACCAGACGCTGCTTCCTCGTCCGAGCTCTCTTCGTCCTCAGAGTAGAGGCGCCCGTCATCAAAGGTCCGGGTGTTTGCGTAACTAGCAAAACGGTCGGCTGCAGCTTGGCGTTTCGCAATGCCATCCGGGGTGGAGTTCCAAGGAGAGCCCCTGCGCAGGGAGGTAACAGTATGGATCTCAACATCCTCATACCAGGACAGCACGAACACCAGGGCCTTGTCCGCTCCAGCCCGAGCTGACGAGCATCTCCACTCCCGAAGTCTAGCCTCGGCTCCTTTTAGCTTCGTGACGAGCTCGTCGATGCAAGTGGGAGTCTTGACCTTGGGCCAGAGGGCACGGTGGACCTCGATGGCAGCATCAACAAGTTTAGTTCCAATGGCTCGGAGCGGCCTGATCCGAGCATTAAGGGCGACAAGGTGGTCCTGGATGTCCCAGCTGTCGCTGAGAGTTTCTGTCTCAGCCCTCTTTGCCCGAGCTGCTTGAACTTCGCGGATAGCCTTGTCCTTGGAGTGCTCGAAGTTCTCTGAAGAGGATAAAAAGGCTGTCGCTGAAATAAGGCATACGGTGGCACGGGATGTAGGTCGGCAGGAAATAAGGAAAAGGTGAGAAGGAACTTACTGTCCATTTGATGATTAATCCGAGCGAGCTCGGACAACCAGCTTTTCGAGATAGCTCGGAGGGCGGTAAGTTCGGCTTCGGCCGAGGTGGCACGGCTCTCCAGGGTCTTGGCAAGCTTTTGCTGCTGTTCGGCGGCCTGGTCCTTAACCTTCATAGCGTCCTCCGCAGCAGTCTTGGCTTCATTAGCCCGGTTCAGCTCTTGTTGCAGCCGAGCTATTTCATCCTCGGCTGTCTTCAACTTGGAGGCATAATCCTTGTCGCTCTGCTCCTTAGCCACTACAACACATTAGGCACGTAGAGACGCTAAATTTGACGACAAGAGACGCGATATTTCATCTCTAGATGACTGTACCGACGTTTCTATAAAGCGTCATTGGAGCGTCTCCTTATCCACCGTCTCAAACGATATAAAGACGCTTGCCTGGGCGTGTCTACATACCTAAAGACGCTTCAAAGCGACGCTTCAAAGCATGTCTACGCATGTAAAGACGATTTAATAGATACGCCTTTCAAACGTCTCTATTAATATAGGCACGCCTTATTTGCGTCGAAAAATAGGTTAGAGATGCTTTTTTCCGTATACATATTTTAGTCATATATACATTAATTTGTATGTATTCCGTACGCGAGGTATATATCCATGTATATACGTATTGACAGAAAAAAATTGAGACAATTTAGAAAAACAATTGCAATATTTTAGTTGTCCTTTTCATACAGCGTCTCAACACATGCTGGTATAATTTTTTTTCGGAAATTGAAGGAAAACTGATTATATATATATAGGTTCATGCACCTATTTTTCGTACCAGCCAGAACCATTATAAGCAGCGAACAGTGCAAATGTACATAAATTCGAATACTTGCAATAATGTAAATTGGAACTGAATAATATATCATAGTAATAAGTTGGAGATACATTGGGAAAGATCGTGAACAGGAAAACCACAAAATATCCTATATATACATCAACTATATTTCTAGACTGAGAGTAAATCAGTCCATAGTTTTTTGTTGAGGCAGAAACTAATGTGTTATTCCCTCCATCTTCATTCAGTTCAATCTTGTTTAGCTCCACGATTAACCTGAAAAGCAAGTCAGGACGAAGGTGAGACATTCCAAGTCTCAAAATGAATTCATTAGCATTGTAAAATGTGCATCTATGTAAATCGAATTATTGGAAGAGAACGCCAAAAAGATGTATTGGTGTGAATGGCTAAATGTGCTTGTACCGTATCAGTTCTAACTGTATTTCTAAAAGATAATGGAGATATCTTGTAGCACTACGTGGTGTAATCAAGCATGACATGAACACAAAGTTTAGATCTGTACTAGCCTTCCCTTCAGAAGAAAAATTAAAATAAATGTACATACCAGGTCGTTGTTTGTCTGGTTTGAGCTAATTTTCTTCTTTTTAACCTACGAAGCACATAGTCCATTAGAAAAAATTGGCATCAAAATTGACAAGGGAATATAGTGCTTGTACATATGAAATGCACTTACAATGAACCTAGGCCAAGCGATAACATGACCAAAAGCGTCCCTGACAGTTTGAATATCTTGATATGGTCTAGGCAATTTTTCATCCGCAATATCTGTAGGATGTTTAATAAGAACTGCACAATATTCATCTCCAAGCATGTTTCCTCCAACCACATATGTTTTATCTTGACTCACTAAAGTTCCGATCGCTACAACTTTATTTCTGTTTCTTGGGTTTGCCGAAAACAAATATACTTCAAATTTATCCTGTAACTTGGAAGAAATAAACCATATTCAACAATGACACCATTTAGTTGTAGGAAACAACATTACCACGTTGGTTTAGATAGGCTGTTTACATATACCTTGTTGTTAGGTTGCTTATGTGGCAAAGATGAAACATCACAATCTTGACCAGCTTCAGTGGAGTTCTCATTATTTGCTTTCTGCGGCCAAAGATCATATTAGCTACACATAACAAATAAAATCTAGATATGGTCTTGATGACGGAGTGAAAGTTCTTCTGCACCGTAGCAATTATGCGTCGACGTCCTAAGGATGAATTGCCATAATTCTCTTTGCTGTAATTTTCAGGACGCAGTTGCTACAATTGTGAATGAACAAACATAATTAATAATATTACTCATGGGAAATACAACCACACTGATTCCGAAATGCACATTTACAAGAGCATATACCTCCTTGGTAACCTGCTCCCGTGGTACACTACCTAGATGTTCTTTAGCATAAATTTCCGGGTGTGCTTCCTACCATTGAAGCCCAGTTCAGTTCATGCTAAAAACAATAGAAATAATTTATTAACTGAGTAAAAACGGTGAAAATACCTTAGTACTCATGTCCTCATGTGGTAAGGAAGAATTTGCACAGCCCTCTTTTATTCTAGTACAATTCACAGGAAGCAGTTCCTGCTTACAGCATATAATACTATGAGGAATGCAGGATCTTCCATTAAATACTTGTTAACTAAGTAAGTATTAAATAAAAGACTACTGCATCACCTGAAAAGTCTTTGATGAAGTGTGCATAATGCGGGGTGATTCTTGAGTATCATCATTCAGTTCATGTTGGATATTTGTATCATCAGCTCGTTCATGAAGGTCAACCTGCAACACGAACATGATGAGAGTATATAGATTATGATTAATTTATCTTTTCACAAAGAGATTAGTTGAGGTGCTAACTTTATTATTTTCTGCAGCTTCCATTACATTTCTGTAATCCTCTCCTGGGAACTTTTTTGCTATGAAAGCACGCATCATTTGGAACTCATCTTGCATGTTTTCTACATTATCTCCAATAGCTCTCAGTTTGAAATGAACATTCTTATCTCGCTCAGATTCCTCCACAAAAGTCATTCCTTGAGAAACCTTTACATGGCTCCAATACTTATCATGATAAAAGCCTCGAAGTTTTGGCCTTTTTGCATGTAAACTTTCATTGTCATCCAACGATCTTTTGGATAACTCAGCATGGGTTGTATCCTTTGAAATGAAGACAACAGTTATATAATGAAATCAATTGCATTTCTTCTCTAAACACATCTAATAAGTGGAGTCATACCAGTATTGTGTCAACATTGTGAAAATCATTATTGTCGTCCTTTCTTTTATGGGCTTGATCCCATAGTTCAATCTTGCTGACCTTTCCATTCCTTTCAGTTTCCTGTAAAACAAAGAAATATACATGGTTACGTAATCTTATTCCAGTTAGAAAATCTCCAGTTTTTCAAATAAAAATTTAGACCATCTCTTTTAAGAGCCGAGCATGGGCCTTTCTTCCGGTTGTGTGTGAATTCTTCTGTTGCTTTGCACATTTGGAATTTTTAAGACTTATTTTCTGCAATTAAGAGTAAACAATAGTAATATTAGACAACTGATTGTTTGGAACCCAGTTTAAACATCATAAAATGATAACGTAGTACCATGTGGGAATCCTGGCACCAAATTCCAACAAGAGTAAGCCATTGATGTTCATTAACACCAGGTGGAACATCTTTTCCAATTTCATCCAAAGACCTTGTCGTCCGATTGTAGTATTTTTTCTTTAGCCGAGATTTGTAGGCTCTCCACTTTTTTGCAAGTGTCATTAGGATCCAGTCTCGTGTAAGTTGCGTTGTCTCAGGAGGGTACACAAATTTTATCTTCAGCAAGCCAAGTGTATTGTTAAATGTATGAACATAATAATTTATGTTACAAAATTGTGTTATGAATATTTACCTCCACAAGTTTGATCATCTCCTGTTGTTTTGGCTCAAACATCGCATTGTCCCATCTTGGAATATGCAATGGTGCAATTGTCGAATTTTGTGCTAGCTCAGTAAGATAACTGCTAAGAATCGAACCCGACCTTTCATTTGGAACTCCATTTTGATCGGTCCCCACGATAATCTTTCCTCCTTTTAAGTTCGCCAAAAATTGACTTCGAAATTTGCCCACTATTTGTCGCATGTCTCCATTGGGCCCTGCACGTAGGAATAGAACAATGATGCATAGACTGTTGGCAAAAGACAGCCATATGTATCTTGAAAAAGTTATAGCAAAACTTACAAATTATCTTAATTGGGCTAGTAGATTCATGAGGCAACCCTGGTAATATATTATCGATCTCTGGAGGACCTTGTACACCATCTTCATTGAGCTCTGCACATTCTGCATCAGGTTCTGAAATTTTGATTTTTCGCAGTCGCCGAGGTATAATTGACATAATATTTTCCTAGAGAAAGGCAAAATCAGTCAGCATTTCTGTAGGTAATACGTTCACGTAATACAGAAAAGAAATCAGAATCTGCTAAGATATTTTGAGATCCAGTACTGAAAAATGATCTGAAGGCTGAGAACTATGGTCTATTTCATTGAGATGTAAAGAATGCAAAACTGAGCATGTACAGGACAAAATTCTTCGATCCTGTTTGAACCAGACCTCTTGTTGTGGTCGCATCAAAATAACAAGATCTCTACATTCATATTAGACACTATTATCCACATGCAGGTGGCTTATTCAGATTAGACAGTAACATTCAGTTTAGGCATGCACTTGAGAAAGAAATCCGAGTCTGCTAATAAGGAACTCAGTTTAAACATGGTGTTTGTTTAGATGCGATCAAGCAAATCCGCACCCAGTCCCTACCTCTTCGCCGTCGTCGGCAACGGCACCGGCGGCGCCGCCTTTACCGGGGCCCTAGATTGACTTTCAGTGCAAACTAACATGTAAACGAGATGGATTCGAGGGAGCACGAACCTGGGTGTGGGCACACAACAGCAGATCCAATCTTTGATGAGCAGATCAAGAAACAATGGTGGCGGCCGGCTGGAGAGATGCAGGCGAGGGTCCGCGAGGGATTCCTTCGAAAAGATGGAGGCGAGGGGAAAAGTGAGGGACATTATATATCATCAAGGATTTTTTTTCTCAGAAGATAAGCGGGAATATGTTTCTTTAGCGCTTAAACTACGAAAGTTAGCGCCAGAACGAAAAAAAGGCGGGATTATATTCTGATATAAGCGGTAAAACTAACAAAGTTAGCGCAAAGAGAAAAAACATTTTAATTTTGTCATTCGTAGTGAAAATAAATATGGAAACTAATTCTTAAAATAAACTCTTAAAATATGTGTCCACATGAGACAATAAATCTAAATATGTTATTCGTTCCATATTCATCTTCGTATTCATTTTCATGGATATTTATTTCAAAAATACAAGTGAAACAAAGAATCATGATTCCACATTTTTCGTTTCGTCTTCAACCCCAGAGCACAGTCATGGTGGCTGTCGATGAGCATCACGTCGCTAAGTGGGGCCTTAGTCACCACCTTTTGTCCTTGTTGAGAGTCGACAAGTCTGCTCAGCTTCCCTCCCCCTCTCCTCGTCCGATTAATACTCAGTTTGGCTCCCCGACGAGCAGCGAGTTAGTAATCGGGTCCTTCGGAGTTCATCCATAACAACCATGTCTTGCCCCTCTTATTCATGCATCGACCAATTCGTGTTTTGGTGCCTTTCAGTGGTAGATGTGTTCCTTCTCCCTAATCTAATCTTCCTTGCGCATGAGATTATCATTCTTGTGCGCGAGTTCTACTTCCATATTGAGGTCTGCAATATTCCTATGAAGGCCGAAGTTGCTTGCCTTCTTTAGGTCTTCAAACATGTTCGTCGCGATGCCCGCGGCCTTCTCAACTTGTTGTCTGGCTTCTATTGTATTGTACTGGCTTGACTTTTTCAAGGCCTCTACTAGTTGATCTTGTAACTCATGCATCGCAATCCTCAGATCATTGAGCACCGACAATTCTGACGGCGTGAGTTCTTCGGCCGTTGTACCGTTTTGTACATAGATTGAGCAGATGATCGTACATTTAAGAAAATCCAAAAGGGAGTTAGCAAGTGTCACCTTGACCGTCTCCCTACCCTCTCGCACTCTAGGTAAACCTTCATCTCTTTGGATGACACGCAGTAGCGGAGCTGTGTTCTGTATATGATGTCAAGCGACATCATGAAAATTTAATTAGCACCATGATACTAGGTATAAATATGCCAGTTTTGACCCTATAATTACCACATAATGACCTCACTAGCCCCAGTTTTCACTTGTTTTGGCCATTTGACATCACTAGCTGTCAATCCTAGCTCCGCCACTGATGACACGGCGGCGCTTTTTTGCCGCCGCCCCTCTTAGATTTTATCATTCTTAGCTAGTTTTGTCTTGTCTCATGTTTGATTAACTTATGAGCATCTCCTCAATACCATGTATCGTTTCGCCATTTGGCGAAAGGCTGATTCGAGAGGATAGATGAAGGACCCAATTGCAATTTATATTACTTGTGTAGGGTCTTTTTTATATAAGATGAGCACTATGTTGTATTTTATGTTGATCTCGGAGCACTCTTTGTAATTTATATGCCGTGTCTTCTAGCTCAAGAGGTGCGTGTCGAGCACCTGCCAAGCGCCGCGGCCACGTCGTCCTCCCCGTCTCCAACTCTCCGTAGACCACTGTGAGCCCGTCCACCTTGCCTGATAGCTCCGTCGCGCCCTCCTTGTTGGTTCTGCCCAAGGAATCGACGCGGGAGGCCTTATGTCTCCGTGGCCAAGCTCATCTTCCTCGGCTCCGGTCCGTCACCGCGCCGCGTCGATCTCCTCATCTGGCGAGACCTGATGCTTCTGCTCGTCTCCCTCGCCTTCTACTGGAACCCCTGAAGGTTCCTGACCTTCCCCTCGAGCTTGGTCATCGCCGTGTCGACCCCGCCCCGCTCGTGTGCCCCGCCGTCCGCCGGCGTGGTAACGCTGTGCTCCCTTGTGGACTCCGACCGCGCCTACTGGTTCCTGGTAAGCTCCCGATTCCTCCGCATCTTTCCCCAGTCTCCCCTGTCTTCTTAGTCCGGTTCCCCAACTAGCTCATGTACCGCGTCGCCGCACTGTTCCTGGCCACCCAGCCCATTTCAAATTGTTCTGAGTAGTAGCAGCTGCTTATTTTCAGCTTCGACAAACAACTTGGTTCCAGGAAACTTGTAATTTGGGAACTATTATTAGAGTAGTAGCAGCTGGTTATTTGGATAAGTAGCAGCATCTGCATATCTATTATTCAGATAGCAGCAGCTGCATATTTTCAGTTTCGACATAACTGTTAACGATTGTAATGAGTAGATGTAAACATATTATAATCGCCCAAGAAACATATCATAGCCTGATGACGGTTTCAGTCGTTCAAAACAAATTATCAGTATATGTAAAACGAATAAACATCTTGAAAAAGGATAATATTTCAATTACATAACTTGTCTGACAATTATCTAAATAAGGATCTCTAAGAAAAAATAAAATACATCCAGTGCTAAAAAACACATTGCTCTAATATGTTTCATCCGATGACTCCTCCCCACTACTGTCATCAGATTCGTCTGATGATTGCTCCTCGCCCATGTCAAAAAAATCACGTGGTGGGTTGCCTCCAACCACTGTGTTCCATCCTTCCTGTTTTGGATCTTCCACATAGAAAACCTGTTTCACTTGAGAAGAAAAGACAAAAGGATCGTCCTGTAAATTCTGACCGGTGTGTATTTTTCGAGAGAAGTTTACAAGAGGGAATCCAAAATCATCATGTTTGAAGCCAGCTTTACGATGAACATCATACCAATCGCATTTGAAGAGCACAACCTTAAAATCCTTATATGACAATTCCCAAATGTCAGACAATCTACCATAATAAGTAACTCCATCTGTTGCATTGTTCACTATACCGCTATTTTGTGTGACACGCCTAGTCTCACGGGTCATAGTGTGGAACCTGAAACCGTTAATGATATATCCACTGTAACGCACACCATATTTATTTGGTTTTGCAGCCAGTGCTCTTATCTTTTCAGAGAATCCCAGTCCATCGTGTTCTAAAACCTGTATATAAAAAGAATTTGCATTTAGTTCGGGGTTTATGTAAGTCCATTGTATAGAAGCATGATGAATTGTACCTTTTGTTCCAACCAATCAGCAAAGTGTTTGTTAATCAACATATCAGTGTCAACATCCTTCAAAGTAGCTACAGGAGATTGTTTGCCCTTCTCATGGTCCAAAAATTCTCTGCAACAAGTAGAGCAATTGAATACTAGCGTCATTTCATCAAGTTTTGTAAAAAAAAGTAAGTATTTTGAATTAATACGTACCTGCGCAAATCTTTAAGCTCATCACAGTGTCGCAAGACATATCGATGTGCATGCAGAAGAAGTTGGTTATCGAAATGGCTTACTATGGTTCCCTTTCCAATTGATTGACCAGCACTATCAAACATATATATCTCCTTTATGTTATCTGAAGGATCTGGGTTTCTAGATGGTTCTGTAAAACGTGTAGTTCCTTCTAAAAATCTTGAACAAAAGGTCAAGCATTCATCACCAATATATCCTTCAGCGATTGAACCTTCTGGATGTGCTCTATTGTGTACAAATGACTTCAGCCGAACAAAATATCTGTATATATGTAAAAAATGTTATTTTCATGAGTTGTTGAAAATACAAAATCAAACTGAAATTGCATACCTTTCTAGAGGATACATCCAACGGTAGTGCACTGGGCCACCAAGTTTAACTTCTTCGACTAAGTGCACCATTAAATGTACCATGACAGTGAAAAATGATGGAAGAAATATTCTTTCCATATCACAGAGTGTCATCACAATACTCTCTTGTAGTTCGTCAAGCTCAGACACTTTTAAAACTTTGGAGCATATCTTCTTAAAAAAATTAGCCAACTGGATAACTATTGTCATGACCTCTTTGCTGGGGTAACAAGATCGAAGTGCTATGGGAAGAATTTCTTGTATCAGAACATGACAATCATGACTTTTCATACCACTTATTGTACAATCTTTCATGTTGACACACCTAGAAATGTTTGACGCATAACCATCAGAGGTCCTAATCTTCTTGATGATTGAACAAAGAATTTCCTTCTTCTCTCTAGACATAGTGAAAGGTGCTGGGCGGTATGTGTCTTTTCCTTTGTCATCTGGAGAAGGCTGAAGGTGTGTTCGAATTCCAATATCCTTCAAGTCAGCTCGTGCATTAAATCCATCCTTTGTTTTCCCATCAATATCCAACAATGTCCCAATTAAATTGTCACAAACATTCTTTTCGATATGCATCACATCAAGATTGTGCCTTAACTTATTGCCTTCCCAATAGGGCAACTCAAAGAATACCGACTTTTTTTAAACCAATCCTCCGGCTTCTTTTCCTCACGCTTACTTGCCGTACTTGATTTATTCTTGGTGACATTTCTCTTACGCTTCTGATCCTCACAATTTGCTTTCCCATTTTTAACATTTTTGCCTCTCTTCTTGCCTTTTCTTTCCGTAGTTACTTTGAGCTTTTTGCCTAGCAAAAACACCCTGCCCTGCAACATTTTCAAAGCTGAGCTGCCATTCATAGTTTCAGGTGCGAGTTCTGTCTCTTCAGTGTTATCAAACTGCATCTTGCTTCTTCGATATAAATGATCCTCTGGCAACCATCGGCGATGACCCATATAACACCATTTCTTCCCTTTCTTTAGCCATCTGGATTTTGTAAATGCACCACAAGATGGACATGCATATTGACCACTTGTGCTCCAACCATAAAGGTATGCTAATGCAGGGAAATCGTTCAAAGTCCATAACAGTGCAGCTTTGAGAGGAAATTTACGCTTCGTAGAATCATCATATGTGTCCACACCCTCCCATAGTTGTTTGAGCTCATCAACCAATGGCTGCAAATATACATCAATATTATTACCAGGGGAATGTGGTCCTGGAATAATCATTGACAAAATTAAAGATGTTTGTTTCATGCAAATCCAAGGTGGTAGGTTGTATGGAATAAGCATCACCGGCCAAGTACTATGCTTTGAACTCATGTTTCTGTATGGGTTAAAACCATCACTTGCAAGACCAAGGCGTACATTACGGGCATCGTCACCAAATTTGGGATATCTGAAATCAAGATCTTTCCAACACTCACCATCTGCTGGGTGACGCAAAACATTATCTTTGGTGCGTCCCTCATCATGCCAACGCATGTCATCGGATGTTTTGGTAGTTGAATAGAGCCTTTGGAGCCTTGGTGTCAAAGGAAAGTACCGCAACACCTTTGCTGGTATCTTCCTGTTCTTCTTAGACAAAATTGGAGAATCTCCCTCCTTATCAGTCAACCAGCGAGATGTACCACACACATGGCAGTACTCTTGGTTACCTCTTTCACCTCGAAAAAGCATGCAATCTTGAGGGCATGCATGGATTTTCTCATACTCAAGCCCCAAACCACGAATGATCTTTTGGGCTTCATGGTACTTCTTTGGTAACTTTGCCTCTTCAGGAAGTGCATTAGATAATACACCAAGTAGTGCCGTGAATGATTTCTGTGACCAACCATGTATGACTTTCAAGTGATATATGGTGACTAGAAATGATAACCTTGAAAATGCTTCACATCCATTATGCAACTTTATGTTAGCATCGTGTAAGAAGCTTTCTTTCATTCCATCACCTTTTTCATATGGAGCATTCCAACTGTCAGCCACATCCGGTTCCATATTGCCAAACTCGGACTGAGCGCCATCAGATGGGCTTGATAGTGATTCATAGCTGTTACTGAAGTTGGTACCAAATGTAGCATTTACGAGACCTAGCATGTCGTCCATTCTTTTGTGGCCATGATCTTGTACAGAATTATTCTTCTGAATACCAGAAAAAGCAAATTTACTATTGTTCTCTAATATGTGTGCAAATGCAACAGATGGTGCATCACCTTCCTCTCCATGGAAAACCCATCTAGTATAATCTTGAAGAATGCCATCACACCGCAGGTGGGTTTTCACTTCATCTGAATTTTGTCTTGCTTTGTTTGCACAATTTACGCATGGACAAAGGATTTTCTCACCAAGTGAAACATGACGGTATGCAAAAGATAGGAATTCCTCAACACCACGTTTATAATCGACACTTGCTCTTGGTTTACTCATCCATTCTCGATCCATCACACTTCAGTATGCTGTGGGGATAAAAGAAAAGTACATGAGTTATTATATGTCCTAAAAGATTCCACTCGGCACGAAAGCAACACCCATGTTAGGTGTAAAATTTGATTCAGGCGCAAGCTTTAGATTAAACACAAACCAGGCCAAGAAAATATACATTTAACCTATCAACGTCCGGCCTTGCAAAACTGAACTTCCGCCCCTGCTGTCTTCTCTGAAATCATGTAAAAACATATGGACTTGCTCTATTAGTACTGAAACTGTCATAGTTTTCTCTCTGATGAAGCTAGACCACTTTGACCTTGCAATACTATAATTGAAACACTATATTTTACACGAACAAAACTTTTCTTTAGCCTTTTCTCCAAATTCACTTCTGTTTGCGTTCTAGATTTTATTACCTGTTTTGGTACTTTTGTACATATGTTGCCTGATCAAATCTATACTAAGCTCCTTCATTATCTTTTTTGAAACTGAAGCCTGACACTAGCAGTACCCATCTCACCATGCCTAGCTTCTAATTAGAAAAAGCAAAGCTGTACATGCTCATCAGAATTACTCAGCTCATATAGGGCGTTTTACTCTGTCACAACACCTATTGACTGAAACAAAATTCAGTTAAGCAGTAGAGCTTACCAAATACTGAATTAGCAGTAGCTTTAGAACGCCATATGTCTGTAAAAAGGATTGTCATCAGATGAGAGTTTGGTTGAACATATCGCTAATTGAGGCACTTGGTCACCAAATAATCTGGAGTTTTGCGAATTATGTAGCACAAAAAATTCTAAACAAGTGATCTCTTTTACTTTCAGGCAATGTACAAGCAAAAAAGCAACGATGTCTCAATGATCCACATGAGACTTTCAGATGCATGCAGACAAGCATATATACCTTGTTACTAGCAGCCCCGGCCGGAACGATTGCAAACACTTCTACACGACTGCCAGGATCCTTGATGAGCTCGAAGAACCCGGGGCGGAGTGCCGCGATGACGAGCTGAATCTCGTCCCTTATCCTCAGGCTCTCAATTCAGATTAACCTGGCAGCGTCCGGCCGCACGGAAGATATGTTGGTCACGCTAAAAGTTTCGAAGATAAGAGATACTGTAGATCAGATTGGAAAAGGGGGGCGTTTTGTTCTATTGGCTGGAGTAGTCCAATACGGACACGGAAGGGTTATTTTCGTATATAAAATAAGTTAAAATATTAAAATAGATAACTGGAGAAGCCAAATTGGCTAGGAGCCTAGGAGGGGCGGTGCTTGTCAAGGGTTAGAATTTTGCTTGTGCTATAATATTTTCCTCTCGCGTTTATTCACCAGGGCCTTTTTCTCTCTATTGGGCGTGTATTTCAGACGCGTATATACTTTTGACCCATTATAATATTAATTTCTGGAGTCCCCAAATGTTAATTGTATAGACACACTCCAAAACGTCTCAAGATTCGTCCCAATGTAAACGTGAATTCTAACTTTTATTTATTTTGCCAGCTAATAGATGATTCTTTTGAGACGTTATATGGAACGTCTAAAGAAACGTCCCTACGTTGATCTGCTCCATCATCCTAGAGACGAAAACAAATCCGTCTCATATATAACGTCCCTACGGGATGAGTTTGTTGTAGTGAGCGGATAGAAGAGTCCGGTGAGACTTCTTCAGCCTGTTGTGATCCAGCAGGAGGTTCTTGAAGACCTTTGTCCGAGCATTGTTGCATTCCTGAAAAAAGAGAGAGATCAGTTCGGATAAATCCAAGGTATTTCTAGCACCCGAGGCCCAATTGAGTCCCGGGGACTTGGCATTGGCCTCGGGGACTCAGCATGGGAGAAATGACAAGTTTTTTGAGATTCAAGCCGAGCAATTTTAACTCGGTGGAGTGTCAATTGCTCAACCCAAATCTCGGGGACTGGGAATAGTGTATGGTTGTCATTTGATTTCAAAGGAAGAAAGAGAGCTGTGTAAAGAAACTTACCGAGGCCTTCTTGCTGCAATCAAGGACTGCAGTCTGCATGTTATAGATAGATTGGAGCACGGCGCTGGGTCCAACTTGATGCTCAGAGCTCGGGTTGGAGGAGACCTCGACAGTGTCAGCCGAGTTCCAGTCCATGTCATAGTGCTTCTCCGAGCCTAGGCTGTTCCCGCTCTTGGTCCGGAGTTGCCCGACCTCCCAGCTGCTGATGTCCGGCTGGGTAGTAGCAGCGAATAAAGCTCGGGAGGTGGCGACCTGAGAGCTCGATGGCGCGGCCTTGGTCAAGGTGGACCTCGGCGCAGAAGCGGGAACATGCGGCACCAGTTGGGTGCTCGCAGTCAAGGGGCCTGATGACGGTGGCGGCATCGGAGTTTGTTGTGGCTGTTTGGGGGGCTCAACGTTTTGAGCTGAATCTTTCTGCTGCTGCTGGAGCTTTTGCTTCTGCAGTTGTTGTTGTTGTTTCTTCTTTTGCTGCTGTTGCTGCTGGTTGCGCGCAGCTTGAGACTTGGGGGACAGCCGAGGCTCCTGCACGGCTTTAACCGGAGTCTTGGCGCGATCTGTCTCCGCATCCTTCTGAGGAGGCGGAGGAGTCTGATCTCGGCGGGGAGCAGAGTGCCCCAGGCCGGAGTCAGAGCTCGGCGGCGGAAGTTCGGCGGAGGAGACGCGCGTAGGGGAGGAGATGGTCTTCTCCGGGCTGGTGAGGTCAATGGACGGTCCTGGAGGAGAGGCTCTGGCGGGGCTGCCGAGGTTAACCTCGACCTCGGTTGTCTGGGCTTCAACCACTGGAGGCAGTGGTGAGTGTATCGAGCTATGGCTCTGTTTGACCTGCCGAGCCGGGCTAGACGAAAGAGAAAGATTAAGTTAGAGTGTAAAAAGCTTAACCTTGGAGCAGCGTGAGAAGTAAGGAGGAGCAAAGGTCACTTACGCATCTTCCTCCACGGGACCTCGTTTCTTGCGCCGCGCCGAGGTCTTCTTGGCACGCTTGGCTTTGGGCGCTGCAGTCTCCGAGGTCTTGGAAGCCTCGGCATCCGAGGTACCAGGTCCTGGGCGCTTCCGGGAAGCTGCAGACGCTGGATGAAAGTTCTTATATGTTGGAGGAGCATATGAAATGGGAATAACGTTGACAGGTTCCAGAATTTGGCAATCGTCATCGTCATCATCGTCGTCAGACCAGTCTCTGATGGAACTGGGAACTTGTTTCTTACCCGGGTTGGAGGAGCTAGTCTTGGGGCGGACCTCGGAACGGCCTTAGGGATCGGAAGGTGATCCTCATTGTCCGGGTCTTCAGTCTCTGAACCTTCCAGGGCGAGGCGGGCAGGAGCCCAGTTCGACGGCTCCGGGCCGTCCTCGATCAGCTGCCGGGCGAACCGCTGCAGGAGTGGCAAAAAAGAATTGAGTTAAGAAGCAACCGAGGTGTGCAAGACCGGAGCGTAAGCTCGGAAATTTAGTAAAGTACTCACTTGCTCCGGAAGATTTTCTCTGTTGTGAGGCTCCACGCCCCATGTCCACTCCTCGTCCATCTCAGTCTGGGCAACGGCTTTGACCCGGCGCCAAACTGAGGCCTTGGAGAGCGCCTTGCTGCTGATCCGAGTAGGATCGAGTAGACCTTCCATATGGCAGATCTTATGGGCTCGTTGTTGAAGGGGGCTGACTCTTCGATCCACAAAAGTCCGGAGGATGTCATCGGAACCCCACCCTCTTTTCTTGAGATCCAGCATGTATTCATGGATCTCTTGAACCTCGGCGTAGGCGTCCTCCGGGTTGAAATCCCAGTTGAGTTGTGCAGTGGGAGGGCCGAGCTGGAAGTCCGGGAGGTTGATGAGGTCGACAGTACCGGGGTTCCTCACATAGAAAAAGGATCGATTCCACTTCTTGCAGCTCTCCAGGCCTTTGATCCGTGGGAACTCGGAGCCCAGCCGGGGTGAGATAGCGGCCGCACCACAGGCAGTCATATCCTTGTTCACGACCTCCTTGTTGGGGATGCTCTGTTTCTTCAGCTGGAAGTACTTGGCCCAGCCCTCAACGCTCGGCCAGAGGCCGAGATATCCTTCAGAGAAAGCTGCGTAGCACGACAGCTGTAGTATGGAGTTAGCTGGGAGGTGGTGCGGCTGCAAGCCGAAGAACTTCAGAAATTCTCGAAAGAACTTGCTGGCCGGAAGTCCGAATCCGCGCTCGAAGTGAGAGACAAACACCACTTTCTCGCCGGGGTTGGCGATCGGTTCGCCGTCCCCAGTGTGAAGCCGATACAGCAGTTCGGCTGGGATTCGATGAGTTTCTTTGAGCCATTTGATATCGTCGTCGGTGACGTCCGAGCCATCCCATCCACCTCTCTCGCTGGCGGAAACCTCGGCGCGGTTTGACTTAGCAATTGCCGACATGTTGGCACTTTCCTGCAGAAAAGGGAGGTTCAACCGGGGTAAGTACCTCGGACAGTTCAAGGTTCCACCGGGGTAAGTACCTCGGACAGTTCAGGATAGCCGGGGTAAATACCTCGGATCAGTCAAAACAGCCGAGCTAAAGAGTTTTAGGCGGGAAACATGTTTCTACCATGGCGAGATGCTAGCAAAGATCTACCGATGAGCAAAAAGGGAAATAAAATCAAGTTCATCCAGGGGCAAAACTGAAAGGGCAGTGCTACGGATGCATCTGGTACAAGTCTAGAGGAGATCTAAAAATGGCTAAGAGAGTGCAAAGATAGAGCATCGGGTTCCTCAAGTTCATCATATTCATCCAGATCCTCGAGTTCATCGAAGGATGAACCTGTTCATGGCTATGGCAACGGAGGGGAGATAAGGAACTCACCGGGAGGTACTCAAAGATCGGGGAAAGATCGACGACGGAGTGGCAGCGCAAGGCGCGGTGCGCGTTTCCGGCGAGATTCTTCGAGACGGCGAGGTCGCGGCGACAAGTGCTTGACGGCGGCGATGGAGGCAGAGCGCACGGAGCAATGGGCGCGGAGCAGTGGGCGATGGAGGAAGAAGACGGTGAAGTTACCCGTGGGGCCCTATTATAGCCGCGTGCGGTAACTGCACGCATTAACTGCACCACTACCGCGCGGTTATCGGGAAGGCGCGGGATCGTGTGCGGGTGGGCGCACGGTTACGCGGTTGGTGGCCGCACGATCGGCCACATCGTGGGCCGCAGAGTGGCAACCGCCCACCTCGGATTTCCTGTGCCGGTCAGCGCGAGAATCGAGGAGTCGCGGGCGGTCAAATTGGTCTCGCACTTGAGTGCGCAGGTGCGCTGTTTGGTGGGTCCGGCTGACGAGGGCGGCGTGTGGTCAGGACCTGTCTTTCAGAGGTCCGGGTTTCGAGGTTCGGGCAGAGATTCTTCGCCACGTGCCTCGGAAGATCTTGGGCAAGATTGTGCTCTGTCGAACAGCTCGGAAAGTTCAGTTTGCATATCTACCTCGGATTAGATGGTGGTATGTGGGAAGTACCTCGGCGGAACTATGTTGGAGGTCGGTTTTAGAGGTGGTGTCTTGCTTGTTTTGAACCTGCTACGGCCCTCCATCCGAGGTCGTAGGACCGCACCAGCTTCGGGGACTAATGTCGGGGGAGTATCCCCGGGTAGGGTCAAGGCTTGGCATAAAGTGGAGTTCGAAGGTGTGCCGAGGTACGGAAAGGGCCGACCTGTTTGGGCCTGGGAATGTCCGAGCTTCATCTTGACCTGGAGAATACAGGCCGACCTATCTTGGCCCAGAGGGGTCCGAGGTATACTGTTGGTCCAGAGGGGTCCGAGGTATACTGTTGGCCAGGGCCGAGGTTCACTGTCCGAGCTATGTTCAGCCGACCTAACTACCTCAGTGCAGTGGTTTTGTGTTGTGAGAGCAGGAGAAGCTGTGGGGAGGAGGTGAGATCCGACCTAGTAAAGATCTTAAGCGCAAGACCCGAGGTACGGAGCTCGTCACATCCGTGCCGAGCTAACCGAGGTGGTAGGCAGTAGGTCGGGCAGGAGTCAATGCTCCTGTCACTTCCAGCCGGGTACAAGAGCGCCTGACACGGGAGCGTCTGTCAAGGAGCCTGGCAGAGGCGTGCCCCGGGTTCGGCGGGCCTGCACGTCTCTGACCGCTGACCACGCGGGATCTGGGAAAAGGCTACGAGGTAGCTCTGCCAGGCCACGTCCTGTCTCGGTCAGAGGGGACATGCTAGTTCTGCCGTTAGGCTACAGGAGATGGGCAAGCCACGTCTTGTCCCTGACCGAGGTACGGTGGTATGGTGGTGACCGTTGCAGAGGCATGGCAACAGTGTTCGGCGAGGGGCACAATGGTAACCCGGCTGGCCTATATAGTGGGCTTCACCCCCTCCTGCTAGAGAGATCCCCCCCCCCCCGCGCTGGAACTAGTTGATCAAGAGAGAAAGAAAGAGAGAGAGGAAGCTCGGAACACCCCGGAACACCTCGGATTCAGCTCGGAGTGCCTTCTTCCTCCCGTCTAGCTCCATCTTTTACCTCAAGTTCTCACCATTGTAGCATCATACAGCTCGAGGAGCAGTTTGTACTTGTCACTTTGAGCTATGCACGGAGTAGGATAGTGCTGCAGTAGGGGTGTTACCTCCGCAAGAGGGCCCCGAAGCAGGGTACATCGTGGTGTGCTTTGTGTTCTTGCTTTCTTGGTTCTTCGTTCGTGTTCTTGCATGTTCTTGCGTGTGCACTTCTAGAGTGCATAAACCCTCCTCGGATTCCCCCAACGACCATTCGGCCCCATCTTAGCCATATCTATGGCATCTGCCGTGATCCCACCACGACAGAATCCCACCAATAAGGAAGAAGCACACGGATCGTGTGTTTCTTTCAAGCGCTTGTGAGACGTTGGATCAGGGGTGTGTTTCTTTTGAGGGATTGTCAGCTGTTGGATCAGCAGTATCACGACCACTTCGTGAGCCACATCAAGGTTTATTACATTCCATAGAATGCATTACATAAAAGGTTTAATACATTATTACACATGATCCAACGTCTCACAAGCGCTTGAAAGAAACACACCCCTGATCCAACATCACCAACATTATTCTACATAAACGGACTTGCTGGCTCGAAGGCCGTAGGATTAGGGGGAACGGCGGGAGGAGCCAGCCCCGTGGGCGGCCGCCCGGTTCTCGCGCGCACGTTTGCGGCGGAGGGCAAGATCCATGGAGGATGAGTCTTTCAGCGCCCAATCCAGCTCGGAAGCCTCCTTCGCCTTGAGCTGGTAGGCAGTCTTGGCTCGCTGGACAGGGTAGTCGCGGACAGACTGGAAGGAGGCTTCCATGGCCTCCTGTATCTGCAACCCACAACCCTCTTCCCCGTCGTCGCTCCAGTCGAAGTCGTCATCCTCCTCCTCCTCCGCGGGAGGAGCGGCGGCGCCTGGTGGAGGTGCGGCGGCACCTGGTGGAGCAGGAAGCCGGTAGCTGGGCATTCCTCTCCACGCCGGGCTCGTGGGCATACGGCGGGATAGGCTCCCGCGGTTGCGCCCAAGCGCGCTCTGCCGAGCACGCTCGACCTCGTCCAGAAGGCGCTGCGGCAGGCGTGGCGGATCCATCTCGTGGAGACGATGCGTTCATGGCTAGGAATGGTGGATTAGGGTTTACCCCGTCGGCGACAATATATAAAGACCTCCAGGGCAGCGCTGGGGAGGACACGTGCCCAGGGCAGAGCTGGGGGAGGACACGTGTCGTGACCGCAAAGCCCGCCTTTAGTCCCGGTTGGTGTTACCAACCGGGACTAAAGAAGCACACGGATCGTGTGTTTCTCTCAAGCGCTTGTGAGACGTTGGATCAGGGGTGTGTTTCTTTTGAGGGATTGTGAGCTGTTGGATCAGCAGTATCACGACCACTTGGTGAGCCACATGACCCGGTTGGTGTTACCAACCGGGACTAGAGAAGCACACGTACCCTATATATAGCCCCCCTCCCGGACATGTTCAGCACTCAGTGTCTACTCATTGTACTTCATTTTGGCAGTACACAGGTAGCAGAGAGCAAGATTTCTGAGAGGCAGGAGTTCCTAGAGCGGAGGCTGAAGGTGAACCCTCCCCTCGGTCGGATCCAAGCAGCGGCAAGGCGCTCTGATGATTAGCAACATCCCCAACACTTGTTCGGACGGTTGCAAATCATCAGAGACGTCTTGCCGCTGTTTGGATCGAAGGCCGATTTGCCGTCTCACGAGCCACTGGTGGGCTGTATGACGGGGAAACCGTGTGTTTTGGGCGTGTTTTTACCAAGGTGATGCCCTCTCCCTAGGTGTTTGATCAAATTCCCCACTCATTTTTTCAGATCTCGGCGACGATGTCCTGGTTGGTCGATGGTTCTTCATAGGGATCCTTCTCACGTGAGTATTGACCCTGTGATGGTTCCTGCTCTCTGGGTGCGCAGCGCCGGCCGCTCAGCACCCCGTGGCTTAGGACCCGACAAAAGTTAGTGATATTATTCGTGATGTATTATGGTTAAATAAAAATGGACCCGAGCTATGTATTATGGTTTTCACCACATAAAGGTTTAATACATTACTACACATCACATAAAGGTTTAATACATTACATTGATTTACATAAATGCCATGAACCCTTCTTCGCGTATGTCCCTGGCCTATGATCGCTTCGGCCGTAACCATGGAGCATCTTCATTATTTAACGGGATGCTTGGGTCAGTTTTCACTGTGAAGGGCGGAATTTCATCAAACTTATCATAATCTGCTGACATGTCTGTCTTGTCCTCGACTCCCACGATGTTTCTTTTCCCTGAAAGAACTATGTGACGCTTTGGCTCATCGTCTGATGTATTCGTTTGCTTATTTTTTTCATTTTTTCGGTCTGGAGGACATGTCCTTCACATAGAAAACCTGAGCCACATCATTGGCTAGGACGAATGGTTCGTTCCTGTAACAACCAAGATTCTTGAGATCCACTGTTGTCATTCCGTACAGCTGGTCTACCTTTATCCCTTCTCCATTCATGTTGACCCAACTGCACCGAAACAAAGGGACCTTAAAAGTAGGTCCATAGTCAACTTCCCATATCTCCTCTATGTAACCATAGTATGTGTCCTTTTGCCCATTCTCGTCTGTTGCATCAAAGCGGACACCACTGTTTTGGTTGGTGCTCTTTTTATCTTGGGCGATCGTGTAAAATGTATTCCCATTTATCTTGTACCCTTGGAAATTCAATACAGTCGAAGATGGTGACGCGGCCAACAAGTAGAGCTGATCTCTGACAGTGGTGTCATTCATGAGCTGTAATCGCAACCAACTGCCGAAAGTCTCCATGTGTTTTTCTTTAATCCAGGAGTCAGCCTCCCCCGGGTTCTTGGAGCGTACATAATTCTTGTGTTCCTCGATATACGGAGCCACGAAGGTGGAACTTTGTAGAACTATGTAGTGTGCTTGAGTTAAAGAATGCCCGTCCCTACATATCAGTGCTTTCTTTCCTAGCGTGCCTTTTCCACTCAGTCTCCCCTCATGCCGCGATTCAGGAACACCAATCGGCTTAAGGTCAGGAATAAAGTCAACACAGAACTCAATGACCTCCTCTTTTCCATAGCCCTTTGAGATGCTTCCTTCTGGCCTAGCACGGTTATGAACATATTTCTTCAAGACTCGCATGAACCTCTCGAAGGGGAACATATTGTGTAGAAATACAGGACCGAGAATGGCAATCTCGTCGACTAGGTGAACCAGGAGATGCGTCATAATATTGAAGAATGATGGGGGGAACACCAACTCGAAGCTGACAAGACATTGGACCACAGCCTTCTGTAAACTTGGTAGAGTTACTGGATCGATGACCTTCTGAGATATTGCATTGAGGAATGCACATAGCTTCACAATGGGTACTCGAACATTTTCCGGTAGAAGCCCCCTCAATGCAACCGGAAGCAACTGCGTCATAATCACGTGGCAATCATGAGACTTCAGGTTCTGCAATTTTTTCTCTGCCATATTTATTATTCCCTTTATATTTGACGAGAAGCCAGCCGGGACCTTGATACTGCTCAGGCATTCAAAAAAGATTTCCTTCTCTGCTTTGGTAAGAGCGTAGCTGCTTAAGTATTGACGCCCTTTATCCGTCTGCTTGTTGTATGGGTCTTTCATACGTTGCTGGTCCTCCCGTGCTTCTGGTGTATCTTTTGTCTTCCCATACACGCCCAGGAAGCCTAGCAGGTTCACGCAAAGATTCTTCGTCACGTGCATCACGTCGATTGAAGACCGGACCTCTAGGACTTTCCAATAGGGTAGCTCCCAAAATATAGTTTTCTTCTTCCATATGGGTACGTGGTTGTCAGCGTCATTCGGAACAGATAGACTACCAGGACCCTTTCCAAAGATTACTTCTAAATCCTTGACCATGTCATATATAACATCACCATCAGGGAGGTTAGGCTTCTTCCGGCGATCTGCCTCACCGTTGAAATGCTTGCCTTTCTTTCTTACGGCATGACTGTTCGGAAGAAATCGACGATGCCCCAGGTACACGTTCTTGTTTCCCAAATGTATACTTTCAGTCTTATCTAAACAGTGCGTGCATGCATTGTATCTCTTGTTTGACTATCCTGAAATGTTACTAAGAGCAGGCCAATCATTGATGGTTACGAACAACAACGCTCGTAGGTCAAATTCATGTTGTTTGTGCTCATCCCACACACGTACACCTGGTTCGGACCACAACTGCAAAAGTTTATCAACTAATGGCCTTAGATACACATCAATGTCGTTGCCGGGTTGCTTCGGTCCTTGGATGAGCACTGGCATCATAATGAACTTTCGCTTCATGCACAACCAAGGAGGAAGGTTGTAGATACATAGAGTCACGGGCCAAGTGCTATGACTGGAGCTCTGCTCCCCAAAAGGATTAAAGCCATCTGTACTTAGACCAAATCTTAAGTTCCTTGCGTCATCTGAAAATGTCGGGAACTCGCTGTCGATTTTTCTCCACTGGGACCCATCGGCGGGGTGTCTCAACTTCCCGTCTTTCTTACGCTCTTCTTTGTGCCATCGCAACAACCTGGCATGCTCTTTGTTTCTGAACAGACATTTCAACCGTGGTATTATTGGAGCATACTGATACGTCTCAAACGTATCTATAATTTTTGATGTTCCATGCTGATATTATATCAATTGCTACATGTTTTGGTTATACTTTATATCATTTTTATGCATTTTCTGGGACTAACCTATTAACAAGATGCCACAGTGCCAGTTCCCTGTTTTCTGCTGTTTTTGGTTTCAGAAAATCTATTAAGGAAATATTCTCGGAATTGGACGAAACAAAAGACATCGTCAATAATATCACGAGGAGATCACGGAGTCCAAAGGGGAGTCGGAGCAGACCCACCAGGGGCCACGCCACACTAGGGCGCGGCCCAGGGTGGGCCCGCGCCCCCCTATGGCGTGGTGGCCCCCCTCGGCCACCGACGCCGCCTCTTCGCCTATATATTCTCCGCGACGCGAAAACCCTATTACGGTCGATCATATTCCACGAAAAGTTCCGTCGCGGCCGTCATCGTCAATCTCAGATCGGAGGAGTTCTGAAGCTCTTCCCGGCACCCTGCCGGAGGGGAGATCATCACCGGAGGGCTCTACATCACCATGCCTGCCTCCGGAGTGATGCGTGAGTAGTCCACCCCTGGACTACGGGTCCATAGCAGTAGCTAGATGGTTGTCTCTCTACCTTGTGCCTCCATGTTTAGATCTTGTGAGCTGCCTAACATGATCAAGATCATCTTATTGTAATGCTAGATGTTGTGTTTGCTGGGATCCGATGAATATTGATACCATGTTTATTCAAGTTGTTTATCTATGTGCTCTTGATCTTGCATGCTCTCCGTTGCTAGTAGATGCTTTGGCCAAGTAGATGCTTGTGACTCCAAGAGGGGGTATTTATGCTCGATAGTGGGTTCAGTCTCTAGATATCTGGATCAGTGACAGAAAGGTCTAAGATGGTAGATGTGCTGTTGCTACTAGGGATAAAACATTGGTGCAGTGTCCAAGGGCACTTGTATTGATTACATTACACACTTTACTTCATGCAATAATCTGTTGTTGCAACTTAATACTGAATAGGATGCGGATGCTGCCTTGAAGGTGGATTATTTAGGCATAGATGCTGTTGGAATAACGGTCTATGTACTTTGTTGTAATGCCCAACTAGATTTCATAGTAGACATCTTGGCATGTATTGCATTGTTATGCCATCTCTATTTGTCAATTGCCCAGCTGTAATTTGTTTACCCAACATGCTAGTTATCTGTTCTGAGAGAGACACCACTAGTGAACTGTGGACCCTGGTCCAATTTCCTCATACTGTTTACACAACCTGCTGCAATCATCTGTTTCCTGTTACTTGCTGTTTTTCCTGCTGTTTTCCACACCATACGTTTAACTCTTTGTTTCTGCAAGACCGGAGAGATTGACAACCTCTCTGTTTCGTGTTGGGCAAAGTTCTGGTTTGTGTCTGTGCAGATTCCACGTTGGTGCAAGCTCCCTAGCGCCAGGGGGAGTCAACATCAACAACCTTCCGATAGATCGTCAAGTCCTACTGGATTGATAACCTTGGGTAGATTATTCAAGGGAAAACTTCTGCTGTCTACATCATAACCTTCCTCTTGGGGTTCACCAACACGTAGCCATCAAGCTGTTTTCTGGCGCCGTTGCCGGGGAAGTACTCATCATCACCATCATCATCATCCTCAAATACTCTCCCGTCAACCAGGCACCAGCTGTTTTCTGGCGCCGTTGCCGGGGACTTGGAGGCTATTGGAAAGGGGAGTCTCTCAGTTCCAATCTCTTTACTTTGTTTTTTGTCTTGTTTTAGTTTTGTTTTGCTTGCTGTTAAAAATCAAAAACCCAAAAAAATTAAATTCCTGCATCTAGTTTACTATTTCGGTTGTTACTTGCTTGTTGCCATGTCTAGTTCCGCTCCTAATATCATGTCTCCTGAGGAAGAGGTTTTCACTTTTAAGCAAGGAAGTGGGGAGAGTTTTGGTGATGCTTGGTCTAGAATTTCTGAATCCTATGTTAAAACTGAACCTAAAATGGCTTTGAGTCTGTTTCTTAGTAGTTTCTATTTTGGGTTGCTTCTTTGTTATAGATATGCTCTAGATGCTGTAGTTGGGGGAGATTTCCTTCGTTATGATGGGGATCAAGCTTTCAATGCCATAAAAAAATTAATTGCAGCATCTGCCTCTTCAAATAAAAAAATAGAATCTGCTTTTGAGAACATTCATTCAAGACTAGAATCACTTGAGTCAGAGTTGGCTAGTTTTAAAGAAACTTTTAAACTTTTTGAAAGTGTCCCTATGCCATTCGAACCTTCTGGATGGGTTCCTTCACTAAAAATTTCAATTGATGGGACAATTTTCTATGCTCATTGTGATATTAAATCTGAATTTTGCTTGATGCCTAAGAGGATTTATGACTCCCTGAATTTATATGAACTCTCAAAAAGTGAAACTTTTGTAACTCTAGCTGATAATTCAATCAAGTTATCTTTTGGGACTACTCAAGGAGTTGTTACTAAAATAAAGGGAGTATTTACACCTACTGATTATCATGTCATTGAATGTGTAGGAAATGGGAGCATCACACTTGGAAGAGGATTATTGAGGCAATTGGGAGCTGTCATTGACATGGGTGAAGCTACTCTGAAATTTAAACCTCCATATTGTTTGCATCATTTTCCTAATGCCCCTAAAGCCAAGGCTAAGAAAAAGAATAAGAGGTCTAAAGGTAACACTATTGGTACCTCTGGTCTTAACAATACTTGATGCATCTCTTCATGCCTAGCTCAAAGGCATTAAAGAAAAGCACTTCTGGGAGATAACCCATGTTTTTATTTGCTGTTTTATTTTTGTTTTCTTGAGTCAAGGATGCTTGTTTACCTCTGTAGCAACTCCTTTGTATCTTTATTTGCTGTTTTGTTGTGCCAAGGAGAGTTACTAATGCAAAGTTGGTTTTTATTTTCGGGACTGCATTGGGACAGATTGCTGTTCGTCACCGTTTAATTCAGTAGAAAATCAGAAAAAATCGAAAAATGCTGAAACTTTTTGTGCATGTTCCTGATGATGTTACGCAACTTTCATTATTTCAAAAGTTTTCATCTGAGCATCGTAAGTGCCTCGAAAAAATTCGTCATTACAGACTGTTCTGGTTTGACAGATTCTGTCTTTTATTTTGCATTCTCTCTTTTACAAGTTTTTAAGTGGTTTCTTTTCGTGTAAAAGTGCCCACTTGAGCCTAGTAACAGTGGCTAATGTTTAAAATAGTTGGCTTGTGAGTTTTGTCTTTGCTAGAACTTTGAAGTATTATCTTTTAGTGCACTAACCTGCTAATGAGAAAAGCTGTTAAGTTTTGGTGTGAAGGAAGTTTTCAAGTGTTGATAGAGGAGAATGATATTACATGATCAAGAAGAGTGAAGAGCTTAAGCTTGGGGAGGCTTACCTCCCCAGCATATTTCAAGAAGACTCAAGCATCTAAGCTTGGGGATGCCCAAGGCATCCCCTTCTTCATCTACAAATTATCAGGTCATCTCTAATGGTGCTATATTTTTATTGCTTCATACTAGTGTACTCTTCCTTGGAGCGTCAGTGTGTTTTTGTTTTCAGTTTGTTTTGTTTTGTTTGCTGTGCTATACTTGTTGGATCCTAGTATTCATGTTTGGGAGAGAGACACGCTCCACTTTTTCATTAGAATACTCTTGTGCTTCACTTATACTTGTTGAGTATTCCTGTCTAGTTGCTGTTATTGCTGTTAGCTCTCAGTTTTTCATGTATCTCTTGTTAGAGCTTTCAGTTTCTTTTGAAGAAAGTACTCTCTTGCTTCACTTATATCTGTTTGGAGAGTTGTCAAATAAGTTGATTGGTGTTTGGTTGGACCAGAAAAATGCTATGCATGTGGTAGTGGTATAAAATGCTTACATGAATCTTTTTAGATCGTTGTCTTGAGTAATTTGATGCTTGCCAATTGTTTTGAGCTGTCAAGTAATTAATGTTTAAGCTTGTGCATCATGTAAGTAATGGCTATTAATGAAGAACTACTATAAGGATTTTCTGCTATAATAATCTGTTGCATAATTGGAAGTCCATAGTAGTCTAGATAATTTTTGGATGAAGGCTATGTGTTAACAAGGAAGACAGTGGGAGTCTATGGTTCGTCAAACCTTGTGTTTTATGTACACTCTTGCTATTCCAGTTGATAATGATGTTTGCTTATAATAACCTTGCTAGCCTAAACTCTGTACTAAGAGGGAATGCTTCTTGTACATCCAAAACCTTGAGCCAAATCCATGCCACCTGTGTCCACCATACCTACCTATTATGTGGTGTTTTCACCATTCCAAGTAAATTTCTTCATGTGCTATCTACTAACTACTCAAAACTGTTACATTTCCTTTTTGTGTCACTACTTGAAAAGCTCATAAGGACGTAGATAGGTGGTCTTTATTTCCTGGTTGATCAAATTTTACACACCTGGACTAGTGGCATATACATCCGCTTATCCAATAATTTTGCAAAAAGAGCTGGCAACGGGGTGCCCAGTCCCAATTAATTACAACTTTAACCAAACAATTCTCTTCACATCTTTTTGCCCCTGATTCGTCAGTCAAGCAATGTTCACAAGTGTGTAAACAAAAGAGAAGAGGGATGATCTGCCCGCTGGTAGAAATAACGTCCTTCATGGGAGCCGCTCTTGTAAAGTTTGATCAACTAGTGAAGTAGAGTATTGCCTATTTGCTGATTTGTTGACACCTGTATACACCATTACCTTACAAAACAATATTTTATGCTCTCTATATGCCTTCGGGAACTACAGCTCTAGCACATGATGTTAATCCCTGCTTCCCTCTGCGAAGGGCCATTCTTTTACTTTTATGTTGAGTCAGTTTTCCCACTTCTTTCTGTCTACTTAAGCAAACATCATTGTCAACTCCAGTATAACAGTTTTTACATAACTTTGTGTTTGGTTGATCATATTCTTTGCATTGACATTATCTATATGATATACATGTTGAAAGTTGAAGCAAAAGCTGAAGCTATTATCTTCCTTTGTGTTGATACAAACACTTTCATGTTGAGAATTATTGCTGCTGTGACTAACTATTATGTTAGACTATTATATCTCTAAATGTTTTATAGTATTATTCATGAAAGTTTGCACTTGTGTGATCACTTATGTTTACTCTTTATTTACTTGCTTGCAAACTATAGACCATTGGCTTGGATCACTTCATTCAGATCATGTGCATTACATTGTTATTTGATCAAAGATTGTGTTGGTAGCATGTCACTTCAAAAATTATCTGTTTTTATCGTTTACCTACTCGAGGACGAGCAGGAACTAAGCTTGGGGATGCTTGATACGTCTCAAACGTATCTATAATTTTTGATGTTCCATGCTGTTATATCAATTGCTACATGTTTTGGTTACACTTTATATCATTTTTATGCATTTTCTGGGACTAACCTATTAACAAGATGCCACAGTGCCAGTTCCCTGTTTTCTGCTGTTTTTGGTTTCAGAAAATCTATTAAGGAAATATTCTCGGAATTGGACGAAACAAAAGACATCGTCAATAATATCACGAGGAGATCACGGAGTCCAAAGGGGAGTCGGAGCAGACCCACCAGGGGGCCACGCCACACTAGGGCGCGGCCCAGGGTGGGCCCGCGCCCCCCTATGGCGTGGTGGCCCCCCTCGGCCACCGACGCCGCCTCTTCGCCTATATATTCTCCGCGACGCGAAAACCCTATTACGGTCGATCATATTCCACGAAAAGTTCCGTCGCGGCCGTCATCGTCAATCTCAGATCGGAGGAGTTCTGAAGCTCTTCCCGGCACCCTGCCGGAGGGGAGATCATCACCGGAGGGCTCTACATCACCATGCCTGCCTCCGGAGTGATGCGTGAGTAGTCCACCCCTGGACTACGGGTCCATAGCAGTAGCTAGATGGTTGTCTCTCTACCTTGTGCCTCCATGTTTAGATCTTGTGAGCTGCCTAACATGATCAAGATCATCTTATTGTAATGCTAGATGTTGTGTTTGCTGGGATCCGATGAATATTGATACCATGTTTATTCAAGTTGTTTATCTATGTGCTCTTGATCTTGCATGCTCTCCGTTGCTAGTAGATGCTTTGGCCAAGTAGATGCTTGTGACTCCAAGAGGGGGTATTTATGCTCGATAGTGGGTTCAGTCTCTAGATATCTGGATCAGTGACAGAAAGGTCTAAGATGGTAGATGTGCTGTTGCTACTAGGGATAAAACATTGGTGCAGTGTCCAAGGGCACTTGTATTGATTACATTACACACTTTACTTCATGCAATAATCTGTTGTTAGCAACTTAATACTGAATAGGATGCGGATGCTGCCTTGAAGGTGGATTATTTAGGCATAGATGCGGTTGGAATAACGGTCTATGTACTTTGTTGTAATGCCCAACTAGATTTCATAGTAGACATCTTGGCATGTATTGCATTGTTATGCCCTCTCTATTTGTCAATTGCCCAGCTGTAATTTGTTTACCCAACATGCTAGTTATCTGTTCTGAGAGAGACACCACTAGTGAACTGTGGACCCTGGTCCAATTTCCTCATACTGTTTACACAACCTGCTGCAATCATCTGTTTCCTGTTACTTGCTGTTTTTCCTGCTGTTTTCCACACCATACGTTTAACTCTTTGTTTCTGCAAGACCGGAGAGATTGACAACCTCTCTGTTTCGTGTTGGGCAAAGTTCTGGTTTGTGTCTGTGCAGATTCCACGTTGGTGCAAGCTCCCTAGCGCCAGGGGGAGTCAACATCAACAACCTTCCGATAGATCGTCAAGTCCTACTGGATTGATAACCTTGGGTAGATTATTCAAGGGAAAACTTCTGCTGTCTACATCATAACCTTCCTCTTGGGGTTCACCAACACGTAGCCATCAAGCTGTTTTCTGGCGCTGTTGCCGGGGAAGTACTCATCATCACCATCATCATCATCCTCAAATACTCCCCCGTCAACCAGGCACCCCATACCATATCACCTTAGCAGGAACCCTCTTCCGGGGGGCTCGTCATCGCCCTCAACATCACCAGGGTCATCTTGTCTGATCTTGTACCGCAGCGCATTGCATACCGGGCATTTATCCATATTCTCGTACTCCTCACCGCGGTACATGATGCAGTCATTAATGCATGCATGTATCTTCTGCACATCTAATCCTAGAGGGCAGATAGCCTTCTTTGCTTCGTATGTTGTCTCGGGCAATTCGTTATCCTTTGGAAGCTTCGGATTTATTATTTTCAGTAACTTCTCAAATCTCTTGTCAGAACAACCAGTTTCTGCCTTCCATTTCAGCAGTTCCAGTGTGGTACCGAGCTTTTTGCTGTCATCTTCGCAATTTGGGTACAGCAACTTTTTGTGATCCTCTACCATGGCCTCCAACTTTAGCTTCTCCTTTTCTGTATCACATTCTCGCTTTGCATCAGAAATGACCCCACCAAGACCATCAGCGGCTCATCTGATGCCCGATGTTCACCTCCTTCTTCTTCAACATCTTCCATTATAGTATCACCGCATTCCTCAGGGAACATAGGATAGTTGTCATCATCCTCCTCTTCTTCATTGTCTTCCATCCTAACCCCTCTTTCTCCGTGCTTGGTCCAACAATTATAGCTGGGCATGAAACCTCTCCGAAGCACGTGGTCTTGAATGGTTTTCGAGTTAGAGTACTCCCTGACGTTCCGACACTTCTCACATGGACAAGGCATAAAATTATCCACTTTGTTTGTCTCAGCCACTTCGAGAAATTTATGCAGGCCTGCAATAAACTCGGAACTGCGTCGTTCGCCGTACATCCATCGCATCCGTGCATCCATCTGCATCATATAATTAAGTTTATCAAATACCATTACAATAACATCTTGAATAGTGAAATGACCACCGTACATCGGCACATGCAATATTTCTGTATCAATTACAGATGAAAAGGATAAAGTTGCTAACCTCGGTCGAGGATATCGTTTTGTGTGAACTTAAGTGTGGGTCGGACATTTCATCGAACACATCTTGTGCGTGGCAAAGGAAAAAAAACTAGCACCCACTTCCCACCAATCCAAAAAAAAAAAAAAAGAGAAGAGGGGTGGGTTATATATAGGCAGGGGAGGGGTATTAGTCACGGTTCGAGACACGAACCGGGACCAAAGCTCCGAGGCACGCCACGTGTCTGGCTCTGGAGCATTGGTCCCGGTTCGTGCCACGAACCGGGACTAATGTCCCCAACCAAACCGGGACCAATGCTCCACGGGGCCCTGGCAGCCTGGCACTGGTCCCGGTTTTTCTCTGAACCGGGATTAATGGCTGGGACGGCTCTGGACCAAAGACCCATTTTCTACTAGTGTATGTACCATGTGGCACGTTCTTGAGGGGGGCCCGCGCAACCACAGAATTGCATAGCCCAACACATTGTACGAGCGCTGCGTCTTTCCCATCGTGTAGGTGTAGTACATAAATGCTGGCGATAGAGTCCGGCACGTACTACTGCTCCATTTGCATTGCATGCATGAATCGTCTACACGAATCGCCATTCGTCCACCACTCCATGTGCTAAACATGTTGTACGAGTTTTTTTTTTTAATGTGAAGAAACGTCTTGTACAAGCTATCACGAAAGTTCACAATCGTGAAGAGGTTATTTGTCCTCTTCAACACGCCTGCAAAATAGCACCTTCTACTGAGATGCATTAATCCAAATGCTACAAGAATGCTCTATAATTTAAGACGCGCCACATTTGCAGTTATGCATATGCCTTTAAAATAAAAGTCCACACTGACACGGTATACGGAGTAGCAGACAGATTATGCGGGTTATCTACAGGAGTACAGCTACGCTCCGTTTGTGGTCTCAGCTGCAACGTGCATGTGGGGTATCGAGAGCTGTTTATGGAAGTGTGTACGAGACTGGAGAATACGGCGAGAGAATTTTTATCCCAACATGATGGCAGCATAATTTGCGACTCGGCCCTCCACCCGCTTAGGCGTACTTACAGTTTCTCATGATGATATGTAATTCGCCTTTTATTTTTTAGAACTACAAAATAGTTGCGACTGTGTGCATCTTGATTATGCAGAGGTTGGGTGTAATAGTTAAACCTTTTAAGTAATAAAAGCTCACTTTATCTAAAAAAAATAAGATGATCCTGTCCCGCCTCTATGAGCTTTTAAGACTTGGAGGCGTAGCAGATTCCAGCCTCCCATTGGTGAGAGGGTTCTCATTTCTTGTTTAGTCAACTAGCAAGGTGGCCCTCGTAAATGCGAGGGCGTTGTCTTTAGCGTAATATACTCCCTCCGTTCCAAATTAGATAAATTACATTTGTTCAAATGTGGATATATCTAGACATGTTACATGTATAAGTACATCCACGTTTAGACAAATGGAAGTCATCTAATTTAGAACGGAGGGAGTATATGTTTATGAAATTAATTTTGATAGATACAGGAAAGACGGAAATTTAAATCATAACAATTTATAACTGACGTAAATATTATGGTAGATAAAATATCAAATGTGTGGAATCTTTTAATTTATGAAATCCTTAGCTATTCTTCCATATACGAAAAGTACCATGTCACATGTTTTAGAAATTCATTTACTTAATTGTAGACAACTTTATTTTATGACCTCCGATCCACATAAGATGTGTCGCAGTTTAGAACTAACCTTAATTCAAAACTGTGACACTTATATTGAATCAGAGTGAGTATTTGTTTTTACTATCTTCCTGCCATCACCCGTTGATACGTCTCAAACGTATCTATAATTTCTGATGTTCCATGTTGATATTATACCAATTGTTACATGTTTTACATACACTTCATAGCATTTTTATGCATTTTCTGGGACTAACCTATTAACAAGATGCCACAGTGCCAGTTCCTGTTTTCTGCTGTTTTTGTATTTCAGAAAAGCTGTTCTGGAAATATTCTCGGAATTGGACGAAACCTGGACATGGCCTCCTATTTTTCCAACACGTACACGAATTCCGAAGGAGAGACGGAGCCGACCGAGGAGGGCGCCACACCCTAGGGCGGCGCGGCCCCCCTCCAACCGCGCCGTGGTGGGGTGTGGGCCCCTCGGGTCGCTCAAGCCGCCGCCCTTTCGCCTATTTATTCATCTTCACGGGAAAACCCTAGACACCCGAGCCTCCATCCATGAAAAGTTTCGTAGCCGCCGCCGTCGTCAACCCTAGCTCGGGAGGGTTCTGAACCTCTTCCCGGCACCCTGTCAGAGAGGGGAATCATCACCGGAGGGCTCTACATCACCATGCCTGACTCCGGAGTGATGCGTGAGTAGTTCATCTTTGGACTACGGGTCCATAGCAGTAGCTAGATGGTTGTCTCTTGGTGCCTGGTTGACGGGAGAGTATTTGAGGATGATGATGATGGTGATGATGTGTACTTCCCCGGCAATGGCGCCAGAAAACAGCTTGATGGCTACGTGTTGGTGAACCCCAAGAGGAAGGTTATGATGTAGACAGCAGAAGTTTTCCCTTGAATAATCTACCCAAGGTTTATCAACCAGTAGGACTTGACGATCAATTGGAAGGTTGTTGATGTTGACTCCCCCTGGCGCTAGGGAGCTTGCACCAACGTGGAATCTGCACAGACACAAACCAGAACTTTGCCCAACACGAAACAGAGAGGTTGTCAATCTCTCCGGTCTTGCAGAAACAAAGAGTTAAACGTATGGTGTGGAAAACAGCAGGAAAAACAGCAAGTAACAGGAAACAGATGATTGCAGCAGGTTGTGTAAACAGTATGAGGAAATTGGACCAGGGTCCACAGTTCACTAGTGGTGTCTCTCTCAGAACAGATAACTAGCATGTTGGGTAAACAAATTACAGCTGGGCAATTGACAAATAGAGAGGGCATAACAATGCAATACATGCCAAGATGTCTACTATGAAATCTAGTTGGGCATTACAACAAAGTACATAGACCGTTATTCCAACCGCATCTATGCCTAAATAATCCACCTTCAAGGCAGCATCCGCATCCTATTCAGTATTAAGTTGCTAACAACAGATTATTGCATGAAGTAAAGTGTGTAATGTAATCAATACAAGTGCCCTTGGACACTGCACCAATGTTTTATCCCTAGTAGCAACAGCACATCTACCATCTTAGACCTTTCTGTCACTGATCCAGATATCTAGAGACTGAACCCACTATCGAGCATAAATACCCCCTCTTGGAGTCACAAGCATCTACTTGGCCAAAGCATCTACTAGCAACGGAGAGCATGCAAGATCAAGAGCACATAGATAAACAACTTGAATAAACATGGTATCAATATTCATCGGATCCCAGCAAACACAACATCTAGCATTACAATAAGATGATCTTGATCATGTTAGGCAGCTCACAAGATCTAAACATGGAGGCACAAGGTAGAGAGACAACCATCTAGCTACTGCTATGGACCCGTAGTCCAGGGGTGGACTACTCACGCATCACTCCGGAGGCAGGCATGGTGATGTAGAGCCCTCCGGTGATGATCTCCCCTCCGGCAGGGTGCCGGGAAGAGCTTCAGAACTCCTCCGATCTGAGATTGACGATGACGGCCGCGACGGAACTTTTCGTGGAATATGATCGACCGTAATAGGGTTTTCGCGTCGCGGAGAATATATAGGCGAAGAGGCGGCGTCGGTGGCCGAGGGGGGCCACCACGCCATAGGGGGGCGCGGGCCCACCCTGGGCCGCGCCCTAGTGTGGCGTGGCCCCCTGGTGGGTCTGCTCCGACTCCCCTTTGGACTCCGTGATCTCCTCGTGATATTATTGACGATGTCTTTTGTTTCGTCCAATTCCGAGAATATTTCCTTAATAGATTTTCTGAAACCAAAAACAGCAGAAAACAGGGAACTGGCACTGTGGCATCTTGTTAATAGGTTAGTCCCAGAAAATGCATAAAAATGATATAAAGTGTAACCAAAACATGTAGCAATTGATATAATACAGCATGGAACATCAAAAATTATAGATACGTTTGAGACGTATCAAGCATCCCCAAGCTTAGTTCCTGCTCGTCCTCGAGTAGGTAAACGATAAAAACAGATAATTTTTGAAGTGACATGCTACCAACACAATCTTTGATCAAATAACAATGTAATGCACATGATCTGAATGAAGTGATCCAAGCCAATGGTCTATAGTTTGCAAGCAAGTAAATAAAGAGTAAACATAAGTGATCACACAAGTGCAAACTTTCATGAATAATACTATAAAACATTTAGAGATATAATAGTCTAACATAATAGTTAGTTCACAGCAGCAATAATTTCAACATGAAAGTGTTTGTATCAACACAAAGGAAGATAATAGCTTCAGCTTTGCTTCAACTTTCAACATGTATATCATATAGATAATGTCAATGCAAAGAATATGATCAACCAAACACAAAGTTATGTAAAAACTGTTATACTGGAGTTGACAATGATGTTTGCTTAAGTAGACAGAAAGAAGTGGGAAAACTGACTCAACATAAAAGTAAAAGAATGGCCCTTCGCAGAGGGAAGCAGGGATTAACATCATGTGCTAGAGCTGTAGTTCCCGAAGGCATATAGAGAGCATAAAATATTGTTTTGTAAGGTAATGGTGTATACAGGTGTCAACAAATCAAATAGCAGGTACTTGTCATCTTCCATGGCTAACTAACTTTTAGAGCGGTTCCGAGAGTTTTTAGGACTGCACTTGTAACAAGCACTTATTGGTGACACTCCTCCCAACCATTTACTTTCCACAAACCATGGCTAACCGAATCCTCGGGTGCCCACCAACATTCACCATGGAGGAGTGTCTATTTATTTATTTATAGGGTGGACTAACCAGCTCTTTAATGCAAAATAAAAGGTGGAGAAGCAGATGAAGCTGCCAATCCTTGTAAATTAATTAGCATGGAAGATGACAAATCTCACTACTACGTCCTTATGAGCTTTTCAAGTAGTGACACAAAAAGGAAATTGTTTTGAGTAGTTAGTAGATAGCACATGAAGAAATTTACTTGGAATGGTGAAAACACCACATAATAGGTAGGTATGGTGGACACAGGTGGCATGGATTTGGCTCAAGGTTTTGGATGTACAAGAAGCATTCCCTCTTAGTACAGAGTTTAGGCTAGCAAGGTTATTATAAGCAAACATCATTATCAACTGGAATAGCAAGAGTGTACATAAAACACAAGGTTTGACGAACCATAGACTCCCACTGTCTTCCTTGTTAACACATAGCCTTCATCCAAAAATTATCTAGACTACTATGGACTTCCAATTATGCAACAGATTATTATAGCAGAAAATCCTTATAGTAGTTCTTCATTAATAGCCATTACTTACATGATGCACAAGCTTAAACATTAATTACTTGACAGCTCAAAACAATTGGCAAGCATCAAATTACTCAAGACAACGATCTAAAAAGATTCATGTAAGCATTTTATACCACTACCACATGCATAGCATTTTTCTGGTCCAACCAAACACCAATCAACTTATTTGACAACTCTCCAAACAGATATAAGTGAAGCAAGAGAGTACTTTCTTCAAAAGAAACTGAAAGCTCTAACAAGAGATACATGAAAAACTGAGAGCTAACAGCAATAACAGCAACTAGACAGGAATACTCAACAAGTATAAGTGAAGCACAAGAGTATTCTAATGAAAAAGTGGAGCGTGTCTCTCTCCCAAACATGAATACTAGGATCCAACAAGTATAGCACAGCAAACAAAACAAAACAAACTGAAAACAAAAACACACTGACGCTCCAAGGAAGAGTACACTAGCATGAAGCAATAAAAATATAGCACCATTAGAGATGACCTGATAATTTGTAGATGAAGAAGGGGATGCCCAAGCTTAGATGCTTGAGTCTTCTTGAAATATGCTGGGGAGGTAAGCCTCCCCAAGCTTAAGCTCTTCACTCTTCTTGATCATGTAATATCATTCTCCTCTATCAACACTTGAAAACTTCCTTCACACCAAAACTTAACAGCTTTTCTCATTAGCAGGTTAGTGCACTAAAAGATAATACTTCAAAGTTCTAGCAAAGACAAAACTCACAAGCCAACTATTTTAAACATTAGCCACTGTTACTAGGCTCAAGTGGGCACTTTTACACGAAAAGAAACCACTTAAAAACTTGTAAAAGAGAGAATGCAAAATAAAAGACAGAATCTGTCAAACCAGAACAGTCTGTAATGACGAATTTTTTCGAGGCACTTACGATGCTCAGATGAAAAACTTTTGAAATAATGAAAGTTGCGTAACATCATCAGGAACATGCACAAAAAGTTTCAGCATTTTTCGATTTTTTCTGATTTTCTACTGAATTAAACGGTGACGAACAGCAATCTGTCCAATGCAGTCCCGAAAATAAAACCAACTTTGCATTAGTAACTCTCCTTGGCACAACAAAACAGCAAATAAAAGATACAAAGGAGTTGCTACAGAGGTAAACAAACATCCTTGACTAATACTGAAAATAAAAGATAATGGGTTGCCTCCCAAAAGCGCTTTCTTTAACGCCTTTTAGCTAGGCATAGTGATTTTTATGATGCTCACATAAAGATGAGAGTTGAAACGTAAAAGAGAGCATCAAGAAGCATATATAAAACATGTTTAAATCTAACACTCTTCCTATGCATAGGAGCCTTGTAAGAAAACAAGTAAATGAAGCACAAAGTGACTAGCATAGGAAGACAAAACAAGTGCAACTTCAAAATTTTCAACATAAAGAGAGGAGACTTAATATTATTGTGATATATGAAACTATGTCTCCCTCTCACATAATGACCAGTAGGTTTTAAAGAAACCATCATATAAAAGCAACACAAGAGAAAGCTCAAAACTTTCATCACAAAGAGAGGAAATCTAATAACATGAAGATTTCTATAACCATATTTTCCTCTCTCAAAATAATTTTCAGTAGCATCATGAATAGACTCAACAATATAGCTATCACATGAAGCATGCTTTTCATGATCTTCAAACACATAATTTTTATTAAGCTCAAAAACAGTGGAGTCATTAAACTCACTTTTGACAATAGTAGCAAGATTAATATCATCAGGCAATATAGGACCATCATCAAGAGAATTATCATAAATAACATTAGGGAGCACATTTTTACTTTCTGCAATTTCCTCTTTTACTGAGTCAAGGAGGATGTTTACTTCAAATTTATCAAAAGGAGATATTTCAATAGAATCATGACATTCAAAAGTATAGCATTCTTCCTCCTCCAAGCTTGGGGGACTAAAAATATCATTTTTATCAAAACCAGCTTCCCCAAGCTTAGAGCTTTCCATGGCATTAGCAATAATGGTGTTCAAAGAATGTATGCTAATAACATTGCTACTATCATGATTGTTATGCAAATAAAGTTCCATAGGCTTTTTAATTTTCTCTTCAAACACCTCATGTCCCAACTCAAGATAAATTTCATAAAGCTCTCTCATGTTGTTTTCAGCCATAGGACTAGTTTCAAGGAAAGTAACTAGTGATAGCAAGTAAAGAGCTAGACATAATAACTCAGCAAGAAACAAAACCGAAAATAAACTAAATGCAAGTAACTAATTTTTTTGTATTTTTGAATATTGAAAGCAAACAAGATAAAATAAAATAAACTAAGCAAGACAAAAACAAAGTAAAGAGATTGGAACTGAGAGACTCCCCTTTCCAATAGCCTCCAAGTCCCCGGCAACGGCGCCAGAAAACAGCTGGTGCCTGGTTGACGGGAGAGTATTTGAGGATGATGATGATGGTGATGATGAGTACTTCCCCGGCAACGGCGCCAGAAAACAGCTTGATGGCTACGTGTTGGTGAACCCCAAGAGGAAGGTTATGATGTAGACAGCAGAAGTTTTCCCTTGAATAATCTACCCAAGGTTTAATCACCAGTAGGACTTGACGATCAATTGGAAGGTTGTTGATGTTGACTCCCCCTGGCGCTAGGGAGCTTGCACCAACGTGGAATCTGCACAGACACAAACCAGAACTTTGCCCAACACGAAACAGAGAGGTTGTCAATCTCTCCGGTCTTGCAGAAACAAAGAGTTAAACGTATGGTGTGGAAAACAGCAGGAAAAACAGCAAGTAACAGGAAACAGATGATTGCAGCAGGTTGTGTAAACAGTATGAGGAAATTGGACCAGGGTCCACAGTTCACTAGTGGTGTCTCTCTCAGAACAGATAACTAGCATGTTGGGTAAACAAATTACAGCTGGGCAATTGACAAATAGAGAGGGCATAACAATGCAATACATGCCAAGATGTCTACTATGAAATCTAGTTGGGCATTACAACAAAGTACATAGACCGTTATTCCAACCGCATCTATGCCTAAATAATCCACCTTCAAGGCAGCATCCGCATCCTATTCAGTATTAAGTTGCTAACAACAGATTATTGCATGAAGTAAAGTGTGTAATGTAATCAATACAAGTGCCCTTGGACACTGCACCAATGTTTTATCCCTAGTAGCAACAGCACATCTACCATCTTAGACCTTTCTGTCACTGATCCAGATATCTAGAGACTGAACCCACTATCGAGCATAAATACCCCCTCTTGGAGTCACAAGCATCTACTTGGCCAAAGCATCTACTAGCAACGGAGAGCATGCAAGATCAAGAGCACATAGATAAACAACTTGAATAAACATGGTATCAATATTCATCGGATCCCAGCAAACACAACATCTAGCATTACAATAAGATGATCTTGATCATGTTAGGCAGCTCACAAGATCTAAACATGGAGCACAAGGTAGAGAGACAACCATCTAGCTACTGCTATGGACCCGTAGTCCAGGGGTGGACTACTCACGCATCACTCCGGAGGCAGGCATGGTGATGTAGAGCCCTCCGGTGATGATCTCCCCTCCGGCAGGGTGCCGGGAAGAGCTTCAGAACTCCTCCGATCTGAGATTGACGATGACGGCCGCGACGGAACTTTTCGTGGAATATGATCGACCGTAATAGGGTTTTCGCGTCGCGGAGAATATATAGGCGAAGAGGCGGCGTCGGTGGCCGAGGGGGGCCACCACGCCATAGGGGGGCGCGGGCCCACCCTGGGCCGCGCCCTAGTGTGGCGTGGCCCCCTGGTGGTCTGCTCCGACTCCCCTTTGGACTCCGTGATCTCCTCGTGATATTATTGACGATGTCTTTTGTTTCGTCCAATTCCGAGAATATTTCCTTAATAGATTTTCTGAAACCAAAAACAGCAGAAAACAGGGAACTGGCACTGTGGCATCTTGTTAATAGGTTAGTCCCAGAAAATGCATAAAAATGATATGAAGTGTAACCAAAACATGTAGCAATTGATATAATATCAGCATGGAACATCAAAAATTATAGATACGTATGAGACGTATCATCTCTCCACTTTATGCTATCATGTTTAGATCTTGTGAGCTGCCTATCATGATCAAGATCATCTTATTGTAATGCTACATGTTGTGTTTGCTAGGATCCGATGAATATTGAATACTATGTCAAGTTGATTATCAATCTATCTTATATGTTATTTATGATCTTGCATGTTTTCCATTACTACTAGATGCTTTGGCCAAGTAGATGCTTGTAACTCCAAGAGTTAGTATTTATGCTAGATAGTGGGTTCATGCCTCCGGTAATCTGGGAGAGTGACAGCAACTTCTAAGATTGTGGATGTGCTGTTGCCACTAGGGATAAAATAACCGATGCTTAGCTTAAGGGTGCGCCGTTAGGTCTAATGCATTTGTTTATATTACGCACATTACTTAATGCGATTATCCGTTGTTTGCAACTTAATACCAACGGGGAATTTGGTATGACAATCTGGAGGTGGATTATTAGTCATAGACGCTGTTGGATAACGGTCTATGTATTTTGTCGTAATGCCCACATGAGTATCATAGTAATCATCATGTCATATATATGCATTGTCTTGCGCTCAATATTTTGTCAATTGCCCAGCTGTAATTTGTTCACCCAGGATGTTAGTTATCTTTTATGGAGAGACACCACTAGTGAACTGTGGACCCTGGTCCATTCTTTTACACTGATAATACAACCAACTGCAATCATTGTTCCTTTTCATTCTCTGCAATTAAACGCTATTTTCCACACCATATGTTTAATCCTTTGTTTTCAGTAAGCCAGGAAGATTGACACCCTTCCTGTTTCGTTGGGGCAAATTAGTTTGATTGTGTTGTGTGCAGGTTCCACGTCAACAACCGAACTCCCTTCCACACGCAAGTACTTTTCTGGCACCGTTGATAACCTTCAGAAGTGCTTCTTGCTCCTACTGGATCTGATAACCTTGGTATCTTACTGAGGTAAACTTGCTGCTGCACTGCTTCATACCTTCCTCTTGGGGTCTCCCAACGAACGTGTGTCCCACGTCATCACCCGTCCATCATTGTAGTCTCTTGCCGGCACGTTATTTTTTGTCATGTAACAATGGGTACATAGATTTAGATTCCACATGAAGTTAAAAATTTACTTTGATCGTACATTGTTTCAGCATTTTAATCAATCAACAATTTACTTCAAATCATTTCACAAATGAATTGCACCACAAACTCTAGCCAACGGGTCATTATTCCTCCTTGCAACATCATCATAAACTCAATACTTTATGCTGATTATTTGATTTGCGTGATCTAACACACTTCCTACTAAACCCACTCTACAACCCAATAATTATATGATTATACTCACTTGTGTTTGTTGTGTCATGGAACATGACTGCACAGCTATGAAAAACATTGTTTTGGCATTTTCATCACTCATATATTTATCTACATTGATGCATCTAAAATGCATACATGAACTTTGCATTATTTTACTTATATTCCAGTCATATTTGCATCATATAAGGGTTATATCACTGTTTTATAATGATTTTGGGAATATTTGGTATGTTTCCTATTTTTTATGGAATTAACCCTACACAGGCAGAAAACCCTATTTCTATATTTTAATGTTTCAGTGATCCAAACGACGTCCAAATGACCTGGAAATTTACGAGCATCAGTTTTTGGAAGGAACAAAGCGTGGGAGCGAAGGAAGCAAACAAGCGGAGGCCCGAGGGCCCAGATGAGTGGGCCCACGCGGCCCATGTACTGGCCGCGTGGGACCCCCTTTTGGGTCTCGGAGCTCCGTTGTCGTTGATCTTTCCTCCACCGACTCCGTCTTGACCTAAAACCGCCTATAAAAATAGTCCCCCGACGTTCTCTGGAAGGAGCGCCGTAGAAACACAGAAACACCGAAACAGAGACCTGGAGTTGCAGATTGGAGGGGGAAAACTCCGGCGGGGCGCTGCCGGCATGGTCTCCATCTTCTCCAACGACTTCTCCACCGTCTCCATGATGAAGAGAGAGTAGTCCACCTCTGGACTATGGGTTTGTGGAAGTAACTTATGTATCTCTCTCTCTCTTGAGCTTCACTAATTAGTACCGTATGGGCTGCTGAACATGATTACGGTCATCTATGTAATACCTTTGTGGTGGATCTTTTTATGAGTTAATATATGTTTGGGATTGCAATGGTTTTGTTTCAGTTATGAAAGTAGATGCATATTATGTACCCCGTTCTTATTTACTTGTCATGATCAAACATGTTTATGAGAGCGTGTGAGGGGGAACGTGTGCATTAGTTGGAATAACGGGGGATGGCTAGTGCAGTGAACGTGAGAGAAAGTTCTGCGATCCACTTGGGTGTTTTACCTTACTTTGTTTCCTCACTAGGGATAAAAAAAATACCATGCTACCGGAGATGTGGGTGTGACCATTGCCACTTCCTCCATGACTAGATCTAGCATGTTCTTATTTTAACTTCATATCATGATACTTATTGCTATACTCTGAGTTATCTTAATTACTGAGATGTTATGATTTAGTTTGCATCTTGGTGGAGTATAAGAGAGACTAATAACCAAAAGGTCTCTATGTTAGGACATGATGCCCATATAATTATAACTTGTCATTAAACTGTTGTGTTTCAATCTCATATGTCAACTCTACTGTTCCATTGTCTACCACTTTATTAAAGAGAGAGTGCATTTGTGAAACCATGAACCCCGGTCCATTTTTAATCATAAGAAACACCTTTCCAAAAACTTTTACCACTTTTCCATTTTCTGCCATTTAAAAATCCGAAAATACAAAAACACTTTTACATCTTGCATTCATCATATAAAACCCGAAAATATCTTTTATCATTGCTACCACCATCCTTGCATATTTATTTACCACCATTGCATATTTATTTCTTGTTTGCATTGCATATTATCTTGATAACATTCTCACACCTTGTGCTTGACAACCACTAGGTGAGGTTGAGGAGCAAAACATTTACTTTGTTTTGTAGGTAACCAAAAGAAGGATAGGAAAGATAAATCTTCACTACTGATTCCCCGAGAGTTCGATATTAAACCCTCGAGTCACCCCTCGTGGGGAAAACACGTCTTCCACTTACTACACACTCTACACTTGGAGTCTCAACCTAACCCATTTACTTTTCAGGCAGGTAACTACGTGAAGGGCCATCATACATGTATGCAAGTTCTAGTTGTGTATCAAATTAAATTTTAAGAATAAAAACCAAATAAAATTCCTCAAAAAAATACCAAACATAAACTCACAGTTATAATAATACATCATAGGAAAACCATACGAAGTCATTAGACACGATTCATTTCAAAAGTTTATACTCAAAGCATTTATTTCATTTCGTGTTGATTATGATTATAGAAAAAATATTTTGATTTCTAATTTTCAAAAGTAAAAATATTGAATCTATAGAATATTTATAAGAATATTATTTTATAATAACTCTAGAATTAGTTCCAGGGAAAATTTTAGCATGTGACATTTGTAATAGAAGTTCAATAGTATCGATGACCTAACGTGAGAACAACCCATCTTTCATAGTTCGACATAATTCTTCAAACTACAATCATTTTTTGATGTTTATATACCATGTTGAAGTAAATTTGTCAAGTCTTTCATAGTATATCTTTACGAAGATGCATTGTTTGTACAATTATCATGATCTATTGACCAGGAGTTTCTTCAAGTACCACTATGAAAATCTATTGGATCGTAATTCGTTCAAACACAATTACTCGTGGTATATTCTTTCAGTGAAGGGCTATTATCATCCCCGTGAGAATACGTGTTGACTCAGACCTGTGTATATCATTAAACCGGTAATTTTAGTGTAAGGGATGTTTCCATAGATAGTGTGATTAATGTTGTGACTTCATTAATATTAAAATTCCATGACTCCAAACTCCGGACTTCCACAAACGTTTTGTGAGAGTGGTGGTCCGATGGCAGTCAAAAAAGTCATTTATGTGTACTCAATTGTAGAAACAATGTACCCATCCATTCACAATTACCCTGCGTTAGGGGTTTAGTCAAAATCATACCATATAAAGTTTGACCAAATATATGGAAAAATTAACATTTAAAATCTCAAATCATTATCGTTAGAATAATCCTAAACTATATCTTCAAATTAGACAAAAATGTTTTATGAATGTTGATATTTATTGCTATATCTACGGTCAATATTTACAGATATTGCCTTTGACTAAATTCATAGCGTAGGCTAAATAAAACAAAGTCGAGAAAATACGTACTGATTATTTAATTTTTTTGAACTGGTCATATCCTAACAGCTCCTAAATACCCTTGGACACCACGTTGCAGGATTTTTTTTTTCTTGCAGCTAGCTAGCCACGTACGGCTGTGTCATCACGATTAAGAAAAAGAAATCGTTTGCTCACGGCCATCACGTACCGGCCAAGGTCTCATTCACGGCTGGTGTTTTAATCAGACGTGTCAAATATGTGTCACTACTAAATATCAGCCGTGTGAAATATGTTACTTAACTACTAATTTGGCTTAAAATCTCAACCATATATTTTTTATCTAACTGCTAAAATTAATTTAGATGATGTGGATTAACGTGGTGTCTCCGTTAGACTCCCTTATTTTGCTTTTAGTATATAATATAGATTTCCGGTCCTTCGTCAGTGTGATGAGATACCGATGATGGGCGTATGGGGTGTCCCATGAATCTCCTGGGATCCCGCACGTTTCTCGTGTTCATCTGTGTGATTAGATTTTTAACTCTTTTGATTTACAGTTTGATGCTTGCTACTGATCTCTTGGGTTCTTTAGCACGACAGTTTTCCGTTTGTTTACTATGACAAATTTTGTGGTTAAAAAAATAGGCCAACCATACGCTCGAACATAATTGCATGGACGAAAAATTCTCCAACTCATATGTCACGCAACGCCAATCTCATATACCGCCTGTCAGCGGGAAATCCTGGTCGTGGACGCCCACAATTTGGCATTGGCGTTGCGTGACATGAGTTTCAGGGGGGGAGTTCTTTTCTCTTCGTCTCTCTCGAACCTCCTCCCACCGTTCTTGAGAGTCCACCGGGAAACGCTAGATCCGGCCTCTCTCGCCGCCGGCGCTCGCGCTGGATGGTGTAGAGACGGGCTGGGGTGTCTCCCCTCTCTGTACAGAGTAGTATTAGGTTGTTTTAGCTGTTGGTTTGAGTTTGGCTTTATGCCGGAGTTTGGCTTTATGCCGGTAGCTTGGAGTGTGTCGCCGGAGTTTGCGGGCCGCTTCCGGCGCTCGGCGGCTCTCCTCTTCACCGTGGTGCTCCTTTGGATGGAGCCGGAGGCGGAGAAGAGTGGTGCTGCCGACATCTCCTTGAATAAGCTCGCTGTTTGGGTTCCACATCTCGATCTGGAGATGTGTTGCTGTGCTGGTTCGTTGTGTGCTGCTACTCTTCGGTTCTTTCACAGCCATCAAGGAGATGGAGGAGGGGATTGGAGGAGCGTGGTTCTTCGGCGGCCGGCATGGTGGGGATTTCTAGCTGCTACATCTGGCGGAGTGCATCAACGGTGGCGAAGAAGCGCCGCTGTTATCCATGGTCTTTGGGGCCACTCCGTGCTGTGGTGATGTGTGCATCGCAGCTTTTTCAACCTCCTGGCCGGCGTGCCAATTTGGAGCCCCTTTCGCGACTCTGTGACGACGTACAGCGTCTTCCTGACGTCAAGTGGTTTCGTCCCCGGCGTTGGTGCTGACGGCCGTGGCATTGAGCGCATGCTGATTCGGTGGGGAAGAACCTCAGGGACCCGATTGCGTTCTCTAGCTTTATTTCAAGGTTCTTTCTATAAATTGTCAGGTCCTGGTTGTATTTTCTCTTCTGTTGCGGACCATGATGTAACTTTTTACCCACCGATGAAATATAGCAACTAGGTCCTTCGGGACCTGCCTCTTGTTTCAAAAAAAAAAAGAGTTTCAGAGTTATCAGTTTTTGCTTCTATACGCGTCCACGGGAGTGTTCTACATGCAGGCACATTTTGACCGACATCTTATTTTACTACACGCATGTTACACATTCAAACACGCTTTCCTCAGTCCCAGCTCTCCTTGAAGCCTCTGACCCAAATTTGACGACGCATACTCTTTTCCGCACGCAGCACGCGCCCCGTATAAAAACAGCCGCGCGCGCTCCTCGCTCGCACACAAACAACGCGCAGCAACAGAGATCACTTCCTAATTAAAACATGTCGCGCGCCACGCTCCTCGTCGTCTCGCTCCTCCTCTGCGCCGCCGGTGCGGCCACGGCAGCCACCGTGCCGAGGTTCCGCGAGGCCCCTCACTTCACCAACTCGGCGTCGGCACGGGCGCGGTGCCCGCCGCCGCTGCCGCCTTCCTCCGGCGCGGACGCGGCGTGCTCGCCGAACGCGGCCGTGCACGTGGCCATGACCCTCGACGCATCCTACCTGCGGGGCACCATGGCCGCGGTGCTCTCCGTCCTGCGCCACGCCTCCTGCCCGGAGTCCATCCACTTCCACTTCCTCGCCGCCGCGGGGTCCCCGTCCATGACCGCCGAGCTCGCGGCCGCCGTGCGGGGCTCCTTCCCGTCGCTCGCCTTCCGCGTCTACCCGTTCGACGAGTCCCGCGTGGCGGGCCTCATCTCCGCCTCCGTCCGCGGCGCGCTCGACCGGCCGCTCAACTACGCGCGCTCCTACCTCGCCTCCACGCTCCCGGCCTGCGTCCGCCGCGTCGTGTACCTCGACTCCGACGTCGTCCTCACCGACGACGTCGCCGCGCTCGCCGCCACCCCGCTCCCTGGGGACGCCGCGGTGGCGGCCCCCGAGTACTGCGGCGCCAACTTCACGTCCTACTTCACGCCGGGGTTCTGGGCCAGCCCGGCGCTCTCGTCCACCTTCCGCGGCCGCCGCGCCTGCTACTTCAACACGGGCGTCATGGTGCTCGACCTGCCCCGGTGGCGCAAGGCGGGCTACACGGCGCAGATCGAGGGGTGGATGGAGCTGCAGAAGCGGGTGCGCATCTACGAGCTCGGCTCGCTGCCGCCGTTCCTGCTCGTGTTCGCCGGCAGGATCGCGGCCGTGGAACACCGGTGGAACCAGCACGGCCTCGGCGGGGACAACTACCGCGGACTCTGCCGCGGCCTGCACGCCGGCCCCGTCAGCCTGCTGCACTGGAGCGGCAAGGGGAAGCCCTGGGACCGGCTCGACGCCGGCCGGCCGTGCCCGCTGGACGCGGTCTGGGCCAAATACGACCTGCTACGGCGGACGCCGGGATCGACAGCTTGTGATCGCGTTCGATCGACCTAGTGCCCGTTTTCTTTATCAGTTCAATTATTTTTAGGATTTATTTAGGAGAGGATGGGTCTGTTCTTTGTTGATGTTGACACACTAGACTGTTTTTGACAGAGGACGGGCAATATAAATGGATTGTTGGTTACTTTCTCTAATTATCAATAACCCAAAATTCCTGAACATTTGGACTGTGATCAAAACCACACCTGGAAACTAATCTGATAACCCAAGGATATCACTTGGAAACCCAAATTACACAAAACCCAGCTGAAGACTAGTCTTACAACCCCCAAAATAAAACTTATGAGTAGAAACTAGCACAACTCAATCGGTTCCTTCGTTTCTTTCAGAGAGATTTAGCTGAAAGCGGCGCCAAATTAAAGGAGTTGCCGTAGCCTGAAGCTGATCCAGATACTGTATGTACTGTATGCGACTTTGCCCACCCACCTGATTGTTACGCGTAGCGGTGTAGTGTTGGTAACATTCCTACGACGACCAAGATGACATTCGGCCGTTCAGCCTGCACTTTTGGTACCACCGGAGCGCCCCCTTTTCAAATTACAGTGTCACCTCCACTCCAGTTGTGAATTCCTCCCCCTCTTTTGCTTTTGCTATTGCTTTTCCCTTTGCCGAAAACATCTGCTACAGGTAGACTTGTACGAAGATGGCCTTATTATAAATTTAGCACTCAAATTCGTCTTAGGATAACTTTTGTAAATGAAAAGGGAATCCTCTCCGGTTCAGTTTCATAAATGATACCATAATTAAGCACCAGAATTCCTAAACAGTTGGACTGTGTTCAAAATCACACCAGAAAACTAAACTGATAACACAAAAAAATGTCACTTGGAACATAGCAGAACACTAATCTGATAACCCACTTAGAAAATAACACAACAAGATCGGTTTCTTTGTTGTTAGATCAGGGCTCGTGTGTTGTTTTAGACTATTGACTTTTTCCTTTGAACTAGCTGAAAACGGCGCCAAACGGGGTTGCAGTGCTGAAGCTTATCCGGAGATTGTAAGGTATATACAACTTGCCCACCCACCTGATTGTTAGTACGCGTAATAGTGTAGTGCTCGTAACAATCCTACGACGACCGGATCGACCTTGTCGGGTGACATTCGGCCGTTCAGCCCGCACTTTTACGACAGTTAGACTTGTACCAATCTGGCCTTGTAAATTCCTGCTCAAATTCGTCATAAGATACCTGATCCATTATCCATTTCTTCATCTGCTTGTATCCCTCCATGATCTCAGTTGGCCTGAGCTTCCTTGGCGCGCGCTCTCTCTCTCTGTGAATGGATTCAGACTTCTCCTAGAGAAATAAGAAAAACAGTAACTCAAAGAAAAAACAAATTTTAAGTATGCGCTGGACTGAAGGGAAGAGAGAAGATTGCAATCTAAGAAAAAATCCAGCTTTTACCTTTTAGACCTTATGATTGCATCAAAGGAATCTCATAAAACAGGTTGCGTTGTAGAGCAAAACAAACATATAGTCTAACCTCAAGGAAAAATATGTTTTGAAAGTTTCGACGCCGTTGCATCTATCTTTTTTCCTTCCCTCTAATGAAGTAAAGGGCGTGCTACGTCTCGGAATTTATTTCACTCTTATGGAACATCATCGCAACTTTTTCCGTACAACCACTTAAAAGATAACTAGAAATTGTTGCAACATCCGGAATACACGGACATGCAACAATTTGTGTGTTTTTGCAAATAGTTTTCAACTTGATATCATTGTATCCCTTAGTAAATATAGTTTCAACTTACATTATTGTAGTATCATTTATTCCTCCGAACATGGTCACAATGTTGTTTTGAGAAAAACTAATATACACTATATTTTTGACAGAAAAAGGAGTAATCAGCTACATCAGCTCACACAACGAGGTCATAGTGACTATGGCTGCCAGATGAGGCCAATTTCAGCGTTTCATATCAACCTCAGAGCATGCTAGCACGTACTACTTCCGATCCATAATAAGTGCGACAGTTATAACTACCACAGTTCAAAACTGCGACTTTAATTTTTAATCGATGGGAGTAACTTTAGAATATATTGTAGTATGAAGTAATATTTTGGACAACGAAATAGCATTTACGCCCGCAGCTTCAAAACTAATCTCTTCAATATTGTCTTATAATATTTTAGAAAGTTGACTCCCAAAGTTGTGACTATGTCAGTGTCCAAAGTATTAGTATTAGTCCCTCCGTCCCACAATATGAAATGTTTTGGCAAACTGATTTAGCTTGCCAAAACGTTTTATATTGTGGAAAAGAGGGGTACAAACTTTGAAAAGTAAAACTCAACAAAGCTAAAAATATTAAGGATTTTTTTAGATAAATATGTGCATATATGTTTCCAAACTTTCCAATCTAGAGTATGTTTTTGAATACCTTGCTAATTTAATTTATATTTTCCATACAGAACATTTTAGATTTAGTGACATGATATTAAGGTGGAAAATGTGCGAGGGGTGGGAGAAAATCCAAACTCTGTTGGAGCGGGAGATAATATCATCAATGTTATAACCATAAAAGCGTCACCTCAGAGTTCCGGACCGTGATTTCCTTGTGGGGGTTGTGTCTTTGTGTGGTGTTGCTTTCTTCTCAGTGATGCTGGAAGTCAACACGGTGGCCTGAGATGATTGTTGCGAGGCGAGGCAACAACCTCGTAGTGTGGTGGAATGGCGATCCTATATATAGCATGATCGTTACTCTTCGTCATGGGCAGATCCATGATTGAACTAATCCCCTGGCCAAATTTTTATGTGGTGTTATACTTAGACTAAGTGATAGGATAAATTAACCAATTTGACAAATATATAGGCAGGAAAAAATCCTACACCCTGGGCCATGACCCCTGTTGCTAGTGGTGTGGATCCGGCGCCCTTGCTCTTCGTGGCAGGGGTGGCGAATTGGTTCCATGAGGTGGTGAGTTGGTCTGCCCGGACACAATGATTTGGCTGGTCTTATTTGGCTGGTAGGTCGAGGTGGCTACCCCATATATTGGCGCGACAGTCGAGGTATGCGGGCGGCTGCTCTTTGCAGCTAAGTCTAGGAAGCGTTCAGGTGGCCAGACAATGTGGCGAGTGTGTAAGCAGGGGATATCATTGCGGTGGCCCTAGAGTTGTTGGGTGTCGAGATGCGGCCATGGGTTGTTACGGTTTTTTGATTGTCGCATGTTGCAAAAGGCATGAGGTTCTAGAGGCGTGTTTCACCTCCTACATTTGTTTTTTTAGGGTGACCTCCTACATTGTTGTGTGCTCCAAGTCTGCTCCATCCATAGGGACTTTGTGCCATTTGTATCTAGTTTTCGCCCAGGGTCCCCTATTAAACATGGCAGTAGACATGGAATTAAAACTCGAAACTCGCAAGTTAAACGAGTAACTCGCAACTCGACTCGATAGAAAATAGACCATCACATACGACGAAGATTGGCTATGGGAAAACCTTGACCTAGACAGACAGCCGCGATAGCTTCATCAGATCAGGCTAATTGCATTGTCGGCTTGTCGTTAAAAAAGAAAAGGAAGAACTTCAGATTTTTATTATTTGAAAAAAAACTTAATCCGAGGGAATACATATCGGCGAACAAGCCCATGAACTCCACGGTCTAATAGACCATCTGCTCCACCAGCCCAAAAGCCTCTAACAGTCGAGCGGCCCAGACAGCCTCATGACGCGAGACGGCGCCGATCAGCGTCAGGCCCCTCGTCGCCTCCCTCACAGGGCCACGCCGCCACGGCTCCACTCGCACCACCACCGCCGCTGCCGACGCCATGGATCCCAGGCTGCTGCCTACATTCGACCACCGCCGCCGCCGCCGCCGCCTCACACACCGTCATCCTACTCCGGCGATCCGACGACTCTACCCCACCCGTCAGCCATCGTTCGAATCGAAGGTTGTTCCGTCTCTGTGTACGACGATTTTGCGTATCAGGACGTGTCATCAATCATGGCTGCCTTTTGTCGAGAGGTGGACGTGCGCACGGGAATATCTGGGCGGACTGAAATATCTGGTGCCACTGCCACTGTTTACTGCCGTCGGTTTCCCAGCATTTGGCCACAGACGCAGGCTTGTCCTCTTCCGCGGCGAGGAGTGGCCACCCGTGCTCTATCCTCCCCTCTCCGGCCCCGGCCTAGCCCGGCGATCGCCTCCACCCTATAAAAATCTCCCACTAGCTCTACTGGCCAGGTGTGCACTGCCATCCCCCTCTCTCCCGCAAACGCTTTCGCCTCCAAACGCCTCCCGCGGGATCCGCCGTTTCTCAGGTGAGCGACCTCCGTTCCTCTACTGACCGGATCGAGTCCATCGTGCTTGCTGCTCTAGGTTTAGACGTCATGCTCTGTTTTCGGGTCGGAATTTGTAGGAATTGTTTCCAGTGTTCGCCGGCTTGGGGTCGCAGTTGTGCTGCAATAATCCATTTTGTGCAATTAGTTCAGTTTTGTCGTCAGAATTGGGCCTCATAGTTCAGTATACTGCGATTTTGTCATGTGTAAACGTGGAGATCAGTGTAGTAGTTGCAGAAACGCATACCGAACTGACAGTAGGACTTGTATGGCCTAGACTTCCAGATGCAGTTAGCCTCTTGTAATAATGTTAAAAAATTACGACAACAAAGTGTCATTATCGTAGCTGCCAGATATTGTAGTTCAATAATAAAAGAAGTATACTGCCTGCACTTTTCTGCAGTTGCAGATATAAATTATGCATGTTCTTGTCTAAAGCAAGATCAACTGTCTACAGCCACTAATCTGTAACCTTAAACAGGAAATGGCTGCGTTGCAACCCTCGTTCTCGTCGACGGCGATGGCTATGAACAATAGCTGCAACACCATGAAGTTTCCCAAAACTGCACTTCTGCCTGGTTTCGGTGGTATCTCGCGTGCTCAAGATGTGCAGGACAGGAATGCTAGCCTCACCTGTTCAAGGCCCAAGGCTGCTTCAGTGACTGACCAGTCAGTAGCTGAACCAGCAAAGCCCAGGCAGAAGAAACAGACGGTTGATCCTGCTGCTCCAGAGTTTCTGCCGCTCCCAGCATTTGAAGAATGCTTCCCACGGAGCACCAAAGAGTCCAGGCATGCTTTCTGTTTTCGCTTCACTCGAGCCACTATGATCCGATTTCCAGCATGATTTATGTTCCGGTATATTGATTATGCCTTATATGTTTTTTGGTTCTGTTCTGCAGTGAAATTGTTCACGAGGAATCTGGTCATTCCCTCAAGGTTCCATTTCGGAGAATTCATTTGACTGGAGACAGTGGGCACTTTGATACATATGACACCAGTGGTCCACAGAAGATAAGCCCAAGGCTTGGTAACTCACTGACCCAATCTTTCTTGCCATGTTTTTGTCTTAAGCCATTTAAACGGATTTTACTCTTTAAGTAACATCTAGATTTGAATAGAAACATCGACGGTGTGCTCACTCTGATGCAACTGTGCAGTTGTGCTTACTGTTGGTTCTTTGCTCTGATCTGCTGGGGATAAGTTCATTCTAGATGGTTTCAGGCTTTCGGCAGCAGTTGAATGGTATCCACTGACCGGTTTTGAGTTGAGGGTTGATTAGGACTAGGAATAGTTGAAGAGGCAAACTAGACTTATCCCATTTTATGGTCATACATCGGATATCTCTCTGGAAATTTATGTGATAATTTTAGTTGTAATTCATACTGTGCCATCCTAAAGTCTAACCAGCTGAGTCCTGGTGCTTTGCTAAGGATTAAATAATCATATTACCCTAGTTAACACATCAAGTCATCGTCACCGGGCTCAATCTTCTCCCCGTTGTCCTCATCGCTTGGTCGGAGATGTTTCAGTACCTTAGCTTTTTTTTGTAGATATTTTTTCGTGGGATGGAAGCGGTGAATGGACTGCCACCTCCAACTTTTACAGTAGTAAAGATAAAAATGGACTTAATTAGAAAAACAGAAACGTTGGCAGAGCACAAGATTATGGTCGTCGAGGTCTTGAATTGTCCTTCAGGAAAAAATTATCCAACCCTATCACCTCTTGTTTAAAGTGCTCTAGAAGAAAAGAGGAATGTTAGATGATTGGTTTCCTGGGGAATTTGATATATATTTGCATCAAAAAGTTAGATTTCATCATAATAGCAATATAGTTCTTTTGATTGTCTAAAATAAATGAAATTACTTTTTGTTGCCCCAAACGTAAATAGAAGACATACAAGTTTTTTTTAGTAAGTCTTCATTAAAAATTTACAGGACTCCCAAAGATAAGGAAGGAATGGATTGACAGGAGGGAGAAGTTGGGTAGTCGTCGATACACGCAAATGTACTATGCTAAGCAGGGAATCATCACAGAGGAGATGTTGTACTGTGCCAAACGTGAGAACCTCACTCCTGAATTTGTCCGGTCTGAGGTCGCCCGTGGGCGAGCCATTATTCCTTCCAACAAGAGGCACCTGGAATTGGAACCCATGATTGTTGGAAAAAACTTCCTGGTAAAGATCAATGCAAACATTGGAAACTCAGCTGTTGTGAGCTCTATTGAGGAGGAAGTCCACAAGCTCCAGTGGGCCACAATGTGGGGAGCTGATACTGTCATGGACCTTTCAACAGGGCGCCATATCCATGAGACCCGGGAATGGATCATTCGTAACTCTTCAGTTCCTATTGGAACTGTTCCTGTTTACCAAGCACTTGAGAAAGTTAATGGTATTGCAGAAGATCTGAGCTGGGAAGTCTTTAGAGACACTTTAATTGAACAAGCTGAGCAGGGTGTTGATTATTTCACCATCCATGCTGGTGTATTGCTTCGTTATATTCCTCTTACAGCAAAAAGAATGACTGGCATAGTTTCACGTGGTGGATCGATCCATGCAAAATGGTGCTTAACATATCACAAGGAGAACTTTGCTTATGAGCATTGGGATGACATTCTTGACATATGCAATCAGTATGATGTGGCATTATCAATTGGTGATGGTTTAAGGCCTGGTTCTATTTATGATGCAAATGACAGTGCTCAGTTTGCAGAATTGCTGACTCAAGGGGAGCTAACACGCCGAGCATGGGAGAAAGATGTGCAGGTGAGAATAATATGAGTAAAGTTTAACCAAATAGAGTTATTTCCTTTGTAATATAAACATGTTTGAATACAATGTTTTATGTGTGTTTATATTCCAGAGATCAATTACAATGTTCTGAATAAACTTTGATTATGTGATCAAACTTTGATATAAATTCTATGGAAATAGTTCAAGTAACTCGCAATAGGTACAAACAGCATTTTATTTTGCACTAAAATTGAATATGGTTGCCTGGTCGGCAGATAGCATATTGAGCATAAAAGACACAATTTTAAATAGGACATACATTAGCTGTTTTTCATCTGATTATTTTTGCACCCATGACTAATGTGTAACATTGTCACTTATTTGGAACCGTGTATGGCAATGATATTCATTTATTGTGCATTGTAGCTTAATAAGCCTACCTCGCAATTAGTTGTCGAAAGCCAACAAGTGAGAAAATTAAAGATCGCTTTTTCAAACTCTTGATTTGCAAAGTTCCGTAAATGGTAAATCATTTTACTTTCCATAGTGGCTCAGTAGTTGAACTTGGAACTTTATTGCGCTCTGAATGATGAATTGTTTCTATCTGCTATGTATTTTAGTCTTTCTGATATTCCATAACATGTAGGTGATGAATGAAGGTCCAGGGCATATTCCAATGCATAAAATTCCTGAAAACATGCAGAAACAGCTGGAGTGGTGCAATGAAGCACCTTTCTATACATTGGGTCCATTGACAACTGATATTGCACCTGGTTATGATCACATCACATCAGCCATTGGTGCTGCCAACATTGGGGCTCTTGGCACTGCACTTCTTTGTTATGTAACACCAAAGGAGCACCTTGGGTTGCCTAACCGTGATGATGTTAAGACAGGCGTTATATCCTATAAAATCGCTGCTCATGCTGCTGATTTGGCAAAGAGTCACCCCTACGCACAAGCATGGGATGATGCACTCAGCAAGGCAAGGTTTGAGTTTAGATGGTTGGACCAATTTGCTTTATCTCTGGATCCAGTGACTGCTATGTCTTTCCATGATGAAACATTACCATCTGATGGTGCCAAAGTAGCACATTTCTGCTCGATGTGTGGCCCCAAGTTTTGTTCAATGAAAATCACAGAGGATATTAGGAAGTATGCTGATGAACATGGTTACGGGACAGTAGAGGAAGCTGTGAGGCAAGGAATGAGTGATATGAGTGCTGAATTTACGGCTGCAAGGAAAACAATTAGTGGCGAACAACATGGTGAAGCTGGCGGGGAAATCTATGTTCCAGAAAGCTACCTAGCTAAAAAATAAGGTCAGTTTGTTCTGTATATGATGTATAGATAGGCGTGCGAGAAAACACACATGAAGCTTTTATTTCTTTGAAATACTATACATTATAATGAGACTTAAACCATATCGGTAATCGATTAACATGATTTTTTCACAAAATAAAGCACACTTCAAATTTTGAGCCACATATGTTTTTCTTTCTTTCAGATAATTTTTGTAATCATCAATAATCCATTTTTACCTCATCTTTTTGTTCATAATTATATTTCATGATATGCTCAATCAAGTTGCCATGTCGTACAATGTGGTTAATTTCTTTTCCACTGAATGTGAAAATTTTCCCGCACTGAGCAAACTTTATCTTTCGTAAAAAGACAGGAATTAAACCAACAGTGTGATGGTATTGTTGTAAAGAAGCATACATTCAGTAGCCCGATTAATGTGGTCAAATGATCCATTCATTAGTTTCGGAGCAACTACATGCAGGAGTACTTTGACATCATAATGCAATTATCTTTAAGTGGCTTATCCCTTGTTTCTGTTGGTATGAACTTCTACTTGTATTTTTAGGGCAGTTAACAAACGATTTTGAATTCTATGTCGTACCGTTGTAAATACGCACGTTTTTTATCTCTCTCATATATTTTCTCATAATACGGAAATACAAACTTTGTGCAGATCTCCCTGGCAGCCATCTGTTCCAGGTGATGCAGATCTGATGGCTAGGCTGTTTGTCAGCAGCACTTCTACCATCCTTTGTTAGGAGGTGGGAGGTGGTAAGCAGGATATATGCCTCAATAAAGCTGGTGTTGCTTAGCTTCAGTTTTTTAATGTCGTTATGGGTTGTAATAAAGAAAACTATATTGTGCTATGTTATATTCCCTTTTCGTATCATTATGAGATTGTTAGTGATGAAAGTTGCACCAGGGGTGCCTGTATTCTCAACAATCTGAAGGGCTCTTGGCCTGGATTGTTGTGATATGGGCTGAGAAAGTCCCTTTGAACCTGAACAGGATAATGCCTGCGTAGGGAGTGTGCATTTCTATTTTTCATGTTTCCCAGGACACACTCAACCCTCAACCTTGCGGAAATCGAGGGACCAAATTTTCCTAAATGTGTGGAGCGCACCAACTGGATATGCATGTTTCTTACCTCGGAGTTACATGGTAATGTACATGATTTCTTGAACCAGTTTGCATATTGGCATTTCTCCAGGAAACAAACATAGGTATTCACATTGGCATGCATGTAATTTACTCGTGTGTGACCAATGGAGTCAAACTTCAGTTCGCCCGTTACATCTTGCAAATCATTCCCCTGTCCTATATAATCTACTTTTATACCCATCCTGCTACCCAGCTACATCTTTCTATACTATAAGTATAAAAAACGTGACTGGACTGACTGTCCAACAGACTGGAACTTTTAGGTGCATTCCGACTGTCAATTGAGAACAAAAGTACTAATAAAATTCATTGTCAATTGATTATCTGAGTATCTATTGAGAATGATTTTGTAAAAAATCTAAGATACGATTTATTATCAACTATGTTATGGTTCTTCCTATTGGAATTATAATGTAGCAAGTGCATCATATGTTCAACACACCAATTTACCTCCATAGACAGTTAATTTCATGTTAATCTTTCATGCATAACTGTATGTACATTCTAGAATTTGTCGGAAATATTTTAATGCTGGAATGGTTGATTACCACAATCCCCTCCCGTACGGCATTTCATACTTGATTAGTTCACGACTACAGTTAAGCATACTAGAGAAATACACACCTATCAGCCATACAAGTGTGGCCAAAAACTTGCATAATTTTGTTGTAGGTATCAACTATAACCGTAGAGCCTCATAATCTTATCCTTTCAGACATATTTTGTATCAATGAAGCGCATAACCTTATTTCTACCTTCCGTCGTTTAGGCACATGTTTCTTAGTCGACTTTCTACTTGCCACTCTACCTTTTGATTCATGACCCAAATACCATTTGTTTAGACGAATCGTTGAGATATATGGGTGAAATATGTCAGAAAAAATGCTAATGGCTGGGGTCTTCTGAGCTTCGCTCCTGTTCTGATTGCACTCCCACGGTGTTGAACGTTTAATGTGACATTTCGTCTCTTAAGTAGGAGTACCACACTTCTGTTCACTGTATAAAGAGATTCCTTGCAAGTTCAGATTTTAATTGAGATACAATTGCTTGTCTAATATATGCTGATATATGTCTTACTTCGCTGTGGCACAAGGACATGATGCTTCATTGATTTGTCTACTTTATGATGCTTTATGTTTTGCTTCCATCAAACTTTATATGTGAAAATAACATGAACAAATTTCAGAATTTGCGTGCCTGGCCTGAAATCATATACAACTTTGGTTCCGCATATAATATGCCTGTGTTGACATATCCAAGCACTGCTCTTAAATGTTGCCTTGTTGAAATGGAAAAGGATAACACTTCTACGTGCCTCAAAGCCTAGGCCGGAACATAAGGAGTAGGTTTAGTAGTATTTATGTATTGCGTTGGCCTTAAGTTATAAACAGATCTGGTTACATAAATACAAATTACAGAATTTGCACGCTTGCCATAAAAGGTCTTTTGCGGCACTTCCCTAAGAGCCAAGCTTGCTAAATGCAGTGGAAAAACTTTTCGCAATGCCCTTTTATGGCAGTCGATAAACGGTCATGGAAAGTGTTTCCTTGATGCTAAGCCATCTAGCATCGCACTTATAAGCGCCCTCTATGCCCTACTATGTTGTAGGATACGTCGTTTTTTGTTTAAGAAGATACCTGTCCATGTAACCGTATTTGACAAAGACTAATGAGTAATGACTCTCCACTTCGCAACAAGTTTGTACAGTGGCTTCTAGGAAATTCGGAAATATTTAAGCAACTTTAGATCATCTGATGTGTGTGGTACCTCGGGCTAGAATTGAAGACGGATGGGCAGTCCGCAAATGCTTGATGCCTCGATCGCTGTCGGATCGTGACATGTTGTTTGGTTTACTCGCCTCATGGAGAGTGAAAAAACACTGATTATCTTTACTACCCAAGTCCCTTGTATGTTGTTGCAACATGGTCTAGAACACCCCCTTAGTCAACGGTCTCCATATACTTTTCTGAGATGACATACCCTCTTTTGTTATGCCGTAGCAACGCAAGAGTATTTAGCTAGTAATAATTAAAAGACAAACCCAGCGTTAAAATCTCCCACACCAGGTGGGGTCTGGGAAAGGATTATACGAGTCAAGTCTTACCCCTGCAAAGTGCAATGCAGAGAGGCTGAGTCGAATCCAGAATTTCTCGGCACAAGTGGGGAGTACTTCACAACTGCGCCACTCAGCTAGTAATAATTATAATACTATATTCTTTCTTTCTTTCAAAAAATAATAATTAGAATACTACAAAAAATGACGCCATAATGCGAGATTGATGAATCGATTAATTTCTGGCCATGTTTCCTCCTGGCCTCTCACCAGTGTTTAACTCCTGACTTGACGGGCCTTGATACCACGAGTCATGTAGGCTGCCCTGCCCAAAATGCCACAAGGCCATGTCCGAAGAAGGTATAACTTGCTAACGAAATCGCGCCTGCTGCACAATGTGTAAAAAAAAACTTGGCGCACAACTTCTGGTCTTAGCTGAGTACAAACGAAACTGATAGTTATAGGAGGGAGTCGCTAGTAACAATGTTCTAAAATATGAAACGTTTTGGTAGTCCAACGTCTTATTTACTGGAACAGAGGTAGTAGTAAATTATTTTTGCCCTGGAGCCTGTGCAGCCGAGAAGTCCCAACCCGCTCTGCCCGTTGCAATCTCATAATTGGGATGGAGATACACGTTATGTAAGATACATCCATACTGGTGTATTACCTCTATCAACTCTGCTGTCTCGGCGCTGGCTTTCCTGTGGAGTGTATCGCAGGCAGATGTGGGTTAAGTTGCACGATCTGGAGAAGCAGCAAGGCCATTCTATTGCATTCGCGGCACATATGCAGTGTTTCACCGGCCGGTTGTTCCCAAAGCCTCACATCCCCATCTACAGATCTACGGATCTGTCGGCACTAGACTTGGACACCTTACGAGCATAAGCAGGCCGGCGCATCCGCAGAGTACTTGGTTAGTGCTCGACGTCATAGCTAGCTAATGGTATAGCATTGTCACATTGGCTAACTTCATGAGAATGACTAGTCGGAGTTCCCGCCTAGTCTTCGCTGCTAACTTTGTTCTTCATGGCTTTGGTGCCTTCATCTTTGTCTCATTGGAGTTATGATGGTTTTTCTTTTCATTCTTTAGAAGAGAGGGACGTGTTGCTCATGTTCTCTATATCAAGCATATATAGAGGGAAAATTGAAATGAATTCCCATAAGTAAAGTAGGTAACTCGGTTAGATGTCAATCAATGAAAATTGTTGTTCAACAAGTCTTACTCAGCTTGTACGTTCGTTAGTGTCCTGCAAGTTCTGAACTGAGACGGTTAAAATTCAGATATGTAAAAGTGAAAAAATGTTGCACAAGACCAAAAGCAATGTTTCTTATGTAAATATATATATATCGAGCACTACGATAGGATCCTAGCGCCGTCGTCCCTGCCGACCCCTGCTACAGCGGCAGCTAGGCTTGCCTCTCTAAGAGGGATGCAGTTGCGGTGGAACCGAAGGCCCCGACGGTGTGGATGACTGTGAATCGTGGACGCAGAGGTGCAGCAGACAGGGTCCTCGAGAGAACACACATGAAGCTTTTTCTCTTTGAAATACTATACATTATAATAAGACTCCCACCATATCTTGAATCCATTAACATGAGTTTTTCACAAACAGCACAGTTCAACTTTTGAATCACATATGTTTTTGTAACTATAGGTAACCCATTTTGACCTCATTAATTTGATCATAATTACATTATATGATCTGCTCAATCGTTGCTCTATGTTACCATGTCATACAATGTGGCTAATTTCTTTTCCACAGAATGTGAAACTTTTCCAGCACTGAGCAAACTTTATGTTTCTTAAAAAAGCTGTGGATTGGTATTAAATGGTTGTGAAGAAGAAAACATTTAGTAGCACGATTAATGTGGTTAAATAATCTATTCATAATTGCGGAGCAACTACATGCAGGAGAACTTTGACATCATAATGTAATTCTGTTGAAGTGGCTTATTTTACCTTGTTTTCTGTTGGTATGAACTTTTACTTGTAATTTTAGGGCACTTAACAAACCATTTTCAAATGTATGACGAACCGTTGTGAATGCACACGTGTTTTATCTCTTAAATATTTTCACATAATTCGGAAATACAAACTTTGTTGCAGATCTCCTTGGCAGCCGTCTGTTCCAGTGATGCAGATCTGATGGCTAGGCTGTTTGTCAGCAGCACTTCTACCCTCCTTTGTTAGGAGGTGGTAAGCAGGATATGCCTCAATAAAACTGGTGTTGCTTAGCTTCAGTTTTTTAATGTCGTTATGGATTGTAATAAACAAAACTCTATATTGTGCTCTGTATGATATATTCTTTTCTGTATCATTATGGGATTGTTAGTGATGAAAGTTGCGCCAGGGTGCCTGTATTCTCACAATCTGAAGGGGCCCTTGGCCTGGATTGTTGTGATATGGGCTGAGAAAGTCCCTTTGAACCTGAACAGGATAATGCCTGCGTAGGAGTGTGCATTTCTATTTTCATGTTTCCCAGGAGACAACAACCCTTCCGGAAATCGAGGGACCAAATTTTCCTGAATGTGTGGAGCGCGCCAACGACTGGATATGCATGTTTCGTACCCCGGAGGTTACATGGTAATGTACATAATTTCTTGAACCAGTTTGCATATTGACATTTTTCCAGGAGGGAATCATAGGTATTTATCATGGCATACAAGTATTTAGTCATGCGTGTGATAAATGGAGTCAAACTTCAGTGCACCCCGCTACATCTTGCAAAGCATTTACCACGTCGACAATCTACTTTTATACCCATCCTGCTATCCATCTACATCTTTCTATAGTAGAAGTAGAGAAAGAGTGGGTGGACACTGACTGTCCAACAGACTGGAACTTGTAGTGCATTCCGACTGTCAATTGAGAACAAAAGTACTAACAAAATTCATTTTGGCTTGATTATGTGAGTATCTATTGTTAATGATTCTGTAAAACGACCAAGATACAACTATCTTTTGGTTCTCCCCATTGGAATTATCAAATGTAGCAAGTGCATCATATGTTCAACAAAACAATTTACCTCCATAGACAGTTAATTTCATGTTAATGTTTCATGCATAACTGTATATACATGGTAGAATTGGCGTAAACATTTTAGTGCTGGAATGGTTGATGACCACAAATCTCCTCCCATGAGGCATTTCATACTTGTTGTGTTCTCGAATATAGTTAAGCATACTACAGAACACACACCTATCAGCCATACAAGTGTGGCCAAAAACTTGCATAGTTTTTGTACATATGTACTGTAACCACAGAGCCCCATAATCTTTATCCTTTCAAAGTCATTTTTTGTATCGGTGGAGCACACAACTCTATTTTAGCTTCCGTCGTTTAGGCACATGTTTCTTATCGACTTATATTACTTGTCACTCTTACCCTTTGATTCATGACCCAAATACCATTGCTGAGACGAAACGTCGAGATGTATATGGGTGAAACATGTCAGAAAAGGTACTCGTGGCTGGGTCTTCTGAGCTTCACTCCCGTTCTTTTTGTGCTCAACGGTGTTGAACTTCGGATCTTACAGAACTGAATCCACAGCACATTTAAATGTGACGTTTCGTTTCCGAAGTACCACACTTCTGTTCACTGTATAAAGAGATTCCTTACGCGTTCAGATTTTGATTGATACAATTGCCGATCTAATATAGGCCGATATATGTCCCACTTATTTTGCTGTGGAACAACGACATGCTGATTCATCGCTTTATCTACTTTATGTTTTGCGTCGTTCAAACTTCATATGTGAAAATAACATGTACAAGTTTCAGAATTTGCAAGCTTCGCCTGAAATCATATACATCTTTGGGTCTGCATCCAAGCATTGCACTTAAAATTATCTTTGTTGAAATGGAAAAGGTTAACACTTTTACTTGCCCGTAAAAAGTCTAGGGCGGCACATAAGGAGTAGGTTTAGTAAAAATCTCTTTTTTACTGCGCTGATCTTTGAAGGGTTGTTACATAAATATAAGGAACAGCTTACAGGTCTCGCGCTATTCGGTTGACTTTACTTCATATGCAACCTATGTTCCTAAATATAAAACGTTCTGGGAGTTCAAACTGAGCTACCAGGACGTCTTATATTAGGAACGGAGGGAGTATATATTTGGTTACATAAATACAAATTTCAAAATTTGCACGCTTGCCATAAAAGATCTTTTGCGGCAATTCCCTAAGTGTCGTGAAAAAAAATTGGTGAGGCTTTTTTCCAGCGGTTGAATAGGGTCCTGGAAATTGTATGTCGCTTTTCGTTTCGGAAGATACATGTCCAAGTAACCGTATTTGACAAAGACCAATGACTTTCCACTTCGCAACAAATTTGTACACTGGATTTAGGAAATGCGGGAAGATTTCAGCAACTTTAGAGCATCTATTTGTGTGGTACCTCGGGCTAGAATTGAAGGCGGATTAGCAGTCCACAAATGCTTGATGCCTCGATCGCTAGAGGAAGGGGCGCAGGGCTATCAATGTCGGATGTCACATGTTGTTTGGTTGACTTCCCTCGTGGGGAGAGAAACGTCGATTATCTTTACTACCAAGTCCTTGTATGGAGTTGTAACATGGTCTAGAACACCCCTTCAGTCAACGGTCTCCATATTTTTTCTTGAGATGACATACCCTCTTTTGTTATGCCGTGGCAACGCAGGAGTATTCAGTTAGTACTAGTAGTAGGAATAGTAATAATAATAAAAATAATACTTCCTCCGTTCCTGAATGTAGGGTGTATAGTTTTCTGCACGGATATTAAGACATGTGTATTTTGCATAGAGTGGACTCATTTTTTTTCTGGAAAAAATCGCGAGAGATGAGTTCGTAATAGGCACAAAATGAATACAATCCGTTAAATCCCTCTTTAAGACTAGATCTCATTTTCTGATGGGTCAAGTTGTCCATAAGTAGTAATAATACAAAAAATGACAACACAATGTGACGAAATAGGCCGTAGCCCCGCTAAATAAATATAGTAACCAACCGATACAACCGACAACGCTGGGGCGACAGCAACAAACACCCAAAAGAGAAAAAGAAGAAAAGAAAAGGTAGACATAGGCGGATAGACTAAACAGAAGTGACCCGTAACCGCTGCGCTCTCTCCGTAGAAGTACCACCACGCTCCTAACACCGAATCGTCGAGTCCAAGCAGCACCTTCAGGAAGGAAAGCAAACGCTGCTACCCGGATCAGCGCACTGGTCCTAGGGTTTTTCCCCGGCACACAGGAAAGTGGAGTAAGGTTAGCCATGACGCCCTTCAGGAAGGAATGATGCCACCCGAAGGCGGCACCGCGTCGGTGTCAGGCAAGCCGACAAGGATTTCTCCCGCAAAACCCTATCCACATTCCCGGACGACCCGTAGCATAGGAGCCCCGTAAGGACGAAGCCTCAGCACCACCAAACGCGCCACCCACCAACACACGCCACCACGGTCACGAAGCCACTCTCGTCGTCTAACCGAAGCAACCGTCACAAGGCCTGCAAGACGGAGGCGAGAAGTAGACTGAGCTGGGGTCAGTAGTACCGCGGCCGCGCGGGAGGGAACTGCCTCCACCGCCGAGGACGGTAGTCGACCGGACGCGGCCGCAGAGCACACCAGTCCCAGTTAGATCCGGCCGGACCGCGAGTCCGTAAAGCCCCGTAGAGGCTGATGGCGTGAATCACACGCTCGTTGGGAGACCCCAAGAGGAAGGTATGATGCAGTTCAGCAGCAAGTTTTCCCTCAGAAAGAAACCAAGGTTATCGAACCAGTAGGAGCAGCAACTCTTCAGAAGGTTGTTGGTGGCCGCACGGCGCAACACGATCACCAACGTGGAATCTGCACACAACACAATCAAACTACTTTGCCCCAACGAAACAGTGAGGTTGTCAATCTCACTGGCTTGCTGAAAACAAAGGATTAAACGTATGGTGTGGAAAATGAGTATTAAATTGCAGAGAATGAAAAAGGAACAGTTTGCAGTTTGTGGTTGTTTAATCAGTGTAAAAGAATGGACCGGGGTCCACAGTTCACTAGTGGTGTCTCTCCATAAAAGATAACTAACATGTTGGGTGAACAAATTACAGCTGGGCAATTGACAATAGTGAGCGCATGACAATGCATATACATGACATGTTGACTACTATGATATTTAATTGGGCATTACGACATAATACATAGACCGTTATCCAACAGCATCTATGACTAATAATCCACCGCCGGGTTGTCATCCGAGTCCCCCGTTGGTATTAAGTTGCAAGCAACGGATAATTGCATTAAGTAAAGTGCGTAATGTAAACAAACACATATGCCCGTGGACATAGCATCGTTAGGTTATCCCTAGTGGCAACAGCACATCCACAACCTTAGAACTTTCTGTCACTGTCCCAGGTTAAACGGAGACATGAACCCACTATCTAGCATAAATACTCTCTCTTGGAGTTACAAGCATCTACTTGGCCAAAGCATCTACGAGTAACGGAAAGCATGCAAGATCTTAAATAACATATAAGATAGATTGATAATCAACTTGACATAATATTCAATATTCATCGGATCCCAGCAAACACAACATGTAGCATTACAATAATATGATCTTGATCATGTAGGGCAGCTCACAAGATCTAAACATGATGGCACAAAGTGGAGAGACAACCATCTAGCTACTGCTATGGACCCGTAGTCCAAGGATGAACTACTCACGCATCACTCCGGAGGCAGGCATGGCGATGTAGAAGCCTCCGGTGACGATTCCCCTCTCCGGCAGGGTGCCGGGAAGAGGTTCTGAACCCTCCCGAGCTAGGGTTGACGACGGCGGCGTCTCTGGAACTTTTCGTGGATATTTGCTCAGGTACTTAGGGTTTTCGCGTCGGGGGGAATAAGTAGGCGAAAGGGCGGCGGCTGCGGACCCCCGAGGGGCCCACACCACCCTAGGGCGCGGCAGAGGGGGGCCCGCGCCCTAGGTGCGTGTGGCCTCCTGGTGGCCCTCCTCTGTGCTCCTTCGCTCCGTCAGGCGTGTTCTGGAAAAATAGGACCCCCGTGTAGTTTCGTCCAATTCCGAGAATATTTCCAGACTAGCTTTTCTGGAATACAAAAACAGCAGAAAACAGGAACTGGCACTTCGGCATCTTGTTAATAGGTTAGTCCCAAAAAATGTATAAAAGTGATATAAAGTAGATGCAAAACATGTAGCAATTGGTATAAAACAAGCATGGAACATCAAAAATTATAGATACGTTTGAGACGTATCAGCATCCCCAAGCTTAGTTCCTACTCGTCCTCGAGTAGGTAAACGATAAAAACAAAATAATTTTTGAGGTGACATGCTACTATCATAATCTTGATCATATAATATTGCAAGGCACATGTAAATGAATGAAGTGATCCAAGTCAATGGTCTATAATTTGCTACAAATAGATAATGAGTAAACAATGAATCACACAAGCTAAACGTTTTCATGAATAGTACTTTCGAGACAAGCATCAAACAGTTTTGCATAAGTGTTAACTCATAAAGCAATAGTTTCTAATAAAAGGTATTTAATCAACACAAAGGAAGAATTTAGTTTCAGCATTTGCTTCAACTTTCAACATATTTATCTCATGGATATTGTCAACACAAAGTAGTATAACAAGTCCAATACATTGCATATAACGCATGTTGTAACAAAGTTGACACTAGTGTTTGCTTGTGGAAGACAGAAAGAATAGGAAAACTGACTCAACATAAAAGTAAAAGAAAGGCCCTTCGCAGAGGGAAGCAGGGATTAAATCATGTGCTAGAGCTTTTAGGTTTTTGAAAGCATATAGAGATTGCATAAAATATTTGATACTCCTCCCAACCTTGCTAACACAAGCCATGGCTAACCGAATCCTCGGGTGCCTTCCATCAATCACATACCATGGAGGAGTATCTATTTTTGAGAGGTGTTTGTTAATTGTCAACGAATGGTAGCGGGTGAGAACAGTATTCTACCTGTCGAACGGACTTTTAAGAGCGGCTCCCATGAAGGACGTTATTTCTACCAGCAAGGCAGATCATCCCTCTTTCTCTTTGGTTTACACACATTCAGGTATTTCACTGTTTGTCATTGCTTACTGATGAATCAGGGCAAAAGTGTGAAGAGAATTAATTGGTTAAAGTTGTAATTAATTGGGACTGGGCACCCCGTTGCCAGCTCTTTTTGCAAGTTATTGGATAAGCGGATGTATATGCCACTAGTCCAGGTGTAAAAGTCCATCACAAATAGAATAAAGAATAACCACACTAATTCCTCATGAGCTAGTAAACATTGACACAAAAAGGGAATAATAACATTTTGAATAATTTAAAGGTAGCACATGAAAAATTTACTTGGAGTGGCAAGGAAATACCACATATAGGTAGTTATGGTGGACACAAATGGCATGGATTTTGGCTCAAGGATTTGGATGCACGAGAAGCATTCCCTCTCAGTACAGAGTTTAGGCTAGCAAGGTTATGTAAGCAAACAAGAATATCAACCCGTACACCAAGTTTTATATGACAAACATATTGCAAACGTTATAAGACTTCATACCGTCTTCCTTGTTAACCAAACCCTGTTATTAGAAAATATCTAGACCTTAGAGATACCACCGATGCAAACCAAATTTTCAACAAGCTTTACGGTAGTTCTTCACTAATAGGCTTAACTCATGTGATGCACAATTTAATCATGATCTACTTGTTAACTCAAAACAATTGACAAGCATCAAGTTATCCATTAGTGATCTACAAGATTAAGCAAGTTTTTCCTTATACCAATTACCACATGCAACATTTTCTGAACCAACCAAACACCAATCAATTTATTTCATCAACTCTCCAAACAAATATAAGTGAAGCAAGAGAGTACTTTCTACAAAAGAAAGCTAATAGCTCTGACAAGAGATACATGAAAACAAGAGCTAAAAGCTGAACAGCGCTAGATATGAATACTCAACAAATATAAGTGAAGAATAGGAGTATTCTCATGAAAAAGCGGAGCGTGTCTCTCTCCCAATCAAGAATGCTAGGGTCCAGTCAAGCTTTATTGAAAATAAAATGCAATACTGAAAATAAAAGCACACAGACGCTCCAAGAAAAGCACATATGATGTGAAAGAATTAAAATATAGTTTCACTAGAGATGACCTGATAATTTTGACGATGAAGAAGGGGATGCCTTGGGCATCCCCAAGCTTAGACGCTTGAGTCTTCTTGAAATATGCTGGGGAGATCCATGGGAGCCTCCCCAAGCTTAAGCTCTTCACTCTTCTTGATCCTATTATATCATCCTTCTCTCTTGACCCTTGAAAACTTCCGTCACACCAAACTCAAAGTAGATCTCATTAGAGGGTTAGTGCATAATCAAAAATTCACATGTTCTATAAAGACGCAATATGATTTGTTACTTTAAACATTAGCTACAGCCACTGATGTTATGTGAAGCTCTTCCACCCAAAAAAGAATTTCACTCAACACTAGTAAAAGAGAGAATGCAAAATAAAAAGGCATAATCTGTCTAAAACAGAACAGTCCGCAAAGACGAATTTTTTCGAGGCACTTACGACGCTCAGATCGAAAACTCTGAACTAATGAAAGTTTCAGACATTCATAAAGATTACGCACAAAAATTTCAGATTTAATTAACAATCTGGTGATTTTAGGAATTTCGTACAGTGAACAGCAAAAATCTGTTTCTGCGCAGCAATCAAAATTAAGCATCATCTTAACATTAGAGGCTACTCTTGGCACAACAATGCGAGAAAATAAAGATACAAAGGAGTTGCTACAGAAGTAAACAAACTCCTTGACTCAATAAAAGAAAAATTGCAGAAAAAAAAATGGGTTGCCTCCCATAAGCGCTTTTCTTTAACGCCTTTTAGCTAGGCACAAAGCATGCATCAAGTATTACCAAGTGAAGAAGCATCAACATTGTAATTTGTTCGAACAATAGAATCATAAGGTGGCTTAATCTTCTTCCTAGGAAAGTGTTCCATACCTTTCTTGAGAGGAAATTGATATTTTATATTCCCTTCTTTCATATCAATAATAGCACCTACAGTCTAAGAAAAGGTCTTCCCAGCACAATAGGGCATGATGGATTGCATCAATATCCAAGACAATAAAATCAACGGGGACATAATTGTTGTTAACCATGATAAGAACATCATCAATTCTTCCCAAAGGTTTTTTAATAGTAGAATCAACAAGGTGAACATCCAAGTAACAATTTTCCAAAGGTGCTAAATCAAGCATATCATATAATCTTTTAGGCATAACAGAAATACTAGCACCAAGGTCACACAAAGCATTGCAATCAAAGTCATTCAATTTCAATTTAATGATGGGCTCCCAACCATCTTCTAACTTCCTAGGGATAGAAGCTTCATGTTTTAATTTTCTTCCCTAACTTGCATGAGAGCATTAGTAATATGTTTAGTAAAAGCCATGTTTATAGCACTAGCATTAGGACTTCTAGCTAGCTTTTGCAAGAACTTAATTACTTCAGAAATATTGCAACCATCAAAATCAAAGTCATTATTATCAAAAGTAATGGAGTTATTATCTTCCTTATTGCTAGAAATTTCAGCATCTTTATCAAGGACAGTTTCAGAGTTATCAGGCAATTTAGGACATTTTGCAATAGAAGTGGAAACATTACCAACACCAATATCTTGCCATTAATGGTAGGAGGTTTGTAACACTTGAGTTTGAAGCATTTTCAGAAGTAGTAATAGTATAAACTCTAGCAATATTATTCTTTCTAGCAATTTCATCCTCTCTTTCCCATCTAGCATGCAATTCAGCTAACATCCTCACATTGTTATCAATTTTAACTTGTATAGCATTGAGAGTTTTGCTCTCTTTAACATCATGAGGCATGTTCTTTAGTTTCAACAAGTCAACATCAAGAGCAAGACTATCAACTTTAGAGGAAAGCACATCAATTTTCCCAAATTTCTCCTCAACAGTTTTATTGAAAGCAGTTTGTGTACTAATAAAATCCTTAAGCATAACTTCAAGATCGAGGGTACACTCTTATTATTGTTGTAGGAGTTACTATAGGAATTTCCATAACCATTGCCACTATTAGAAGGATAGGGCCTATAATTGCTATTACCAAAATTATTCCTATAAGCATTGTTGTTGAAATTATTATTTTTAATGAAGTTCACATCAACATGCTCTTCTTGAGCAACCAAAGAAGCTAAAGGAACATTATTTGGATCAACATGTGTTTGACCATTTGCAAGCATAGACATAATAGTATCAATTTTGGCACTCAAGGAGGAGGTTTCCTCAACAGAATTTACCTTCTTACCTGTTGGAGCTCTCTCGGTGTGCCACTCAGAATAATTAATCATCATATCATCAAAAGCTTTGTTGCAGCACCCAAAGTGATGGACATAAAGGTACCTCCAGCGGCCGAATCCAATAAATTCCTTGAAGAAAAATTTAATCCTGCATAGAAGGTTTGGATGATCATCCAAGTAGTCAGTCCATGAGTGGGACAATTTTTAACCAATGATTTCATTCTCTCCCATGCTTGAGCAACATGTTCATTATCAAATTGCTTAAAATTCATTATGCTACTTCTCAAAGAAATAATCTTAGCAGGAGGATAATATTTTCCAATAAAAGCATCTTTGCATTTAGTCCATGAATCAATACTATTTCTAGGCAAAGATAGCAACCATTCTTTAGCACGTCCTCTCAAGGAGAAAGGAAAAAGTTTCAGTTTAATAATATCACCATCTACTTCCTTGAGCTTTTGCATTTCACAAAGTTCAACAAAGTTATTAAGGTGAACAGCAGCATCATCAGTACTAACACCAGAAAATTGCTCTTTCATAACAAGATTTAAAAGTGCAGGTTTAATTTCATAAAATTCTGCTGAAGCAGCAGGTGGAGCAATAGGTGTGCATATGAAATCATTGTTGTTCGTGCTAGTGAAATCACACAACTTAGTGTTCTCAGGAGTACTCATTTTAGCAGAATAAAAACAGTACAGAAAATAACTTGAAAGTAAACTAGATGCAAGTAACTAATTTTTTTGTGTTTTTGATAATTGAAAGCAAACAAGATAAAATAAAATAAACTAAGCAAGACAAAAACAAAGTAAAGAGATTGGAAGCGTGAAACTCCCCTTGCAGAAGACTGCTGTCTCCCCGGCAACGGCGCCAGAAAAAGCTTGATGACGTGAAACACACGTTCGTTGGGAGACCCCAAGAGGAAGGTATGATGTAGTCAGCAGCAAGTTTTCCCTCAGAAAGAAACCAAGGTTATCGAACCAGTAGGAGCAGCAACTCTTCAGAAGGTTGTTGGTGGCCGCACGGCGCAACACGATCACCAACGTGGAATCTGCACACAACACAATCAAACTACTTTGCCCCAACGAAACAGTGAGGTTGTCAATCTCACTGGCTTGCTGAAAACAAAGGATTAAACGTATGGTGTGGAAAATGAGTATTAAATTGCAGAGAATGAAAAAGGAACAGTTTGCAGTTTGTGGTTGTTTAATCAGTGTAAAAGAATGGACCGGGGTCCACAGTTCACTAGTGGTGTCTCTCCATAAAAGATAACTAACATGTTGGGTGAACAAATTACAGCTGGGCAATTGACAAAGTGAGCGCATGACAATGCATATACATGACATGTTGACTACTATGATATTTAATTGGGCATTACGACATAATACATAGACCGTTATCCAACAGCATCTATGACTAATAATCCACCGCCGGGTTGTCATCCGAGTCCCCCGTTGGTATTAAGTTGCAAGCAACGGATAATTGCATTAAGTAAAGTGCGTAATGTAAACAAACACATATGCCCGTGGACATAGCATCGTTAGGTTATCCCTAGTGGCAACAGCACATCCACAACCTTAGAACTTTCTGTCACTGTCCCAGGTTAAACGGAGGCATGAACCCACTATCTAGCATAAATACTCTCTCTTGGAGTTACAAGCATCTACTTGGCCAAAGCATCTACGAGTAACGGAAAGCATGCAAGATCTTAAATAACATATAAGATAGATTGATAATCAACTTGACATAATATTCAATATTCATCGGATCCCAGCAAACACAACATGTAGCATTACAATAATATGATCTTGATCATGTAGGGCAGCTCACAAGATCTAAACATGATGGCACAAAGTGGAGAGACAACCATCTAGCTACTGCTATGGACCCGTAGTCCAAGGATGAACTACTCACGCATCACTCCGGAGGCAGGCATGGCGATGTAGAAGCCTCCGGTGACGATTCCCCTCTCCGGCAGGGTGCCGGGAAGAGGTTCTGAACCCTCCCGAGCTAGGGTTGACGGCGGCGGCGTCTCTGGAACTTTTCGTGGATATTTGCTCAGGTACTTAGGGTTTTCGCGTCGGGGGGAATAAGTAGGCGAAAGGGCGGCGGCTGCGGACCCCCGAGGGGCCCACACCACCCTAGGGCGCGGTGCGTGTGGCCTCCTGGTGGCCCTCCTCTGTGCTCCTTCGCTCCGTCAGGCGTGTTCTGGAAAAATAGGCACCCCCGTGTAGTTTCGTCCAATTCCGAGAATATTTCCAGACTAGCTTTTCTGGAATACAAAAACAGCAGAAAACAGGAACTGGCACTTCGGCATCTTGTTAATAGGTTAGTCTCAAAAAATGTATAAAAGTGATAAAAGTAAATGCAAAACATGTAGCAATCTCTACTATATAATCTGCGTTAACGACTGGTACGTCGTACGTCGCATCGATAGGCCAGCCGCATCGCTCGGTTCATAATGGGCCAGGAAAAATCTAACCAGGCCTTTTGGTTTCAAACCAGCGCGACCAACCAGCGCGACCAATCAGCGCGAAGGAAAAAAAAAACAGAACGATCGGATCTGGAAAAAAGAACGATCAATCTGGAAAAAACTTACCTCTCCTGGGCTTCTGGGGTACGAGTCATTTTCGAATACTGTTACATGTTTGTAATCGGAAACAATAATGCAAACAGCAATTCAATTACATCATAGCCCACTGAAAGTTCGATTGCCAGTTCTGATCGGAAAATCAAACAGAACGAGCGAAGGAAAAAAAAAACAGAACGATCGGATCTGGAAAAAACTTACCTCTCCTGGGCTTCTGGGCTTTCGCGGCCCAGGTCTGTCCGTCGGCAATCAGGAAACCAACTGGGTTTCGGTTTGTCTATCGAACCAATTACATAACCACATCTTCTCTGTTTCGACACGAAAGACTCAAACAAGGAAACTGAACTCTTCTCCGACACGGAAGAAAACTCTAAAAAAGCCTCAACTTCCTCCTCCGGAACCCCAGCAAGTTCCACCCGAAGTATTCAACCTCGCCGTCAAGCCTGTGCTCAGCATTGCCAACGTCTCGCAGCTCTGCCCACCCGTTCTGACCATCGACATTGCCGTCGTCTCACAGCTCTGCCTTCGTCCGTGCTCCACCCAAGGTACGTCATTCAGATGATACTGCATATAAGCCATAGTTATTTCACGATTACGAAATCTATAATATGCAATGCACTGGATTGAGAAAAAAAGCAAAAAAGTTAACATAGACAGACACGGTACAAGGTATTAACAGAACATGCAAAGATTGCATGTCATGACATTAAGGTAACAATTAACATGTTCGGTGCTAATGTCTACTTCGGTGTCAACTTGAGACTGTAAGACAGAATTTGCCTGAAGTGGCATCAGAAATTCAAGTCACAGCAGACTCTTTTGATATACAAGCAGATATGCCATGTCCGGTGGATGAAGGCTAATAACTATTGCAGGTAAAAAGAACCAAATCAAAAGAGTTTTCAAATATTTGATCATATCTGGTCCAGAGGCTCTCTAAACTTCCTAGGGCTGACATGTTTTTTATGGATAGCATGTCTAATCAAGTACTCATTATAAGGCTCTCGGCACTCTGAAAGTACCTAAATATTATGTGGACTCCACATAAATAAAAGAAGCACCAAGAATAACATAAAACAAGTAAAACAGTTTTTGTGTTGGTAGTCATTCAACTCGGGAGCAACCAAGAAATAGCCCCAGATGAAACCAGATAAATGGTTCTCAATGAGAACAAAAGGAAACACTCCAAAATCCAAACAGATACAAGACAGATGGTTCAAGCATGGGACATCATGAATAAGTGCCATTTACACCGGAAACCATTTCTTGCAAAGTCATAACGGATGCAAGGTTTGCTGCTCTCACCAAACTGGAGGATGGATGGTCAGATTATCATCCAGTCAAATAAACCCTTTATAACTGAAATAGAACCAGAAAAAATGTACCTAGATGCACAACCATGGAGGTAGAAATCAACCATTTGTCTACATCGCTTGGATGTGCATTTTCTGAAGTACTGCAACCTACAGAGAAGAGCAACAATATTCGCTGTGAGCAATTGATTTTGGCGATTCAACATGACTTAATTTATTTAGTGTTATCCCATATAATCTAATGATAAATAACTTTCAATGGTATTAATTTTCATACTTTTACATATGTAAAGGATTAGAAGTGGTGAAACCAAACATACTTCAAATGGACACAATTATACAACAAAACACAGAGTATACTTCATAGCACAATCTATCAAGAAGGCCATATCAGAAAAGTAAGACACAGGTTGGATTCAATCTTATATTCACAGAAATTTAAGAAAAGATGCGCTTAGAACTTTGGCAGGCTCAAGCACACTGCGGAATCTTTCCACTTGGATTTAGTTTTCGGAATCCTCATTTATGTTCAGTTCATGACTTGATTTCATTCTTTCACTGCATACTTTTTGTCCTGATCAGAAAAAGAAGTCCTAAACAATCACGCGACAAAGCCTACAATCCAGAAAAAAACTGGTCTGGTCTTCAGTTACGCTGATGGCAGATCAAAGGCAATCAATTGCAAATACTTCAGAAGCTAAAAATCAAGCAAGACTGGAACGTGATAGAGCTCGACGAAATAGTTTGACAGCAGAGCAAAGGGAGGAGATTAATGCACGTAGAAGAGCTAGACCAGGCAGGGATAATCAAGAAAGACGTGAACGTGATAGAGCTCGACGACTTAGTTTGACCGCTGAGCAAAAAGAGGAGATCAATGCACGTAGAAGAGCAGTACCACGATGTACCATATCTGAAGAGAAGAGGCCAGCACTGCAGGCTCGACGAAGGGCAAACGCTGCGGCTAAGAGGAACACCCCGTGCCCTGAATCCATCGCGATGCCGTGCCCAAATGCAGCAACTTTGCCAAAGATAAACCTCACATCGAGCACTCACGTATCGCCAGGCAGAGAGGGAACAGAAGGAACCTCAGAGTTTACCATCAGGACAAACGGTAAAACATTGATCTGTACTCCCTTTATTTATGTCATGGCGCATTAAATCATCATACTTACTAGATCGAGAATGTTGTAGGAGACATGGAGCCTATCCTCAGCGGTCTCATGGACGAGAATACCATACCCAATGACCTAATGGACGAGGAGTGCTACACGTATGGATGTGAAGGTACGTAGGCAAGACATTCCATCTTTGAATCGACCATATCTATTAAGAGTCAATATGAACATATTGATGTGACATCCTATTCATGTAGGTTTCGACGATGATGACATGGATCTCGATAGAACGATACACTCATCAGACGAGGGTGCTATCGATCCTTTTGACTTTGTATACTCGAACCTTCCAGATAGCACGCACATACTGGAGCAAGTCCCGAACTGTGATCACTGCCATGCTAAGAGGTTTGAGCATGAGACCCCTGGTTTCTGCTGTCGAAGCGGACAGATTCAGCTGGCTGAACCAGTGCCTATCCCGGAGCTGATGAGGCTATGGTCTAGCATGGATGCGGACTGTCGACATTTCCGTGAGAGCATAAGATTCTTCAATGGCCACTTCTCCTTCACAACCCTTGGCGTCAGTCTCGACAACAACTGCACAAACATGAGGTCCGGGGTATACACATTCCGGGTGCAAGGATCCTTGTACCACAATGTGTATTCGTTCGGGCCAGGATCACGCCCGGAACATCTACAACTCTACTTCTATGACGACGATCCCAACCTGATCCATCGCAAGGAAGCCACCAAGGAGCTAGACCAGGAGGTCGTCCATACCGTTGCGAACATACTGAGAGAAAACCCCTACTCCCAGGAGTTTAGGAGATTGGGCGCCCATAAGGATAACCTCGAGAACTACCGAATAGAACTGAACACTGACAAAAAGCTAGACCAACGGAGATACAACACACCGGCGTCAAATGAGGTGGCTGCGATCTGGGTCGAGGGAAGCGACCTGGCAAATAGGTTCAAGCGCAGCATTACCCTATACGGTAACAACAACGAGCGACACAGTATACATGCCACACAAGGATGCTACGATCCACTCTCGTACCCCCTTTTCTTCCCAAAGGGGGAGCTCGGTTGGCATCCAAATATACCTAAACATAATAAGTCTTGGGACCTTGCGCAGCGACCAAGAGCAGAGCGTGAAGCCGATCCAGGTTCGGCTATCTCGGATACTTCTCCATTTTTTCTTCTATCCTTCTCGTATGTTGCATAACCTTCTTTTCTCTGTCACAGATGGAGGTGGAGGTTTATGCGTCTCCGTCAGGGACTACTACTGTTACAAAATACAGATGCGTCCTGGTATATTCAACCCCATACTGCATGGAGGGCGTCTGTTCCAGCAATGGGTGGTGGACATGTACATAAAGATCGAGGGCTGCAGGTTGAATTGGATCAGGGAGCACCAACCACAGATACGTGCTGATCTATATAAAGGCATTGTTGATAGCATCACGGCCGGAGAGACTCGAGCAAGCGCTGTTGGCACAAGGATTGTCCTTCCATGGAAATTCCAGGGGTGTTTCCGAGATATGAAGCGCAGGCATATGGACGCCATGGCATTGGTACAGACGTACGGCAAGCCTGACATCTTCCTGACGATGACATGCAACCCAAACTGGCAGGAGATACAGGATGCCCTGCTTCCAGGCCAAACCCCGCAGGACCGGCCGGATATTGTGGCTCGAGTGTTTAGGGCCAAGCTGGAGGAGATGAAAGATATGCTGACCAAGAAGAACATCCTGGGCGTTGTGAAGGCGTGGGTCTACGTGGTCGAGTTCCAAAAAAGGGGCCTCCCGCATGCCCATTTTTTGTTGATCATGGATTCCAACTATAAGCTCGTTGTGCCAGAGCAGTATGACCACCTCATATCAGCAGAGCTCCCAGACAAGGATAAGTACCCGGAGCTATACGCCATGGTGTGAAACATATGATGCACGGCCAACGTGTGTATGCAAGATGGGTCGTGCAAGTGTAGGTACCCAAGGACGTTCAACGAGACCACCATGCAGGGAAGGACTCATACCCCATTTATCGGAGACGGAAGGACGGACGTTCCGCGAAGGTCCGCGGTGCGACGCTCGACAATAGATGGGTTGTGCCTTACAACCCTTACCTCTTGCAGATGTTCAACTGCCACATCAACGTGGAGGTGTGCTCCAGCATAAAGGCAGTCAAGTACCTATATAAGTACATATACAAGGGACACGATCAGACTTCATTCAACATCGACACGCCCGACACCATGGTAACATAGATGAGATCAAGAGATACGTTGACGCAAGGTGGATTACTCCACCTGAAGCCATGTGGAGGATATTCGGCTTCAAACTATCTGAAATCCACCCGTCGGTACTACAGCTGCCGCTTCATCTCCCAGATATGCAAAGAGTCACGTTCAAAGAGGGAGACAACCTAAACGACGTCACTGCCAGGAGAACGCATCCATGTGACAGAGTATTTTCTGGCTAACCAGAAGCACGAGTGGGCTCGAGATATTCTATACAGGGATTTTCCAGGAAGGTTCACATGGCAACCAACAAAGTACTGGAAGCCAAGGACAAGGGATCATCAAGTAGGTCGAATCGTGACGCCAATCCCGCCGAGGGGAGCGGTACTTTCTTAGGGTGCTTCTAAATCACATACCAGGCTCGACCTCCTTCGATGACCTGAAAACTGTGGATGGTGTGCTATGTGATACCTTTCGTGAGGCTGCGGAGAGGAAGGGTCTAATCGAGGCCGACAACACGCTCGATGAGTGTCTTACTGAGTCGGAGCAGTTTGCCATGCCAGCCTCACTCAGGAGGCTTTTCGCAACAATCTTGGTATTTGTGAGCCTGGCGATGTGCGCGGTCTTTGGGGTCGACACCTTGAGGCGATGTCAGACGACTACCGGCGGCAACAAACGTGTCCAAAGACGGTGGAGCAAATGGTGTTGCTTGATATCAGGGGCATTCTACAGTCCATGGGCAAAGACATAAAGTCGTTCCCTCTTCCGGACATTGACGAGACGTATGACAACACTGGAGGCGAGGCTAGGGAGGTAATCGAGGAAACCAACATCAAGGTTGATGAGGAAGACGCTTCTCTAGAGGCCTTACTAAACCCCGAGCAGAGGATTGCCTACGACGAGATACTAGCCGCAGTTGATGGCGACGATGGGGGCGTATTCTTCGTCGATGGTCCGGGAGGCACCGGGAAGACATACCTTTACAGGGCACTTCTCGCTAGGGTTCGTGGACAGGGAAATATCGCGGTGGCCACAGCGACGTCCGGTGTCGCCGCTTCAATCATGCCTGGAGGCAGGACAGCCCACTCGAGGTTCAAGATCCCACTAAACCTTGAAGAAGGGTCATCATGCAGCTTCACTAAGCAAAGTGGGACAGCCAAGCTCTTGAGGATGGCAAAACTCATACTATGGGACGAGGCCACCATGACGAAACGGCAGGCAGTTGAAGCGTTGGACAGAAGCATGCGCGACATCATGGGCTGCCCTGACCGACCTTTTGGAGGCAAGACTGTCGTTTTCGGTGGGGACTTCAGGCAAGTACTTCCGGTAGTGAGGAAAGGGTCACGGGGTCAGATAAGAGACGCGAGTCTGCGGAGTTCTAACCTATGGAAGGGCATGCGCCAGCTAAGGCTCGTAGAGAACATGAGGGCGCAAAATGATCAGTGGTTCGCGGATTACTTGCTGAGGATAGGTAACGGCACCGAGGAAACTGACGCAGAAGGAAACATCCAGCTTCCGGAAGATATCTGCGTCCCATCTACGGCGACGCACTGACATAGAGAAGCTGATCGACCATGTGTTTCCTGCCCTAGACCAAAACATGGACAATCCTAATTACATGACTTCTCGAGCAATCCTCTCCACAAAGAACGACAATGTCGATGGAATAAACATGCGCATGATTGAGCGGTTTCAGGGCGAGGAGATGATCTACCATAGCTTCGATAGTGCGGAGGATGATCCGCATGGCTACTATGCTCAAGAGTTTCTTAACTCGCTGGCTCCTAATGGGATGCCCCCACACGCGCTAAAACTGAAGATAAACTGCCCCATTATACTGCTGAGAAACATTGACCCAGCTAATGGGCTATGTAACGGCACGAGGCTGGTCGTCCGTGGGTTCCAGAGAAACGCCATCGACGCTGAGATCGTGGTGGGACAACACGCTGGAGAGAGGGTGTTTCTTCCTCGGATACCTCTCTGTCCGTCCGACAGTGACATGTTCCCGTTCAGATTCAAGAGGAAGCAGTTCCCGATCAGGCTTAGCTTTGCCATGACGATCAACAAGGCACAAGGGCAGACCATCCCGATTGTAGGTGTGTACCTGCCGGAGCCGGTATTCTCTCACGGTCAGTTGAACGTCGCGTTGTCCAGAGCCACCGCGAAAAGAAACATCAAGATCCTCGCCATAAAGGTCAAAGGAAAGGACGAGACCAAGAATTCAAAGAAGAGAAAAAGAACAGAGTCCTTAGTAACGACCACGATGAACATAGTCTACAAGGAAGTGCTTAGCACTTGAACTTGCTGGACCAGATTTGAGCAGATTCGTTCATGAGTATTATATATTTCAAAATGTAATGGATGCAAACGTATTTGAATTTTTAATTATATGAATATTTATGTGTATTTTGTGTTTACACATGAGATATTTGTGATGACAACAAAAATAATTAAAGGGAGGAGCATTCAGTTAACATGTATCAGTTTAGAATCATAATGGCAGGCAACGACAAGAAGCACAAATATAAACTGCGAGCCTTGCATGTACACATATAGTTCAATAGAGACAAAGGGAAACAAACTGCTAACGCAAATAGAAATATTTATTATGCTACAGTTACCATGCATACCTGATTCATAATATTCTCAATTAGGAGCTTTGGGAAGATGATACCAATTTCCTAGCAAACTCTGAAGTCTCAAACATTGAGGCAAAAGTGAGCAGTGCAGCTCCATCATCACATAAATAGCAAGAGACATTGTCCACAGAATAATCAACGCCAAGAATGGACATCAGAGTATTGGCACTGACAATAGGTGGCTCCTTCATGGGTCGACTGTACTAAAAAAATGTCGCCATACCTGGTAGATTAAAAATAAATGAGATGTGATCTCCTAATATCTAAATTTACAATAAATAAGATGCTTGGAGCAAATAATTAGACTATAACTCACTGAATCGAGATACACTCATAATATTTGGCAGAATCACACATCTATTCATTCGACGAACGACAAACTTCAACCAGAATCAGGTAATACAGAAGATGGTAGCCTTCTGACTACTACCATAGAAAGTATTTTTTTTCCTATTTCACAAGTATAGACAGTGGTCACTCAGAACCTACAGGAGAACTTGAGCTCCCATCAGAGGACCAAAAGAAAACATATTGTACACACCTAAATATACAGAGGGACATGGAGAGACGGAGGAATTAGAGTGAGAGAAAACAGTAACTCCATCGCTCACTAATTCTTAGTATTCTTACATACATGCAAGTCTTGCCTTATCTGATTAGTCTCCTGATTCCTTGAAGAAATACACAATCATTGCAAAGGACAAAAAGATAGGAAGCACCCATACCAGGGAGATTTAGAACATCACGTGCCGCGTCGGTCATGGATGCACCGTAGTCCGCCGAGGAGGCGCCTCTCGCACAGCTATCCTCGCCTCCTCGGAGCTTCCCGGCATCGATGAGGGATTGCCGCGGAGGTGCTCCTCGCTGAGGGGTCACGGAGGAGCCTGCGAGGAGGCTCTCCTAGGATCGACGAGGACCTGAGCAGCGGGAGCGATCTGCCCCGTGTGGCCTTACACGGCGGCGCAGAGGAGCGGCAAATCCATGGCGGCGCGAGCACGACTCAAATCGGAGACAAATCGCGAATTGGACGCAGGACCGTGAAGAATCGTCAATCGAACTCAGGGACAGCCGGACAGGCGCCGCGCTGCCGGCGGCAAGAAATGGCACCAGCAGTGGGGAGGAACGGGAGGGAGTGGTCAATAGTCACGGAGGCGGTCGGGCAGGGAGCTTGAGTGGGAGAGTCTGGGAGAGTGAGCGGTTGGTGCGTGTCCGTTTTTTGTGTGGGCGAGACTTTTTCTTTTACTCGCAGCGTCACGCGTTGCATAGCCAGCCAGTAAAGCTAATTTCAGTAGCGACAGGATAATAGCTCAGCTCGTTGCTATGGCGCTTAGGTGATTCCGTATTTTTTGTTTACGCTCAAGCGCTTAAGTGTCAATCTTGTTGAGCTAAACCCAATTCCTTTGTAAAATAACCCAGTTCTATGTACACGTTCATTTGTTTTTCAAAAACAGAACGGGAACTAACTGCTATTCTACTCAGAACAAAGAGAAAATGTGCACGGTCTGAATATTTTTGCATTTATTTTGGATGTTGATTTTTTTAATTAAACCGATTTATTGTGCTCTTCTTTTGTGTATAATATATTTCAATTTTTTGGATCACAAGCGGACAAAAGATAACTTAATCGATAATCCAATGTTATTTAAAAAACTCACCAAACAAATTATTTAGGAATAGATAAATATGTAACTTGTGTATCTATTTTGAACATCTTAATGTATTGTCAATACTAGAGTGTCGGTGCTAAACGCAAGGCTGCAAGTTCCCTCGCCATGCTTATATCTTGGGCTATTTGGATCAAACGCAACACTCACGTGTTTTGGAATGAATTCACGAGCTCCACCGTGACAAAAAAAACAGCGTAAAAATTTAAAGCATAGACGGATAGAAACATTTGAGTGCCTTATTGTTTCTTTTCTTTTATTCGGCCTATTTGAGCTTAAAAACATATGTTACTTAATTTCTTATTTAAGGATATCATAGAATTTTTTTGCCTCAATTTCATAACAATATATGATTTTTTTTTATTTATGTGTATTTTATATTTACATGTGCGACATAAGTGACGATACAACATAGCCCGTGGCAACGCACGGGCATTCAACTAGTTGGTATAAAACAAGCATGGAACATCAAAAATTATAGATACGTTTGAGACGTATCAGAGGCACACCAGTTCTAATAGGGTCCGGCCGGACCCAAATTGGGCCCGTAAAGCCCGCAACTACGTTGCAACAAGCCGGCCGCCGTCGCCACTGCACCCTGCACGATCTACACCACCGTCGTCTTCAGAACACGCCACAGGGCAAGCCCGTCCGCCCTGGCCCAGATGGGGCCCGTAGGGCCCAGATCTGGGCCGAGGGGCTCAGGCCGCCCGCTGCACGCCGCCGTCCGTCGTACTGCTCGCCCGGCAGCACCATGGAGACGCCACGCCGCGCCGCCACCCGACCTGCGTCGAACCGCAGCCACCTAGAGAGCATCGTCGCCGGAGAGGGCCGCCCCGCGAGGCCCCGTCCGAGCGCAGGGAGAAGAGCTCCGTCGCCGCCGGCACCGCCCGAGCAGAGCTCGGCGGCTCGCGCCGACGGCGGCGGGAGAGGAGAGGCGGGGTGGAGGTCCTGGGCGGAGGAAGGGCCGAGGCCGCGACCGGCCGCCGCGGGGGCGGCGCGGGCGCGGCGCGGGAGGAGGTGGGGGAGAGGAGGAGGGAGGGGCGGCGCGCTCGCGGCGGCTAGGGTTAGGGTTGGGTCCTGGGAGGAGCTCGCGGGGCGGCTCGTGCGTCCTGACAACACAATGTGGGTTTGATGAATCCAATAATTTGTGGCACTGTTGGCTATTGGCCTCTCACCTGTGTTTAATTTCGGACGGGTCTTGAGATACCACAGGTAATGTCGCCTGCCCTGCCAAAAATACCACAAGGCTATGTCCAAAGAAGGTCTTACTCCCTCCATTCTAAAATATTTGACGTTGGTTTGTCCAAATATGGATGTATATATACACACCCAAAAAGGCTAAATACATCAATATTGGGACAGTTGCATGTCAATTATTTTGAAACGAAGGGAGTACTTGCTAAAGAAACGGTGTCTGCTGCACAATGTGTTAAAAAACCTGGTGCACTACTTGATAAAGAAACTGCGTCTGCTGCACAATGTGTTAAAAAAAACCTGGTGCACAAAATTTTGGTCTAGCTGGTACATACACCCAGGCAGTTACAGCAAGTAATCGCTAGTAAAATATTTTTGCCCAGGCGACTGTCCCACTGAGAAGACCCGAGTAGCTCCACGTGTAGCAATCTCTTAATTGGGATGGAGATACACGTTATGTAAGATACATCCCTGCTGCTGCATTACCTCCATCAACTATGTTGTCTCAGCTCGTACTTTGCTGACGGATGGATCACAACCAGCTGTGGGTTAGGTTGCACGATCTGGAGAAGCATCGAAGCTGGTTTACTCCAGTTGAGGCACATATGCCGTGTTTCACCCGATGGTTGTTCCCAAAGCCTCACATCCCCATCTACCACCATTAGACTAAGATACGCGTTATAGGAGCATACGCAGGCTAGCGCATTGGTAGAGTACCTGGTTAGCATTTGACGTCACATAGCATTATCAGATTGACTAACTTCTTGAGAATGACTAGTCGGAGTTCCCGCCTACTCCTTGCTGCTAACTAATTTGCATGGCTTCATCTTTATCTCCCTGGAGCTATAAAGGGTTTTGCTTTTCATTCTTTAGAAGAGTGGGACGTGTTTCTCATGTTCTCTCTATCAGCTATATAAGGGAAAACTGAAATGAATTTTCAAAAGTAAAGTAGGTAACTCGGTTCGATGTCAATCAATGAAAATCCTATGTTCAATAAGTTTACTCAGCTTGACGTTCCTTGTGTCCATAAAGTTCTGAACTGAGATGTACGGTTAAAATTATAGATATGTAAAAGTAAAGATAATGTTGAAGAAGGACAACAACAATTTTCCTTATGTAAATATATCTATATAGGGCGCTACGCTTGCATCCTCGTGTTGCCATCGATGTCGGCATCTGCTACAGCGACGACGAGTTTGGCTGTCTGAAAGGGACACGGTTGCGGTGAAGCATAAGGCCCCAATGGCGTGGATTGCGGCGCATAGTGGGCTCGGAGGTGCAACAGACATGGGTCTTCCACGAGGCTTCGGACCGGCACTCAGTAGTGGCGGCTCCTCTTGGAGGCCAACCTTTTGGTGTGCAGTCCATGGTACCATGCCGTGGCGTGAAGGTTATTTCTCGCAGAAGCCTAGTGTTCCGGCGTAGCGTTGGCGATGGGTTTCGTGACCCTCCTGAGGGCGCAATTCTGCTCACCTTCCACGCGCCAGGACACCGGGTGAAAACCCTTTACCATCTTGGTCTCGATGACAGTGGTGTACAGCGCAGTCACCTCCTTGGGGGCGTCATCGTGGAGCTCCAGTACCTTTCGCTCATGTCTCCATGTCATCAGCGAGCAAGTTCAGTTCACTTGTCGAAATCCTTGCGGCTCTGGCTGGAATGGTTTCGTCAGTCACCCATCTTGCACACTCAACTTTGTTGTCAACGCTCACGGTCCTCGTTATTGCTGGCAGGCTAGTGCTCAGGGCATCGAGCGAGTGGGCAGCCATCCATTCCGGCGACAACGGGGTGTGTGCAGTGCGACTAAATCGGGTGGTTTCCTGAGAAGGTGAGATATTCTCTCGAGTCGGTAGTCTTGGGTGCCTTGGGGGAGGGGTGCGGCTACTCTGTACTTTTATTAGTTTTTCTTCTATCCGTTTAGTAAGCGCATACTCTCATCACGTTGTATCAGTTTAACCGTGTGGATTTATTTATAAATTATGGAAAAAGACTATTTAAAGGAGGAGGTTTAAATGCATTAAAAATATTTTAAAATGTAAAAAAATTCTAAAAAAATGTTCGCGTAAACGAGTCTTCACGTCCTATGTGTTTGAAAGTCATTTCAAGAAAAACCAACTTTTTTGTGGCATGCGTATAAAATTAGGTGACAAAATAAAGTTTTTCATGAGACATTTCTTTTATCTTTTTTACACATGCCACAAAATGACTGTTTATCTCCAAAATTTATTTGCACATCACCATCTCCACTAATAATATTAAAAGACAGAGTCTGTCAGATCCGGAGGATCTGAACCAGGCTTGATCCAACGTCTCAAATTTCTCCAATGATGTATGTTGTGCACTTTCTTTAAAAAAAAAACCCCCACTAAGGCACTAACCTGAAAAGGAAACCGCTCTCATCAATGTTTCCCCTCCCGAAACAGCCCATCCGCCCGAGCAACCAGTCTTCATCGCCGCCGTTCTTCCTCGCGTCGGTGACAGACCGCACCGTTCCTCGCCCCGCCGCCGCAACGCCCGCTCCGACCATCCACACAAGCGCCGCCGACCACCCACCGACGAGCCGCCGCCTACCCATCTCCGCCCGCCGCCGCCCACCCATCTCCGCCCGCGTCGCCGCTGCCCTATCCCCGCGCCACCTTAAACGCCGTCAGGAACCGCCCCTCCCCATCGGCTCACCATCAACGCCGCTGGATCCCAGCCCAGACCCTCTACACCGTGTTGCCGTCAACGACGCCGGAGCACCTACTGCTACACGCAGTCGGGCCGGATGTGCCTCGTGGACTCGCGGTGAGCAGCAGCCAGATCGATCCGCTACGTAAATTTTCTCTAAATCTGATTAATTTGGGTCATGTTTTCGCGCACGAGCGCGTGTAAATGGGCTACTACAACTTCAGATCCCACCCCTCAGGCATGTTGATTCGAACCGTATCTTCATGTTCGTAACCAGCTACCTGGCCTCCAACCTAGAGCATCCGAGAGGCTGAAGTGTCGCCTGCTCAACTTCGTCGGGCTCTATCTCCTGGACCCGACGATAAGGTATGATTTTATTTCTCTTTATTCCTTTGAAGTATTGCTTGATATCATGGCATAACTACTGAATCAATAAGGACGTGTGCGGCTGTGAATCTGTGATGCATTCATGCTTCTTTTTTCTAATTTACAATCATAATCTCTTGGCAATTTGCTTAAACTCAGAAGTTTGATATTCAGTTTATGGTCCAATTACGACCAAGTGGTAGTATAGTCGATTGGTTCCCATCCTGGGTTGCAATTTCGTAGACTCTGAGGTTGGGGTCAATGCGGAAAAGCAACCCTGGAAGAACGTGTTTTCTACCCTCTTCCAAACTAATCAAACAATCAGTTCAAATAGAGATATATTCAAACAAAAAATCAGTTAAACTATGGTTTGTCAAACAAATGTTCTTGATATGACACAGGAAGAACAAAATATTTTCTGCGGAGAATTTTCTTCAGTAGGTTAGCGACTTGTTTGCTGAATCTTCCGTTATTTTTCATGTAGGTGGTTGAGGGCTTGAGGCGAGTCAAAAACATTATTCATTATTTTACAAACAGTCAAAACAGAACGTCCTCCTGAGCTGCATGATGCTGGAGCGAACCAAATGATTAACCAGGTGCTTACGATTAAATTATTCTTCTGTGTACAAATTCTGTGACATTCAGTGGGTATTCCTAGCACGGTAGCTAGACATACTCAGCAACATGCTTCATATCTTGATTGTGAAATTAAAGAGCTTGATATGTGGGATTGGCTTTTGTATGGCAGGTCATGTATGGCTATTCCTGAAAGATTGTTCCGGCAAAGGGAGAAATTGGTTTTATGTGTTACGGACAAAATTATGCAGGATGCGTATCTTCATTTTAAAATCTCCAATCAAGTATCAAGTCCACAAGGGATAAAGGTGTGTACAAGCTACATTGTTGATTAATATTTCAATTTCCACACTCCTGATCCTTCTTCCTTTCAGAAAAAATGAAACTGCTTATTAAGCTATAGTAGAGGAAATTGGCAGAGTTGTGTCGCTTCGAGCTGCAGCAGGCCGGTGCCGCTACTTTGATATTATACCTGCACACGAGCTGCATAATTCAGTCATCTATAAAAACTGAACTTCTATATCCGAGATGTGTGATTTGCTATTTAATGGTACAGTTCCTTGTGTTTTTCCTTTAGGTTTCATGCAAACATAAATGCCTATGCACTGTTACTGTTCCTTATTACAGTTCCAAGATGCAATATGATAGCCTTCAGGCAAAAATGTAACTCAATAGTTTAGTTGTTTTTGCAGAATATAAAGTTCAGATTTATGCAGAACTACAACTTTGCAGCAAATTAAATCTGAGGACCATAGATGGCATGTTCAGCATCATTCGAAAGGTTAGATTTTCCAAGGCAACAACAAAATTTCATTGCAACGGTATGGTGTTGTACATTCGTTGTGTAAACATCGAGATAAAATAAGTTGTCATCTAAGAAGGGCTTTTCAGTGTCAGCCATGAAGGTCGTATGGATGGCCCAAGAACATAGTGCTGGAGATTGTATGGTCAAATAGACCATCGAACTACAATATGTAATTTCGCTTGTTGTCAATATTACTTCTCTAGATTCCATGTAAATCAGACCCCTAAACATGCTATCATTAAATTCTTTCGATGTACTCCCTGTTTTGTATCTTTTGTACCCGTAAGCAAATCTGGATATTTTTCTCTATAGAAGCAAAATTATGTACTTTAATTGTTAGAGTAGCTTGGCGTGGTTTGAAGAAACAAAGTTGTGTGTATGATGTCTTTTTGTGCTTGTGTTTCCCTTGTAAATCTTAGCCTTTTGTTTGCTCTATCTTGACTACCTTAACCAATATGCTCAGATTGGAGTCCGTAAAGCTCCACCTTGACTCTCCCGACAGTACTCCCATATGTAATACACACCTAAGATTATATATCGGTTAATGCTATGCCCTGGATTTTCTCATACACCGCTAAATCTATGAAAAACAATGTTTTTTGCTGTTTTACGCCCTCTTACTTAAAATGGTAGTAGTAATAACAATACCATAAATCAAATTATGCTTTCAATTTAGTCTCTTTGCGTTTAAAATTTTTAGTTTAGTCAACACGTGCATTGCACGGGCACGATTACTAGTAATATAAAAAGAGCAAGTGTGTCAGATCCGAGCAATTTCGGTCGTCCATACCATGAAATCTAACGTTCCACATCTTCCCCCAATGATGTATGATGTGCACCTCAAAACAAATCGCCCGAAATAACTGCCGCTAGCTATCGCGCACTCCGCCCTCCTGCACCTACTCGCCCACTTCGGCCGCTTCGACGTCTATCGTGGGCGTCGCGCCCACGCGTACTTGCCTTGAGCTGTTGTGGCCGCTGAGGCGGACGCCGGATGGAAGGGGTCGGCCGGAACTCACGCCTCCGACCTCCATGCCGCCGCCGGGAACTCCTCTGCTGCCCCCATACCGCCACAGGCTTCTCCTGTGCAGGTAGCGTATAGATATGCGCCGCCTCCCCACGCCCTCCGCCCTCAGCGGTGCGGCCTCACTTCACACCAGTGCGTGGCGGCTTCGGACCACCGCTTGGAAGATGGCGCGGCCGCCGCCGGCTTCCGGCTTCCTGCTCATGATAGCGACAACGCAACGCCGCTCCCTCGAGATATGTCGATGAAAATTTTCCACGCCGCGCCCTGCATCCATGCCACCGCCCTGCAAAATGCGAGCAACGCGAGGAGCCTAGCGGCGAGCGGCCAAGACGACGCCTCCGTTCTCCATGAGGCCTTGTTCCAGTACATCGTCACCGACCCCGCCGCTAGGACGCCGCCGCCCTACACCTGCCGTCTGGCACCAAGCCCCCTGCACCCGCCCCACCCCTGCACCCAGCTCGACGGTGTACTGCTCCTCCAAGGCGACGGGCTCCTCGACAGCAGGGTTCCTCATCCTTGCACACGGATTCGACGGGAAACTAATTCTGCATCTATTCATTTTATCCTCTGAACTGTAGTTCGACGCTCCAAAGGTACTTGCACATGCCTGATTGGTTTCTGCATTTTAACCTTTTTTTGAACTGCTATCTCTATCTCTAATACTAATAAAATTCCATGCCTGTATCTGTTGTACCGTTCCTCTATATGCAAAGATGTTTGGGAGGTTGAGATTTCTATCTTAATCTTGGTAATTGATTTTCGTGTCTTTTGTAGCTGTGTCCGTTCTTTGCAGATTTCAGAACTACAGTGGTGTCACCTGAACTGAACTGATCCATTTGCTGGACAAAGGAAAAACTGGTAGTTGTGTGAGAAAACTCCTGATCAGCTTTCATTATTATATAGAAATTTGATGTTGCTTTCAGTTTTCATTCCCTTATTCGCATTTAGGAATCATTTCTAGCTGCCTCTTGTTGTGTGGTTTATGATATGGATTATTTTAAAATCGGAGGTGCTGCTGGTTAACCTCAAAATCTCCTCTCTTAATTTTCCATTCCCTTCTTTTCATAAATGGTTTGGTGAGCATGTAATTATGCAGATTAACCTGAAAATTGCCTCAATTATTATTTTTATTTCAGGAATTAACCAACAATTAGAGATGAAATCATTATAGCACTGGCTGGCCAGAATTAAGATAGCTTTTACATGGTTAATTATTTTAAATCTTGAATGCTTAACTGGGTGCTACGTTTGTAGACAGTGCCAAAGAGAAGTAGCAGAAGGATTCTATATTGGAAGCTTTCGTACAGTCAAGTAAATAGTTGCCGGCTTCTTCTCGCGACGTGGAGGACAAATAATTGGAAGCAGACAACAGATCGGTGGATTTGCCAACAATGTTGGTATTTAATTTTTTTGATTCGGTTTTAGTTCACCAATAAAAGCAACGGTGTACATGATAGCTGCATTGTGTGATCAATTTAACCTGTGAAGGATTAGATTCATGGTTAAAAAAATTAAGATCGGCCACACGAATTTCGGTTCCTTTATATGCCAAAACAAACACCAAGTTGTAAACCTGTGTCAATTTTGAATAATGGGGCAAATAACAGTTTGGAATCCTTGATTCGTCCCTTTGTTAGCTTGCTATAGTTTCCAACTCTGATACTGTCATGTAATAGGTGAAGAAGGTGGAGATGGCGTCAATATCAAACAAGGTCTGGAGCTTGGCGACCGTGATGGCAGAGTTGTCGTGCTGATTGCTAGCTCTTTTCACTCATTGCTATCGTGTTGTGCTGATGAAGACAGGAAGTGACAGAGATTGAGAGATAATTAGAGTGAGATTTGTAGCTTCCCATCATGACAAATATGTACTGTATTGTTAATGACAATGCTATTCTCACAGGAGGTCAAGGCAGAGGCCAAGCCGAGCCATAGTTATTGGAGGGTTTCGGCCAGCAGGGCATCGAGTCTGCATATATGCTAGGTGCTCGACCGAATGCCAGAGTTTGTATCTGTTGTCCTTAGGATCTGAAATTTAATTAGTAGATGGAGTTTACGTGCTATTGTGTTCTATAATTGTTTGCTGCATATACGCTATGCATAAGTAGCTGGTTTCAAATGGCTAGGAGCTAGGTAGGATGTAGATCGTTAGTGTTTTGATTGGATAGTTATCTGGGCATGCAGGTTCTCTTCTACTCGTATGTCTTTGCAGGTCAGCCCCATCTTCAGGATGAATTATTTGTTCTCTCTCTGGACTTTTTTAGCCACAAGTTGTGAAACTCAATTGAAACAATCGTAATTAACACAGGCCAGAACAATGAGATGTTGAAACGAAATAACGGACTGAGAGAAGAAGGCTGAAATGTGTCTGTTTGGTCTTACCAGAAACAGACAGATGTTCTCATGCTTTCTTTAGTTTTTCAGTAGTACAACTGTCCACTTCTTATTGGCTACTAAAATGTGTCTGTTCCCAAAATTTAAAACAGCTAGCTGTTCAATAGTCACTCCCTAAAACTAATAAAAAAGCGTTGTGAGTTGTGATGGAAACTACTGTAAGTGGGAAGTGGGAACGTATAGACGAAGACGTGTGTAGGGTGGCAAATGAAGACCCTAGCAGGCACAACAATTTTAGTTTTTGTTTCTTCCACCACTGACAGACCCACATGTAAGAAGGAGCTAAGGTCATGTGTGGAAAATATATGAGTCAAACGCATGATTAGGTAACATGGATGCGGCAAATGAAACTTTTGTGAGTCGCAACTATAATCCCGGCGCACCATGAACAGGCGAAGAACTTGTCCAGAAAGTAGGTGATTAAATAAGCGGGGAGTGATGTCCAATATTCTACTGTATATTTCAGGGTGATAGCATAAGGAGTTCCATCGTTCCTATTAAAAAAGTCCCACCACGCTCTCCCACGATCACCCGGCGGCAGCTCCACAAGGGCGTGCAGTAGCCGCCCGTCCGCTGCAATTGAGGGCGAGACGTCGAGTCGCGTTCATCTGTTGCGCCAATGTGCTCGGGGGCCAACCTCCTCGTCATTCAGCCGCCGCCTGCCTGCCGTGTACTGCCCGCACGGGCATCATCATTGGGCACCGCCGAAGCCTGCCCACGCCGTCGCCGATGCCATATGCACATACAAATGTATGCCGTGTTTCACTTGTCGGTTATTCCCAAATCCTCTCAATCCCATTTACAGTCACTGAATTTAGACACCCGACAAGCATTCGCATGCCCGCACATACACAGAAAACTTGGTAAACATTTGACGTCATAGATATCTCATGGTTACCTTGTCGAGAATGACTGAGTTCTCGGCTAGTTCCTGTTGCTAACACTATTCCTTATGACTTTGGTGCTTGCGTTTTCTCTCCATGGAGCTAGCTAGAATGATCTCTTTAGAAGAGAGTGGTGTGTTGCTCATGTCCCCTTTGTCAAGCATACAAGGGGACAACACCACTGAAATGAATTCTCAAAAGTACGGTAGGTAACACTGTTAAATATCAATCGATGCAAAATAACTTCTTCAGCGAACTCGCTCGGTTTGTACGCTCCTAGTGTCCTACAGGTTTTAAATCAAGACATGTCAACATTATACATATGAAAAGTAAACAAAATACTGCAGAAGGTCAACAACAATATTCCTTATGAGAATATATCTACACCGAGCATTACCATAGCAAAGGCCATAAAAATGGAGAAAACTAAGAAAATTAAGTTCAAGACATAATCATCCTTGTAGCTTAAAATTTTAGAACTCTACAACAGGCACAATATCTAATTCTACCAAAAACTAGAGGAGCTAGGCACCCAGATATACAAGCACATTCTCTAACGTCCACATGGACCATAGTCAATATACTGTTAAATCCTTGCAAAAGAACCTCATGAGCCATGTGTTTCTTTATCTTAATCTTAGGATGAGGATTCTGTTACAATCTACGGATTCATGCAAAGCTACAAAAAAATTGATCAGGCATTATGACAAACCAACATCTATGTTGGAAAGAAGCGAATGTTGTTCACTAGGTGTCAAGAGAGATGATGCGTGCTATTACAACACAAATCAACTTTTGAAGACGATCATGTTAAGTTTAGGCATCCAACACAACAAAATTAAGAATAATTTAAATCATGCCAGGTGTATGCTCTTAGAAATGAAACAAAAGTTTATCAATTGCTTAATACAAGGCAAACCGATAATGATTCATTTTCTACGTTAGAACTGAAGGAGATATACCCTAGAGGCACTTAATAAAGATATTTTATTTGTCATATCTCATTTGTTCATAATATGTTTTATATCATGCTATAACTGTATTAAGCGGAAACATTAATACACGTGTGGTACGTAAACAACCAGGTCCCTAGTAGCCTCTATTTAACTTGTTCATTGTGCGATCGATGATCGAGGTTTCCCGATCATGTGACATTTATGTCAATTGGCAATGGAGTCATGTCATTGGGAGAATGACATGATGGACATACCCAATATTTGTAGGACGTAGTCATTACACATTCGACCGTGAGATTAACTCAAATTGCTACTCCTGGAAGATACTTTGATTGCATCAACCGTCATATCTTAATAGTGTGACCATAAAGGTGTCCCTCTCGGGTATTGGCAGGGAGTATGTTGACGCGAGGGATCAAGAGCGGGATTTTCCAATCCGCATAGCAGGATAGATACTCTGGGCCCACTCGGTGAGATTATGTCAATGAGCTTGCAAGCATGTGACTATAGGTCACAAGGACATATGATCATAGACAAGTAAAGAATAGTGTTGTCAATAACGAGATCAAACTAGGTATCACAATATCTAAGATCGAGACTCGGACACGCTAAGTATCGCTAGGCAAAAGGTCTAAGACTCGACGTCTAGGTTCGAACGACAAAGTTATTCGTTATCTCACAGGGATTAATCCTAGGTATTCAAGGTCCACGGATTAGTCATTAATCGGAGAACGTGTCTCGATTATGACTGGCGAGATCTCGAACCGCTAGGGTAACACACTTAAGGGGAGATGACTTGTATATTAGGTCGGACATGAAAGAGAAAATAAAAGAGAGCACCGAAAAGTGTTTCGGGAGAGGTCCGATGGAGATCGGAGAGCAACGAAATAGTTTTCGAAACCAGAATAAATTAGATAATATGTATTTAATATTAATTAGTATAATTAATAGTTAAATATATTTGTATTTAATTAATTTCGAATTTTTAAAGGCTGTTTTCTTAAATGGGCCTTAGAGACCCATTAGGGGAAAATCCCCAAAAAAAGAAAAAGAAAAGGAAAATTGGGGGAGGGCCAGCCGGCCTAGGTGGGCACCAGCCATGGTGCGGCTGGTCATGTGGGAATAGTCCCACATGGCCAGGCCAGCAAAGTTGGCTATCTCCCTCCACCTATATATTGAGGTGCCCCCTTGCCTTGCAAATTCACACAGAAATTCCTCTCTCTCTCCCGTTTAGACGTGACTCTGCAAATGGGGTTGCGCACGGTTGAGTGTTTCTCCACCATACGCATACTGCCATGTTGCTGGTCTTCCGGTGCTTCTACTTCCGCTGCCCGTCCCTGGATCGGAAATCGGAGGTCGTCATCTCCACCGTATGTGTGCGTCACCCTGCGAGGCGCCACAATTGAGGCGCTTGGAGGAATTCGTCTCCACCACCATCAGGTTGGCGACGCCATCATCATCATCGTCGCGCCATCGCCGTCATCGTCGCGTCAGGATCTTCGCGACCTTGAGGTCGGCTACATCGTCTTCATCACGCGTCGTCATCGAAACAGATCTTTTGATCGTCGACGCTTACGGTCTACAAGGGTATGTATACCGTCTCCTACTGTATAGTATATCTGCATAGTATAGATTCTATCTAGTATAAGGTTATCGTTGTTAGGAATTTTTTTGTTTTCTGCCTACGATCCCCTTCAAGAACTTACGCAGTTAATTTTTTTGACATGTGGCTAGATTCCCTTTAAGTAATTTAGAAGATGAAAACCCGACAAAGGAGAAAATAGCATGTGGAGCATAGCTTGACAATTTTATTCATCTTTTTTCTATAGTCAATTGTTTTAACGTATTTCTTATTTAAGGAACAAGATTTGGAGCCACATGTAATACATATGAGTTATTTTTTCTAGAAATGATGTAAAGACGCAGACGTTCACAAACACGCACGTGCACTCACCCCGTATGAACGCACGCACACATGCGCACCCTGGCCGATGAGCACATTCGAAAGACTGGGCCGAGAAATATTGAGGTTGACTAATCACCACTTGCGTCTCACTGTTGACGGGCACGTCATACCACTGAATGACAAGTCTATAGAACTTGAACCTGAATATGATGGTTCTATCACAAGAAACCTAACCATCTGAGATACGCTCAATTTGCTATATACAGGGGTACTCCATGTGTTGTTGAATTTAACATCACAAGTGGATATGGGTTGGTTAAGAACATTTACCTCTCAGCAACCAATGAAGGTCAGACCTAGCATTTCCACCCGAAATTCGAGTCTCGGTACTTGAAGAGCACCACAAAAATGAAGTCTCCCTATGACTATCTATCCTATGACAGCTCGATACACAACTGCTGTCGCAAAACTGACCGTGAAGCAGGGTCTTTAGCCCATCCAACTCCTCCTCTCCGCATCACTTGATAATCTCGAGCTTGACATGAGCCATCAAGATCGTTTGATGTTCCAAATGCAACCATATTGTTGATATTTTGTACCGATGCAAACACCATGGTAATCTCAGCTAGTGATGTCGTGGTCGACGCTCCCGATGGTGCCAAAAAAAAGTGGGTCTTTTTGACGTTCCACCTCTAAGCCACAAGGGCCGATTTTGTCCATGCCATGAACGCATGGTAGTTCTGCCAGGCGGAGAGGTGCACAAGGCGCTCATGTCCAGATCCTTCATGGTACAGTGCTCATGGAGCATGTTTGGGCACGCAACTGACGACGAGAAATTGTGAGCCACATCATATAGTCTCCAGGCCGAACGGTGGCCGTCGAGGGCCGTCATCGGCAAGGCACACTCCCGGTAGCAGTACGACTCATCCGGGCTTGAAGCCCTTCGAGTATGAGCAACAGACAAGGACGCTGCCAGAATAGATGCGTTGTATGAGCCAGATCGGGGCGAGGTGTGGAAAGGGAAAATTGTTAGGGCATGGAGAAGGGGATTGGAGGAGATGCCCATCCATGAGGACATGAACCGCCACCGTCGGCTGACCTCCTCCTCCGATGGTGAGGGGAGTGGAGGAGTGACCGGCGCCCGGCGGGGCATATGGGATCGCCTCCCGAGTCATCTCGCGTGTGGCTCGGGAGGTAGGATTCAAACTTCCTGATGTTTGTCTTTGATTGCAACACAATTTCATTTTGCCATTTCTTTTTTTTTATGAAGGATGTCTGAGTCATAACCCTTGGTCATTTTTCTTCAAAGTAGAGTAGATAGGTTTGTCAGATGGCAATAATGAATAAATACAAAGTAGCTTGAACAACTGAGTAGGATGTGGTAGTGGTGGACCTAAATTTTTTTGGGGGGTAAACCACTGGTGATAGAAAAAAAAACATGTCAACAAATATAACATCACACTAAAAAATGTAACTTCCACAACAATTTTATTGTATCACGTTGCTCAAATGAGACACATTAATAAAGCGCCAGCGGTCGAAAAAGCTGAAATATCCATATGCACTCTTACGAGACTCGAGAAAATAAAAATTAAAGGGATATGTCTTAGTAAATCACATGGTCCAACCTTCAAGTTTGAAAGTACATTTATCAAGTTTTCAAATGAAACTTGACTTCAACCCTGTGCTAATTAGGCCTACACTAACACTACACATATGCGATGGTTTCCTAGGTGGGGAATCGGCCGGTTATCTGCTCTCAAGTGTATGTATGGTTCATTAGCTCTCCGGTTTACTTCCTTCGAAAGCAGAACAGACTGACCCCGCGTCGTTCCTTCGGGGGCGACTAACCCTAGCCCAAACTCGTCGCCCCTCCTCCTCCCTGCGCCGCGCCGCCGCCGGAGGGATCTGCCGGGCCAACCCGCGTGGCTCTCGAGGACGGTGGCGGCGAGGCGGTATCCGAGCGCTGCTCGTCGCGGTGGCGGTGGGTGCGCGCCCGTGTCCATCGACTGGGCGACGAACAGATCGGCAGCTGGCGGCCGGTAGTCCTCCGCGTGCTCGACGACCTCTAGGATGGCGGCTCCTCGTGGATCCAGGCTTGGCGCTCGAGCGGGGAGCTGCGGCTCAGGGGACGGCACAGGGGTGCTAGTCCCCTTCGGGAGTTGGCTGAGAGGGCTCACTGTCGTGGTGGGAATCACGCAGATGCCATGGGGATGGCTTAGTTTGGGGCCGAACGGATGCTTGAGGATTCGGGGAGGGATTGCGCGATGGAGTCGCACACGAAGAACACTGCAAACACAAAGATTTACCCTGCTTCGGGGCCTCATGAGGAGGTAAAACCCCTACTGCAGCATCTATCCTACTTTGGTGTATTCTCATCTCATATGCGGTGGGTACAAATGCTCCTCGAGCTGTAAGGAGCTAGCTATGAAAAACTGCTCAAGAAGAAGAAGCAAAGCCAAAAGGGGGGAAATGAGCCCGTGCGGGAGCTCTCTCCACCTCTTCCCCCTGGTGCCCTTTATATAGGTGCCCAGGGGACAAGCAGACAAGAAACACTATTCACGTACCCTGTTGCTGATTTGACTACTGGGGTCTTGTTAGCACTGTAGCTAATTTGACTACTGGGGTCTTGTCAGCATTGTAGCTGCGTCATGGGGATGGGCTTGGCATGTCCCGTCCGTCCTTTTCTTTGTCTTCTAGCTTCTGTCTCCGGCATCTCCGGGAGGTGGCAGGGAATCTCGTACTGGACGAGGAAGATATTTGTGATGACTCGGATGGGGATGTCCCCGGTTGAAGTAGCGTCGGTTGATGATGATCCGGTTGAGGAAGTGCTGGGGACCTTGGCCGTGTTGAGGTTGCCTCGGTACCACCGAGTAGAAGCTGTCTCGATACAACCGAATAGAAGGTGCTTCGGCCCAGGGTGCCTCGGTCAATCTGATGGAGCCAAGACTCGGCCCAGTCCGAAATAACCAAGACTATGTCCACCCGAGGCTAGGCAGCCTCGGCTGTCCGGGCCTGCCCGGGACTGGATCCTCCACCCAGCCGAAGTAAATAATCCATGGCCGAACCGAGATAAGGGGAGGACCTCGGCCTGCTGGTACCTCGGCCCACCGAGGTAGGACGAAGTCGGCTCGACCGAGGTGTGCGCAGCTTGGCCCGCCAGGAGATTCGGTCCAAGAGCAGCCGAAGCTGGAGGAGGGCCCGACCCGGGGAGCGGCCATCTCGGCCCACCCGAGATACGGTTACTCGGTTCACCGGGACGGAGATTTGGCCCACCGAGGCTAGGACATCTCGGCCCACTGGCATGGAGAATTCGGCCACCGAGTCTGGGGCTGCAAACTCGGCCCAGCCGAGGTATCAAGCGGCCCGACACTGAATATGCTGGCCTGAGGATCTCCAAACTTGACCGGGTCACTCTTTTCTCCTTTTTCTTTATGTTTTACTCATTTAACCCCTGTTTCTATTCCTCTTACCAACACAACAATCACACAACTTTGGGGTACTGGGGATTACATCCCCGACATTAGTCCCCGAGGCTACGGGGACTCGCAGAGTCGCGTGCAGACTTACAAAAACAAATAACCATACCAAGAACCTCCATATGCGCATCATCATGCCTGTATGAACATCATCATAATTCGGTCGACCAGCCATGCCCTCCAGGCCAAATGTGACATCCGGTTGACCGAGCTCACCCGAATCAACAACGAGATGGACAGTTTGCACTGGAAATGTGTTGCATGCATGGGCATGGCCACTCATAGATGTCTCTGCCGACATTGGGCAATTTGGCACGCTGCCTGCATGGTCGCCATCATACGTCATTCTTCAGCCACTCTGGGCATATGTTTCGGAGCATATGTCTGCACGGACATAACTCAAATACCTCGGCCTCTCTGGGCATATTCATATGTCTCGGTACCTCGGCCACTCTGGGCTTATCACACATGTCTTGGTACCTCGGCCACTCTGGGCACATCACACATGTCTCGGTACCTCGGCCACTCTGGGCATATCACACATGTCTCGGTACCTCAGCCACTCTGGGCACATCACACATGTCTCGGTACCTCGGCCACTCTGGGCATATCACACATGCCTTGGTACCTCGGCCACTTTGGGCGTCACCGTAAAGATATGTTGGCAGCTTTTAGCTGGTCCAACACATACAACCGTCATTGGCCGATCTGGCATTTTGCCATCATAGGCATTTGCCTTATGCCGGTTTGAGATATACCTCAGCCTAGCATGCTCAATGAGTCGGAATATCTTCGACTCACTGAACCGGGATAGTAATGCTATGATACTCTAGCAAACTGGGATAACTGCAGAATCATGTTAGTCGGATAAGCTGGTGCGACAGCACTCATGAGATACTTGAAGATATAAGAGTGATGCCATGATATGTTGGCGAACCGAGATAACGGCGATCTGAGATATGGAATGATGCCGTGATACTGTGGCAAACCGAAATAAACGGCGATCCGGAGAATACCGATATTGCCATGATATCTTAGGTGATTTGAGATAACCAGCATAATCATGACCTTGGTGATGAATATTGTCTCGGTACAACCGATGCTACCTTTCAACGTTAGTACAGTGATGCATGTAAAATGCATACATGAACTTTGCACTTTAATTGCTTATATTCCAATCATATTTGCATCTGATGGCTCCCAAGTGCAGGAGATCAATTGTAGTACCTTTCAATTAGAAAAGGTTGTCGAACCCACGAGGAGCTGAAGGTATTGGTTAGTAAGATTGATAAATAAAACAATAAAAGATGCAAGTGTTTTTGGTATTTTTGTTGTATAGTTGCAAGCAGATAACAGATAGTAGCAAGTGAAAGCTCTCAAAGAGAGAAAGCCCAATCCTCTTATGTGGCAAGAGGACAAGCTCAAGTGATGTGTAACTTATATGTGGCAAACGTTCCCGAGGGCGGCATGGATGATGCTAGGCATAGAGATTTATTAAACAACACGTTGAATATCTTGTCAAGTTTTAATCCTCTTTGGACGGAGCCATAATTAGGTATAGCTAAATAAATAAACTACAACCCCTTATGATGGATCATGTGGCCAAGCAAATGACTGCACAAGAATTATTAAGACCTAAAGTCCCACCATAGCATTACACTCTAAGGTCCCCGATACTAATACCCTCATAATATAACTTCATGACTCGGTCTCAGGTTTACGTGTCCTCCCAAGTCTCCATCAATTCATTACACTACGGTGTTCTCCTATGAGCCCATAAAGGTGAAGTGTTGTGCAGTCGACGTTCGCACAACACCATCATAGAATCACATAAAAGATAAACTCTTGACAAAATACCAACACATGTCATATATAAATCATGCCAATTCATCCTATGCCCTCAGGAACATACGGGAACTACTCACAACGTGCGAACATGATCATATTCAGTGGCATAAGTGGTACAACACAATCTGAAATTATAACTTCACCACCAAATAATGACAAGTACTCAATCACAAACATGAATAGTAGCACAAGACAAGTATCTAGGGTATAGCAACTCTCAAACTGCGAGGGGAACGGAGTGGATCACGGTGATGATGATGGTGATGGTGCTGGTCTTGATGGGGGTGATGATGTAGAGGCCTCCTCCCACGCCAAGGAGGAGAGGTGATGACGATGACGATGATTTCCCCCTTCTCCGGAGTTCCGGAGCAGCAGGATCTGACCCCCCTCGGAAGGGATCAGGAGTTTCGCCGCCGCCGCGACCTCGGATGGACTTGGAAAAATTAGGGCGTTACTTTTCGGGCGAGACGAAGGCGTCGATAAAAAGCCCCAGGCGAGGAGGTGCCCGAGGCACCTTTGGGTGGGTCCCACGCGGCCAGGTACATGGGCCGCGTGGGCCACCCCCATTTGGCCCTCGTGGCTCTCCTCTCTTCGGTCTTCTTCCCTCTGCCTTTCTCCCGATGAAAAACTGACGCAGTATTTTTCCTTTTATTATTTGAGTTCCTGTAGCTCCTGAAACATTAAAGACAAGAAAAGGAGGTTTTCTGCCTCCCAGAAATTAAATACCAAAAATAGGGACTTTGTATGAAAGTCCCCAAAATCATCTAAAACATGTAGAAACAATCATATAATCATGCAAATAACATTCTAGTATGATACTAAAAGTTATATAAATGATGATATAAAATGCACGTATCAACTCCCCCAAGCTTAAACCTTTACTCGTCCTCGAGTAAGTAAGGACATAGATCATTACATGCATCAATGGACTTATGGTTGATAAATAAATACGGGCATTGTATCATCATCATATTCAATTGCAAGATAAGATTAATGATCTAAAACTCATACATATGAGGGCAACATAAGTAGAACTCTAGCAATCACCCCTTACTTTTGAAAGCAAATAACCATTGTATGTTGGACAATCGAATCATATTGTTTTTCACATGCTTTTGCTCTTCATGGCAAGCATTATAATCTTTTATACTTTGCTGAAATTCAAAGACAAGATAAACTCTCATTGGATAACAAGTTCAAAAGAAGACAAATGAAAAGACAGATAGATATAAAAATTGTTATCACTCTTGCTTGACTAGTAACTAGTGCAAACTTTAGTCATGGATATCTCAATCAAGTTCCCATGCTCTACACAACCCTTTTCTTACACTTTCCATGGCTAGCTGAAATTTCAGGTGCCTTCCTTTCATTCACATTCAAGAGCATAAGTATTGAAATATCCATGATCATTAATTTGCTCAAAAGATACTAGGTTGTAACAAGAGTGTTTTATATCCTTTTCATTAAGTCTTCTCAACTTCTTATCCTACAAGACTATATCTTAACCTCAAACTATTTTCACAAGTCTTTTTACTTCTTCTATATTGAGATAATTCTATAATTGTCCAACATACTCAAGTTAATTAATTTCAAGGCAAGATGTGATTGAAATTCTAAATATGCCACGCTCATTTGCATGAGTGTTACCCATAAATCCCCAAACAAGAGAATCATGGATGACACCATACTTTAATATTCATTGATAAACCATAAGATAGGGATACATGATAATGCTCCATGAGCTCACACACGCCTAAGAGATATTGATAACTAATCGATAAAAGCAAAGCACACCATGACTAGATAGATATGATAGATTGATAAAGAGAAAGACTAGATGGAACTCCCCCAAGCTTGGCGTTCCTCCAGATTCTCCTTTGCTGCAGCCTCCTCCTTCTCATATTCTTCCTCCCATTCAGCCATCTTCCATGGGAAAGGCCTTCCATCACGGAAAGATGTAGGTGGATCATTGTACCTGAGGGTGGCGGCTGCTGCAATCTTCTTGAAGCGTTCTTCATATTCGCAGTTCTGGTTCTCTACATCCCACATGAAGCATTGGAACTTCTCCCATTGTTGATGACGTCCTTGTACCTATCTTCCAGATCTTCAAGCCTTTTCTTGTACTCTTCAACCTTCTTCTCCAGCTCCAGGTTCATGAAGTGGTGAGCATCAAGGCTGCGGTAAACCACAGTGCCATACCTGAAGGTCTTGTCCTCTAACTCATCCAGCCTTTCCTCCACCGTGCCGGTGGCCTTGGGAGCCTTCACCTCCTCCACGAGCATCACGCCCTCCTTGAAGCACACGGTCTTCGGTGGTGTCATCACGGAGTTGAGGTAGCGGTTCACAACACCCTCCTTGGGAGAGCTCTCCCCCTCTTGGTTGGATCCGGAGCAAGACATGGCTAAAACCTGACAGGCAGAAACAGCAGAAACAAAGATCGCTCGAGAACGCTCGGTGCGAGATTAGATCGGCAGAGAGGAGTATATATTGAGGGTTTTTAGGTCAAGACGAAGCGTCGGGATCGAAAACGAGACGAAAAGGACTCCGAGGTGGAAAAGGATAGCCCACGCGGCCAGGTACATGGGCCGCGTGGGCCCCCTCTTTCCTCCTCGGGTCTCCGTTTCGTCCAGTTTTCTTGTCCCACACGTTAATTTCCATAAAAAATGACCTCCGTAAAATATTATGCAATTCCGAGAAACTTTCCAACAGTAAGTTACCTTCTATTGATTTGGGTTTCTGAAACTGCACGGTTTCTCTCAATTACCTCTCCGGTGTTTGTAAATTCAACTCCTCCACCCTTCCGATGAAGCTCTTTCCTGCAATATAAGGTTTAAGGCGTTGTCCATTGACTACATGAGGTTTACCTTTCATGTCACCGTGAAGACGGATAGCTCCTGAACGGTACACCTCCTGTATCACTAATGGTCCCTGCCACTTTGAAGCTAGCTTCCCTGCAGAAAACTTGAAACGAGAGTTGTACAATAAAACTTGATCACCTACTTTGAATTCCTTTTTCTTAATTTTCTTGTCATGCCAAATCTTAACTTTTTCTTTAAACATCCTGGCACTTTCATAAGCTTCATTTCTCCATTCGTCAAGTAGGTTTAGGTCAAGAATTCTCTTTTCTCCCGCAGTTTTAAAATCAAAGTTCAGTTGTTTAATAGCCCATCTAGCTTTATGTTCTAGTTCAACAGGTAAGTGACAAGCTTTTCCATAAACCATTTTATAAGGAGACATTCCCATAGGATTTTTAAAAGCAGTTCTATAAGCCCACAAAGCATCATTAATCTTAATTGGCCAATCAGATCTAGACTTATTCACTGTCTTTTCCAAAATGAGTTTAATTTCCCTATTGCTTAATTCAACTTGCCCACTTGTTTGAGGATGATAAGGAGATGCAATTCTATGGTTAACATCATATTTTGCCAAAGTTTTTCTAAGAACACCATGCAAGAAATGAGAACCACCATCAGTAATTAAGAACCTAGGAACACCAAACCTGGGGAAAATGATGTCCTTGAGCATCTTCATTGCTGTGGCATGATCTGCACTTTTGGTTGGAATTGCTTCCACCCACTTTGTAACATAGTCAACTGCAACCAAAATGTGAGTATGCTTTGTCTTTGATTCTGGGAAAGGACCCATAAAGTCAAAACCCCACACATCAAATGGTTCAAGTGGCAATGAATAATTCATAGGCATTTCATTCCTCCTACCAATGTTTCCTACTCTTTGACATTTATCACAAGATTTAACATATTCAGCACAGTCCTTAAATAAAGTAGGCCAATAGAAACCAGATTGTAATACCTTTGCTCCTGTGCGATCTCCTGCATGATGCCCTCCATAGGGACTGTCATGACAATCTCTTATAATAGCCTGTTGTTCATGCTCAGGTACACAACGTCTAATAATACCATCCACACTTTTCTTATAGAGGAAAGGATCATCCCAAAAATAATGTCTAAGATCATAAAAGAATTTCTTTCTTTGTTGAGAAGTGAAGTGTGGAGGCAAAACTTTACCAACAATAAAATTTGCATAGTTGGCAAACCAAGGAGATGCAACTTTAGCACTAGAAACATTAACAATTGCAAGTTGTTCATTAACAAAGCTATCATTAATAGGAATAGGATCATCAGGTATGCTTTCCATCCTAGAGAGATGATCAGCAACTTGATTATCCTCCCCTTTCCTATCAACAATATGTAAATCAAATCTTGCAATAGAAGTACCCATCTTATTAGTCTAGGCTTAGCATCTTTCTTATTCATCAAGTATTTAATAGCAGAATGATCAGTATGTATTGTGACTTTTGAATCAGTAATATAAGGTCTAAACTTGTCACAAGCAAACAGTACTGCTAAAAATTCTTTCTCAGTTGTAGCATAATTCTTTTGAGCAGCATCAAGTGTTCTACTAGCATAATAAATAACATTCAGTTTCTTATCAACACGTTGGCCCAAAACAGCCCCAACTGCATAATCACTAGCATCACACATAATTTCAAAAGGCAAGTTCCAATCAGGAGGTTGAATAATGGGAGCAGTGATTAAAGCATTCTTCAAAATATTAAAGGACTCAATGCAATCATCATTAAAAGAGAAAGGAACATCCTTTTGCAGAAGATTGGTTAGAGGTTTTGATATTTTGGAGAAATCCTTAATGAACCTACGGTAAAAACCTGCATGCCCAAGAAAACTTCTTATACCTTTGAGGTCCCTTGGATATGGTAGTTTTTCAATAGCTTCAATCTTTGCTGGATCAACTTCTATTCCTTCTCCAGAAATCTTATGCCCAAGAACTATACCCTCAGTAACCATGAAGTGACACTTCTCCCAATTAAGAACCAAGTGTTGGTCTTCACAACGCTGTAAAACTTTGTTAAGGTTGAACAAGCAATTATCGAAGGAAGTACCATACACAGAAAAATCATCCATAAAAACCTCCATTATCTTTTCAATATAATCAGCAAATATAGCATTCATGCATCTTTGAAAAGTAGCAGGAGCATTACATAAACCGAATGGCATTCTCCTGTAAGCAAAAGTACCATATGGGCAAGTAAAAGTGGTCTTTTCTTGATCATCCTTATGGACAGGAATTTGCGAGAAACCTGAATAACCATCTAGATAGCAAAAGTGAGAGTGTTTAGACAACCTTTCTAGCATTTGATCAATAAATGGCAATGGATAATGATCTTTTCGAGTTGCTTTATTCAATTTTCTGAAATCAATAACCATCCTATAACCAACTACAGTACGTTGAGCCACAAGTTCATCCTTTTCATTTGGAACAACAGTCATTCCACCCTTTTTAGGAACACAATGAACAGGACTAACCCACTTACTGTCAGCTATAGGATAAATGATACCAGCTTCAATAAGTCTTATTACCTCTTTCCTTACCACTTCTTTCATTTTTGGATGGAGGCGGCGTTGAAAATCAACAACAGGTTTTGCATCTTCCTCCAGATTAATTTTATGCATACATAGAGCGGGGCTTATACCTTTAAGATCATCAAGAGAGTATCCAATGGCTGGTCGGTGAGCTTTTAGCACATCAAGTAATTTCTCTTCCTCTTCAGCTGAAAGGTTAGCACTAATAATGACAGGATATATGCTCTTCTCATCCAAATATGCATATTTCAGATTTGCAGGCAAAGGTTTCAATTCAAAACTAGGATCCCCTTTAGGTGGTGGTAGCACTCCTAAATTATCAGGTGGGATATGCAATTGTAATTGTGGTGGTTGTTGCCATAATATTTGTTCCAAAGCCTCTTTTTCCTCATCATTAAATGGTTCATCTTGATTAAGCATATAACGTTCTACAACATCAGTTGAAGCTACAGCTATATGAGCAAGAGTTTCAATTAAATTATTAGGAATTGGCTCTTTCTCAACATGTTTATCAGCAAATTTGGAAAAGTTAAATTCAAGTTTCTCACCAGCACATTTAATAAACACTTTCTCTTTAGGCAAATTAATTTCAGCACCAACAGTATGTAAGAAAGGTCTACCAAAAATGATAGGACAAAATGAATCTTGAGGACAACCAAGCACAATAAAATCAGCAGGGTATTTTATTTTGCCAATCAATACTTCAACATCTCTAACAATTCCAAATGGACTAATATAATCTTTATTAGCAAGTTGAATTGTCATACCTGTCTCTTCCATAACAATGGGATCAATATCAGGCTTGATCTCAAGATAAAGAGAATATGGAATGACACTAATACTTGCTCCAATATCACATAGACCATGATAACTTGAAGTCCCAATAGAGCATGATATAACAGGTTTCCCAACTTTGGCCGAATTACCTTTGATGACTTTGGTAGCATCTTCACATAGATAAACATCCACTGGGTCTTCTTCATTTAGTTGCTTGATAACAGAAATTTGAGTGTTGACTTCCACCTGTTCATAAGGCTGAGAACATCTTTTGTTACTCTTGTTAGTAACAGCTTTAAGTAAATTCTCCTTAACTTGGTTTGGAAATGGAGGTGGTTCAACATACTCCTCAATTGTCACAGATGACATTGGTTCAACCTGTTTAATAACTTTAGGAACAACAATAGATTGTTTAACAGGTTCAACATAAACTTCAAATCCACTTTTTGGAACACAGATATGATCAGCAAAACCTTTAGCTATTTCAATTATAACATAAGGATCAAGACCAAAAGTATCACTCAGATTTTTAAACAAATAGAAGTAGAGAAATTCTCTACACATGAATATTCATAATCAAAATATGGCTCATTACCTTTATCAAGATCCCAGTGGCTAGTATTTTCAGAAATAGTCTCCAATAAATTCCATGCTTCTTCTTCAGTGTTATTAGTAAAACTTCCACCAGATGAATTATCCAGAATCTCCTTGTGCTTCATAGGTAGTCTCACATAAAAGTTTATCAATATAAGTTTCCTTGTAAGATCATGACATGGATTCTTGCGAAGGAGTTCCTTTAACCTCCCCCAAGCTTGAGTAATACTCTCTCCCAGATGTGGCCAGAAATTGAATATATAGCAGCGGTTATCATAAGCTTCTTTAGGAGTAAAATATTTAAGAAAGAAAACCTTCCTCAAGATACTCCATTCATTCTGGACCTCTTCATCCAAAGACCTGTACCAATCACGAGCATTACCAGATAAAGACAAATACAATAGCTTCCTTTTTACCTGATCCTCTGAAATACCAGGTAGTCTGAATAAGCCACATATGTCCTCAATTATTTCCATGTGCTCGCGTGCCGACTTAGTTCCATCTCCTGTAAATGGATTTTTCATAACTCTTTTAACATGACCCATGGGAATTTATATCCCACTTTAGGTATCTCAGGCACAGCAGTTTCAACCACCTTTGCAGTAGTGGCATAAGCACTTTCATATAGAGCAAGATGCAGCGAGGCACGATTCATAAATGCCATAGTAACAATGAGATAAACAGCTTTCAAGTTTCCTTACCAAACTTCTTACCAATAGCGCTACGCTCCCCGGCAACGGCGCCAGAAAAGTATCTTGATGGCTCCCAAGTGCAGGAGATCAATTGTAGTACCTTTCAATTAGAAAAGGTTGTCGAACCCACGAGGAGCTGAAGGTATTGGTTAGTAAGATTGATAAATAAAACAATAAAAGATGCAAGTGTTTTTGGTATTTTTGGTTGTATAGTTTGCAAAGCAGATAACAGATAGTAACAAGTGAAAGCTGAAAGGACATTGTCCGTTAATCTTGTTTTGACGTTTGATCACAACACTTGGAAGTATTTAACATACCGCTAAGTGTCCACAGGAATTATCACCATCCATATCAAAAGATACTAGTGGATCTCTCTCTATGCAAAAAGGGAAGAAAAGTAGTTGTCGGTCTTCAAATCGTGAAGGGAGAAGGCGCTCTGCAGGGAGGCCGGCCCCCAGGCCAGCCCAGGCTGGTCTGCAGGCTGGTCGCCTCGGGTAGCTGGCCGACCCCCAGGCCGGCCCTGGCCGGTCTCAAGGCTGACTGCCTCGGGTTGCTGGCCGGCCCCCAGGCCGGCCCAGGCCGGTCTGCAGGCTGGTCGCCTCGGGTAGCTGGCCGGCCCCCAGGCCGGCCCTGGCTGGTCTACAGGCTGGTTGCCTCGGGCAGCTGGCCGGCCCCCAGGCCGGCCCAGGCCGGATCCCAGGTCGGTTTGGTCGCTGGCTCGGCCAGCCCGGCCCCCAGGCCGGCCCAGGCTGGTTTCCAGGCCGGCCGCCTCGGCTGCTCTGCCGGCCCCCAGGCCGGCCCTGCTTCCTGCGCTTCGCCACTTACCTCTTCAACGGCCATATTTTGATGAGGACTATATATACCTCTTCACCAACCTTTGGACAACGAGCTTGAACACATTGAAGAACCCCACTGATTGCAAGCTCAAGATTTGATAGATCTCCCAATCCCTCCACCCAAACTCGTTGATACTTGGAGGATTGAAGGAGAAGCCCCGGATCTACATCTTCACCAAGCCGTTCTTCATTTCCCCCTCATTCACTTGAGGGACCCTTTGCTAGGATTTCCTTTGGGAAAACCTAGCCTCATATTGTACTCACTTGATTGTCTTTGTGACAAATTTGTAGCTGTTCGGGAGCCCCCAATCCTCTTGTGGGTTGTGCCCCGGATCGTTGTTGTAAGGGCTCCGGATTCCACCTTGAAGGATTTCGATAGTGGAAGGTGAACCAAACCTTTGTGGTGCGGTTCATCGGAGAAGAAGGTGCACCCGCCTTTGTGGCGGTTGAGTTTTGACCTTTGTGGTAGCTCACACCTCTCCAACGAGACGTACTCCCCTAAAAAGGAGGAACTCGGGATTACATCCGTGTCTCCGCGTGCTTTCACTTTCGGTTACTTCTATCCTTGTTTATAGTCTTTACTTCGTGTATCTTGTTTAGTTTTGCTTGTCATATAGGTAAATTCACCATAGTTGCATATCTAGAGAATTTACCTTTTGTGTCAAGCCTAATTTGAAAAAGTACTAAAATTGAAGTAGCACCTATTCACCCCCCCCCCTCTAGGTGTCATACGATCCTTTCAATTGGTATCAGAGCCTCGGCTCTCTGTTGGGCTTAACCGCCTAAGAGAAGTATGGCACGAAGTGATGGTGATCCAATAGATGACCAAGCCACTACGACATCCATGGCCGATCTCAAATCGATGGAGACATCTTTGATATCGTCCATGGATACCAAATTTGCCGAGATGCGTGACTTGATCAAGCAACTCGCAAGTGGCAAGGTTCCTAAGGAGACCACCCCACTAGATGACTCCGCTTCCTCCGATGACGGTGAAACCGAGGAGGGAAAAGAGGAAAGAAGGGGGTTGAAGATAAAGATACCGACCCTAAGAAATCTTCCACCTCTACCACCATCCCCGAAGGTGGGAAGCCGGAGTACCATGGGGTTCCCTTTGCGTACTCTCCCGACCCACCTATCCATCATACTCGCATAAACCCTTTGGGTCCACCTCCTAAACTCAATGCTTCGGCTTTTACTACTTGGCAACACTTAATGAAATCTCATATCAACAGTTCCTCTATCGAGCTTTGGAGGATCATTAAAGAGGGATACAAGGCCGTGAATCCCAACAACTTGACAAGAAGAGAGGTTGCCGAGAAACAACTCAATGCTTCCGCTCTCCACATGATTGAACTTGCGTTGGAGAAAGTGGTCTTCATCACATTCAAAACGTCTCCACCGCCAAAGAAGCTTGGAAGTGCCTTGAGGTGGCATTCCTTGGAAATGAAAGCATGAAGAGGAATAGATATGATGGCTTGAGCAATGAGGCCGAAGGTTTCTACATGCTTGATAATGAAACCCATGAGGAGATGTATGGAAGACTCAATATTCTTGCCAAAGCCTTTCATAATGTTGGGCAACCTATGTGGATGATGCTTGGATCAAGAGGAAGTATGTGAATGCTCTAATGCCCTTCGAGCCCGTTGAATTGGAGGCCATACAAGGAAAATTCAACTACCTTGAGATGTCATCCAATGAAGTTATGCAAGAGGTGCAAGCCTCCAAGGTTGCCACCAAGAATGCTCTAGACAACCGTGCTAGGGCCATGGGAATGAAGCAAGGTCCCTCTCTTGCTTTGAAGGCCAAGGTTGTGTGTCTTGATGAACATGATGAAGTTGAAGCATGCCAAATCAACCTTCCTCCCGATGAACTTGAACCGGCCCTCCATGGTCACATAGCTCTTGCAACAAGGACTTTTTGGCGTGACCCGGCCAAAGCAAATGCTCAAGTTGATCATGGAAACAATCCAAGCGGGAAGAAGGAGTTTGCTAATAGGATAAAGACTTGGTACAATTGTCATAACAAGCATCACTTCATCAAGGATTGTCCCTATGAGAATAGAGAGCAAAATGGTGGAAGGCTTGTCCTCAAGGGCGAATCAAAAGTGATACAAAAGAAGCCTTTTGTCAAGAGGAAGCCATTTTTCAAGAAAGCACCAAGAATTGTGTTGTTGACTCAAGAAGAATATCCTTCCGAGAATTCCAAAGAAGAAGAAGAACCCACTCGTGAGGTGGCCGCTTTGGCCATTGTATCTACTCCACCTCCTTCTCTCTTCGAATCCCCCAATGAGAACCTCTCCGTCAACACCGCTCGTTGCCTCATGGCTTCCGTCACCGAGGTATCACCTTCTACTCCCAAGACTATGCATGAAATAGATGATAAAACTAGTCTTGTGATTAAGAAAGAACTTGTTGCTACCGATACTATTATGGCTAACTTGCAAGGTGAAGCTAAGTCTTATGTTGAGTCTCTTTTGAGACAACTTGATGCGGCCGAAGAAATCCTTGATGACAAGGGAAAAATTGAGAGAGAGGATTCTCTCACCATAGCATCCTTGAATGCTTCCATAGAATCCTTGAATGCTTCTCTTGAAGAAGAAAGTGAATATAGAACCTCTCTTGAGGAAAGAATTGAGTCTCTTGATGATAAAAATGATGAAATAATTGCTAAAATCATTAAGGATAGAGATCATGTCTTTGCTAAATATAAAGTGGTTAAAAAGGAGAAAGCCGAGTTTGTGGTTGCTAATGCTAGACTCCTTGAGGAGGTGGAGAAACTTAACAAGGCTCATAAGGTCTTGGAAAGTACTCACTCTCTTCTAGTCAAGTCTCATGAGCAACTTCAAACTCAACTTTCTAAATCTAACTCACCTAGCACCTCTACTCCTTCTTGTGATCATGCAAATGTTATTGAGGAAAATGCTAGGTTGAAGGTTGAGCTTGCCAAGGCCACAAGTGCCAAGACCTCTATTCCTAAAGGTAATGAAAAGGTGGTTGCTCAAATTTTTGAGCTAAAGCCACACAAAGGAAAGGAGGGTCTTGGTTATGTAGCCAAGGCAAAGAAGAAGAAGAGCAACACCAATGCCAAGCCCGCTCAAGCCAAGACTCCCATTGCGGATGGTAATGCCACTAGGGGCAAGACCACTCGTAGTGACTTTGCGGGGCATAACAATCCCAACTACTTTCTTTATGTTGATTACTATGGGGATGTTTATGCAAAATATGTTGGTCCTTATGATGGTTACATTGCTTACTCTATTTGGGTTCCCAAGACCCTTGTTGCTAACAAAAGAGGACCCATTGAGAAATGGGTACCTAAAACCAAGTAATGATTTCTTGTAGGACTATGCTTCCGGCACTAGTACAGAAAAGGCTATTAGTGGCGCACCAATTTGGTATTCTGTGGCGCACCCCCAGAAATGCTGGGTGCGCCACAGAATTCTCGCCACAAAAATTATTTCTGTGGCGCACCCGGCTTGGTGCGCCACAGAATTCTCACATTTCTGTGGCGCACCTGGCCTGGTGCGCCACAGAATTCTCAAAAATTCAAAAAATGCAAAAAAATATAAAAAGTTTCAAAAAAATCCAGAAAAATCAGAATATGAAATAATATGGAAAATCCTAATTATTGGAATTATTTTCATATTTTTTGAATTTTTTTAACTGATACCTTCCCGCTAGGTCACCCATCCTCAAATTGCTCCGACCCTAGCACGCTTAACTTCCAAGTTCCACCCAGTTCACCTACCCTTGTGCTACTCAAGTTCTTATTGATATATATATCATTTGAACCCTCTTAAGTCTTGTATGTGTATATGTGTGTTATATGTTATAAATGTGTGTTTTTAAATTTCAGATTTTTCAAAAACTTCTAAAGTTTCAAAAGGAGATTCAAAAGTTTCGAAAGATCCAAAAATTTCAAAAAACTCCAAAAAAATCAAAAAATCCAAAAAATTCAAAAAGGTCAAAACACTTCAAAAAAATCCAAAAAATTCAACAATCTTCTTTGTTATACATTTCTGTGTCTTTTTTGCACTTTTTGAATTTTTTTTTAATTTTTTTCTTTTTTTTCTTTCTTTTTGATTTTGCTGCGAAAAATCGTCTGTTTGAAATAACTTTTTCTTTATTTTGGAATTTGAGGAATCTGTGAATTGCTGACCGGGTAAACCCGGGTGGATTCGAACTCGGATTTTTCTCACGATTTTTTTGACATATTATTTGCGTTATTTCGACGTCGTATGCAAAAGTTATGGCCGTTACAAGTTTTTTTTTCCTATTTGTTGCAGAAAAGGTCAAAATTCATATTTCAAAATTTCTATACCTACTAGACACTCAAACCTAACTACATGTCAAAGGATTTTATTTATTGAATTTTTTATCATTTTTCTTTAATTCCTGCAAGACTAAAAAGGCGATCCACGTGGGGGACGGGGGGGGGGGGGGTGGATTTGAAAAAAAAAATTATGTGGCGCACCAAGCTTGGTGCGCCACAGAATGTCATCTTTCTGTGGCGCACCTGCCTGGTGCGCCTCAGAATGTCACCTTTCTGTGGAAGGTGCGCCACAGAATTTTTTTTTTTCAAATCTTAACCCGCCCCCCAGATAACTTTCTGTGGCGCACCTGGCCATGTGCGCCACAGAAATGTGACTTTCTGTGGCGCACGAGGCTTGGTGCGCCACAGAATGTCTAATTTCTGTGGCGCATGTGGTTTAGTGCGCCACAGAAATGTGACTTTCTGTGGCGCACTAAACCACGTGCGCCACAAAAAAAATTCTGTGGCGCACCAATTAAGGGTGCGCCACAGAGTGCCAACCTACCTATATAGGGTTTCCCTACTAGTGCGGTGGGTCTAAATGGGTGGTTGATAGTGGATGCACTAGTCATATGACCGGAAGCAAAGAGATCATGACGGAGTTGGGACCAAATATAAATCAAGCATCCGTCTCCTATGGTGATAAATCAAAAGCGGAGGTAACGGGTCTCGGCAAGGTGGTAGTTGCAAAGGATATCACCCTTGTAAATGTCATGCTTGTCGAGTCCCTCGGTTACAATCTTATGTCCGTTCATGCACTTAATAAGATGAATTTTGATGTCCATTTTACTATTGATATGGTGGTACTCTTGAGGAGCAAGACTCTAAAGGTCATGTTCGTTGGTATGTTGAAAATGAGTTGTTCGTGGTGGACTTTTCGGGGTCTACCAACACTAAAGCAATATGCCTATTCGGAAAGGCCGACGTGGGATGGTTGTGGCATCGCCGCTTGTCCCATGTCAACATGAGAACTTTGCAAAGTCTTCACAAGGGTGGCCACATTCTTGGACTAAAAGACAATGTTTCTTTTTCTAGAGATCGTCTTTGTAGGGCTTGTGTTGAAGGAAAGATGCATGATTCTCCCCATCCAAGCAAGACCATCATTTCATCAAAGAGGATATTGGAACTTCTTCATGTTGATCTCTTTGGTGCCGTGCCTCAACCTAGTCTTGGTGGGAAGAAATATTGTTTGGTGATTGTTGATGACTATTCAAGATTTACTTGGGTTTATTTCTTCAAGACGAAGGATGAGACCCAACAAACCGTCATCGACTTCTCCAATATTGTTCAACGCCAATACAATGTCCCTATATTGGTCATTAGGAGTGATAATGGCTCCGAGTTCAAGAACTACACCTTAAATGAGTTTCTTAGTGAAGAGGGGATTCGTCATCAATATTCCGCTGCATATACCCCTCAACAAAATGGTGTAGCCGAAAGGAAGAACCGGACTCTCATGGACATGGCAAGGTCTATGTTGGCGGAGTTTAAGTCTCCACTATTCTTGTGGGCCGAGGCCATTTCCACGGCGTGTAACTCATCTAACCGGCTATTCTTTCGTGTTGGCAAGAAGTTTACATCTTATGAGATGCTCACCGGCAACAAGCCCAATGTCTCTTACTACCGAGTATTTGTTGTAAGTGTTTCTATAAGAACAAAAGTGTTTGTTTGTCTAAATTTGAATCTAAAGCTTTAGAGGTGTTTTTGTTGGGTACGGTGCCGAATCTCACACCTATAGAGTCTATGACAAGACCGTTGGGAAAGTCATAGAATCTTGTGATGTGAGGTTCGATGAGAATGACGGCTCCCAAGTGGCGCAATTTCATGTTTGTGATGTAGATAATGAAGAGCCTCAAGATGCTATAAGAAGAATGGGCATTGGTTTCCATCGCCCCGTTGAGATTCATTACGAGTCTCCTCAAGCAAGTCCAACCTCCATTCAAGTGGAGGCCTCTTCATCACAAGTTGAAACGGCGCCTATCATGGAAGCAAATGATGCACCTTCCCAAGAACAAGTTCAAGACCCTCCTCATGTTGACCATGTTGCTATGCAAGAATCAAGTTCTCCTATTGTTGATGCTAGCCAAGGTCATGACCAAGATCAACCCTCTCCTTCATTTGTTGAAGATGTGCTTCAAGATGATCAAGGTCAACATTCCGGTCAAGGCGGGACTCAAATGATCAAGATGATCAAGAGATACCTCCAAGATGCAATGGAGATATCGAAGCCCGTCGTAAAGCAAGAATTGTAAAAGACTTCGAAAGAAAGAGTCACTATCTTGAAAACATCCTTGGTGACCACAAGAAGGGTGTTACCACAAGAAGGCAATTGGCAAACTTTAGTGAACATCAAGCTCATATTTCCATGGTGGAACCAAAGAAAGTATTTGAAGCTCTTGAAGATCCGGATTGGTTAGAAGCTATGCATGATGAACTCCATAACTTCAAGCGCAATAAAGTGTGGAATCTCGTTGAGAAGCCAAAAGATTGCCGCAATGTTATAGGCACAAAGTGGATTTTCAAGAACAAGCAAGATGAGCATGGAATGGTTGTGGGGAACAAGGCAAGATTGGTTGCACAAGGGTACTCTCAAGTTGAAGGCATTGATTTTGGAGAGACTTATGCACCCGTGGCTCGCCTTGAGTCCATCCGTATCCTTCTTGCATATGCATCACATCATAACTTTAAATTGCAACAAATGGATGTGAAAAGTGCCTTTCTTAATGGTCCTTTAAAGGAGTTGGTATATGTTAAGCAACCACCGGGTTTCGAGGACCCTAAATTCCCTAACCATGTCTACAAGCTTGATAAGGCGCTCTATGGTCTCAAACAAGCACCTCGTGCTTGGTATGAGCACCTAAGAGAGCTATTGCTAGACCGTGGATTTGAATTGGGGCAAATCGATCCCACTCTCTTTACTAAGAGGGTCAAAGGGAGCTTTTCATATGCCAACTTTATGTTGATGATATTATTTTTGGCTCATCTAACAAAGCTTTCAATGATGAATTTTCAAAGCTTATGACCGATAGGTTCGAGATGTCTATGATGGGCGAGTTGAAGTTCTTTCTCGGTTTTGAGATCAAGCAATTGCATGAAGGGACTTTCATCTCTCAAACCAAATATACCCAAGATATGCTCAAGAGGTTCAAATGCACAATGCTAAGGGCAAGCGGTTTCCCATGGACACCAAATGCCATCTTGAACTTAACCCCGACGGTATCGATGTTTGCCAAAAACTTTATCGCTCTATGATTGGTTCTTTGCTTTATCTTTGTGCATCTAGACCCGATATTGTGTTGAGTGTAGGGGTGTGTGCAAGGTATCAAGCCGCTCCTAAAGAAAGCCACATGGTGGCGGTCACTAGAATCTTTCGATATTTGGTTGATACCCCAAGGTTTGGTTTGTGGTACCCAAAGGGCACTAATTTCTCTCTTGCCGGGTACACGGATTCGGATTGGGCGGGTTGCAAGGATGATAGGAAATCAACTTTCGGGGCATGCCAATTTCATGGTAGGGCCTTGGTGAGTTGGTCTTCTAAGAAGCAAAATTGTATATCTCTATCTTCCGCCGAAGCCGAGTATGTGGCGGCCGCTAGTGCTTGCACTCAATTGTTATGGATGAGGCAAACTTTAAAGGAATACGGTGTCAATTGTGACAAAGTGCCTCTTTTATGTGACAATGAAAGTGCTATCAAGATTGGCCACAATCCGGTGCAACACTCAAGAACGAAGCATATTGAGATTCGTCATCATTTTATTCGGGATCATATTGCTCGTGGTGATATTGAACTTGGCTATATTCCAACCGATCATCAACTTGCCGACATTTTCATGAAGCCACTTGATGAAGCAAGATTCACCTTCCTGAGGCATGAGCTAAATATCGTGGATTCTAGGAGCTTGACTTGACCATCTTGCATACACACCTATTTCTTGACTATCTATTTGGTTTAGGTGTAGGCATGGACATAGGGGGAGTGCGGTCCTAATTCATTGGACTATCCCTCCCCCCATTATGCTGACATTAAGAATTCATTTGCATCTCTATATTCGTTCTATGAATTGTGAGCTTAATGATGAGTAGTGGCCGTGAACCCAAGATATATCTTCGCGGTGTCACACCACACACTCATATATGGTGGCCTCGGCCACCACCCTCTTCTCCTTGAAGAGTTGGTTCTTCCGTGAGTTGTTGTTGCATATTCGTTGTTTTGCATCGTTTGAATCATCCAATGTTGCTTATTTGGCGTTCTTTGATCTTTTCCATTGGATTTGTGAAGTTTTCCCATGTTTCGCATCTCCCCGGATTACTCAAGGTTGCTCATTGGATTTTATTGAAGACGGACTTCTCCGCAGTGGTATTCTTGAATATGCAAGGTGTTCGGGAGCTCAAGTTCGTCAAAATCTGAAGATTGAAGTCGTTCGGGTCGTTTCAGCACTCTGGCCGGCCTGCCGCCCGGCCCAGGGCCGGTCCCCTCGGGTCCATGCCCGCCTCCCGCCCGCCTTGGCCGGCTGCAGGGCTGGCCGTCTCGGGCCATCGACCGGCCGTACGCCCGGCCTAGGCCGGCGCAGGGCCGGACCGCTCGGGTCCCCCCCAGCCTCTCGCCCGGCCGAGGCCGGCTCCAGGGCCGGCACGCCCTCTGCTTATATCGCGAGATGCCTCCCCTCCCGAACGGTTTTTCTCCCTCTTCCTCGCGTGTCCTTCCTCCATGGCCGGCTCCTCCCCCCACCTTGAGCTCCTCCACCCTCCCCACTCCATTTGAGACCTTCCCCACCCCTTCCTCTCCACAGACCTGAAGGGGATTCCCCCGATCTTCCACCCCATCCATCTAGTTTCTCCATTGGTGGCTGGGTTGGGGAGTTCTCCTCCATTGGTGGTTCTTGAAGATTCTCTCAAGTTTGAAGATGGACCAATGGGATGATGAGTGGGAGCAGGCGGTTCCTCAGTCTAGCAGGGCTGGCAAGAGCAAGACCTTCGATGGGCTGGATGACATTGTTGATGATTTCAATGCCGAATCCTCCTCCATGCCCAAGACCAAGAAACTCAAGAAAGTTGCTGCCAACAAGAAAGCTGCCAAGCCAAGAGGAGTTCCACCGCCTCGTGAGAATCCAGCGGAACCGGTACGTGAATCTTGGGCCAAGGTGAAACCTAGTGATTTCAAGGGAGATCGGTTATCTTTCAACCCATATGCCTTTGGTCAGCCCACATGCCTAGATGATAGTAGATTCTATTGCAAGATGCACCAGCAAATCTTTCATCAACGTATTGAAATTCAAAAGAATGCTCATGTTCCCGTGGATTATTTCAACCTTGCTCAAGCTAGAGATACTTGGCCTGATGTGATGGATATGATGGATTTTCACCAAATCACTAAGATCATGACTGTTAGCACTCCATATTCTCCTGCTTTGCTTCAGCAATTTTATGCTACTGTTGTGTTCACTACTGAGCATGGTCAGCGGTCTATGACATGGATGAGTGCAGATACTGTTTGTTCAACAACTTTGGCCGAGTTTGGGGCACTGTTTAGTCTTGAGGAGTTGCCCGTTGCACCTTGCTATGTTCGTCTCCATCTCTCTAAGCTCATTCCAGCTGAGACAGGGATTCGCCATTGTTATCCTCCTCAGAGCAGCCTTCGTGGGAAGATTCCCCACACCGTTCATATGTATCCTTATTGGAGGGTTGTTCACAAAATTCTGAGAAACTGTCTTGCCATCAAGTTTGGAGAGAAGGGTTTGGTTCGTGACCGTATGGTCAATTGTCTTCATCACATCTATGATCTTTATATCAGGAGAAGCAAATTGATGTGCTGGATTATCTTTGGAACGAGATGCAAGTTGTGATTGTCAAAGGCAAGGTTCCTTGTTATGGTCCGCTTCTGCAGACTCTCTTCAACACCAAGTTGCCTGATGCGGTGGTTAGTCAGTATGAGTTGTTTCATCCTGAGATGGTTGGTCTTCGTGCTATGCCCGAGGGTCATCCTGTTTGGCACCTCCTAGTGATGCTCCTGAGGGAGGTTATGATGAAGAAGATGATGATGAGGAGAAGAAAGGTGGCTTAGTGCAAGCTCTCAAAAGGATGAACTGCTTCTTTGCTCTCAGAGTAAATCTGAATTCAAGACTTACAAGAAGCAGAAAGCCGCTAGCCGTCACTCGCGTGCCATCATGGATAAACTCGGTGTTAACTACTCATCTAGCTCAGCTGAAGTCTCAGAGACACTACATGGCCCAGAACAAGTATACTTATTGGTTTGGTGATGATGCCTCCTCACTTGATCCTATTGGCAAGGCGATCCCGGTCAGTCTAGCTCCGTGCGGCTGCTCATGTTGCGGGTAATGATGAGGATGACGATGAGTGATCATGGACCTTCACTTCACTTTCTCCCTTTTTGGTGTCTTGGTGCCAAAGGGGCCGGGAGAGAGATCTCCGGGGATTTGCATTGCATTGCATCCATTTGCGCTTTTATGTTTCCCGCTTTCCATTTGCATCGAACTTGTTTTAAGTTTTTAAGAGAACTCTATTTTGGTGTACTATGGAACTTATGTCATGGTTATTGTAAGGACTTCCCCAGTTTATCTTCTATTATTTTGGAGTTCGTTACAAGGTGATTGATTCCCAAGACTATATCTATTTGAAGCCTATGGTGAGAAATGTACTCTACTATATGATGTCTATGGTGAGAATTATCGCATATCCTTTACTCACATAGTCTATATTGTGTGCTTGATTCATGTTTCTCGTTTGAGCATATATTCTTGTATACCTTGTTGGCGTATAAATTTAAGGGGGAGCTTCCCTCAAAAACTTTACCTTGCTTAAATGAGTTATCTTTTTGCAAATCCGTGTGTTGTCATCAAACATCAAAAAGGGGAAGATTGAAAGGACATTGTCCGTTAATCTTGTTTTGACGTTTGATCACAACACTTGGAAGTATTTAACATACCGCTAAGTGTCCACAGGAATTATCACCATCCATATCAAAAGATACTAGTGGATCTCTCTCTATGCAAAAAGGGAAGAAAAGTAGTTGTCGGTCTTCAAATCGTGAAGGGAGAAGGCGCTCTGCAGGGAGGCCGGCCCCAGGCCAGCCCAGGCTAGTCTGCAGGCTGGTCGCCTCGGGTAGCTGGCCGGCCCCCAGGCCGGCCCTGGCCGGTCTCAAGGCTGACTGCCTCGGGTTGCTGGCCGGCCCCCAGGCCGGCCCAGGCCGGTCTGCAGGCTGGTCGCCTCGGGTAGCTGGCCGGCCCCAGGCCGGCCCTGGCCGGTCTACAGGCTGGTTGCCTCGGGCAGCTGGCCGGCCCCCAGGCCGGTTTGGTCGCTGGCTCGGCCAGCCCTGCCAGCCCGGCCCCCAGGCCGGCAGGCTGGTTTCCAGGCCGGCCGCCTCGGCTGCTCTGCCGGCCCCCAGGGCGGCCCAGGCCGGCCCTGCTTCCTGCGCTTCGCCACTTACCTCTTCAACGGCCATATTTTGATGAGGACTATATACCTCTTCACCAACCTTTGGACAACGAGCTTGAACACATTGAAGAACCCCATTGATTGCAAGCTCAAGATTTGATAGATCTCCCAATCCCTCCACCCAAACTCGTTGATACTTGGAGGATTGAAGGAGAAGCCCCGGATCTACATCTTCACCAAGCCGTTCTTCATTTCCCCCTCATTCACTTGAGGGACCCTTTGCTAGGATTTCCTTTGGGAAAACCTAGCCTCATATTGTACTCACTTGATTGTCTTTGTGACAGATTTGTAGCTGTTCGGGAGCCCCAATCCTCTGTGGGTTGTGCCCCGGATCGTTGTTGTAAGGGCTCCGGATTCCGCCTTGAAGGATTTCGATAGTGGAAGGTGAACCAAATCTTTGTGGTGCGGTTCATCGGAGAAGAAGGTGCACCCGCCTTTGTGGCGGTTGAGTTTTGACCTTTGTGGTAGCTCACACCTCTCCAACGAGACGTACTCCCCTAAAAAGGAGGAACTCGGGATTACATCCGTGTCTCCGCGTGCTTTCACTTTCGGTTACTTTTATCCTTGTTATAGTCTTTACTTCGTGTATCTTGTTTAGTTGTTTGCTTGTCATATAGGTAAATTCACCATAGTTGCATATCTAGAGAATTTATATCAAGAGGACAAGCTCAAGTGATGTGTAACTTATATGTGGCAAACGTTCCGAGGGCGCATGGATGATGCTAGGAATAGAGATTTATTAAACAACACGTTGAATATCTTGTCAAGTTTTAATCTTCTTTGGACGGAGCCATAATTAGGTATATTTAAATAAATAAACTACAACCCCTTATGATGGATCATGTGGCCAAGCAAATGACTGCACAAGAATTATTAAGACCTAAATTCCCACCATAGCATTACACTCTAAGGTCCCTGATACTAATACCTCATAATATAACTTCATGACTCGGTCTCAGGTTTACGTGTCCTCCCAAGTCTCCATCAATTCATTACACTACGGTGTTCTCCTATGAGCCCATAAAGGTGAAGTGTTGTGCAGTCGACGTTCGCACAACACCATCATAGAATCACATAAAAGATAAACTCTTGACAAAATACCAACACATGTCATATATAATCATTGCCAATTCATCCTATGCCCTCAGGAACATACGGGAACTACTCACAAAGTGCGAACATGATGATATTCAGTGGCATAAGTGGTACAAGACAATCTGAAATTATAACTTCACCACCAAATAATGACAAGTACTCAATCACAAACATGAATAGTAGCACAAGACAAGTATCTAGGGTATAGCAACTCTCAAACTGCGACGGGAACGGAGTGGATCACGGTGGTGATGATGGTGATGGTGCTGGTCTTGATGGGGGTGATGATGTAGAGGCCTCCTCCCACGCCAAGGAGGAGAGGTGATGACGATGACGATGATTTCCCCCTTCTCCGGAGTTCCGGAGCAGCAGGATCTGACCCTCTCAGAAGGGATCAGGAGTTTCGCCGCCGCCGCGACCTCGGATGGACTTGGAAAAATTAGGGTGTTACTTTTCGGGCGAGACGAAGGCGTCGATAAAAAGCCCCAGGCGAGGAGGTGCCCGAGGCACCTTTGGGTGGGTCCCACGCGGCCAGGTACATGGGCCGCGTGGGCCACCCCCATTTGGCCCTCGTGGCTCTCCTCTCTTCGGTCTTCTTCCCTCTGCCTTTCTCCCGATGAAAAACTGACGCAGTATTTTTCCTTTTATTATTTGAGTTCCCGTAACTCCTGAAACATTAAAGACAAGAAAAAGGAGGTTTTCTGCCTCCCAGAAATTAAATACCAAAAATAGGGACTTTGTATGAAAGTCCCCAAAATCATCTAAAACATGTACAAACAATCATATAATCATGCAAATAACATTCTAGTATGATACTAAAAGTTATATAAATGATGATATAAAATGCACGTATCAGCATCATATAAGGGTTATATCAATGTTTCATAATGATTTTGGGAATATTTCATAGTTTTCCCATTTATTTGGAATTAACCCTGTTTTTCCAGAAAACGTCTTTTTTAGTGTTTCAGACTTTCCGGGAGATTCGGGACTCCAAAAGGGCAAGGCCAAAGAGCACGGTTCAGAATTTTCGAGACGAACGCAATGGGCTTAAATTGAAGACCAGAAGCCAACAGGCTGGAAATGGGAGGGTCCCACGCGGCTAAAATACCTGGCCGCGTGGGCCCAGCTCTTTTCCCCCTCGGTGCTCCGTGGCCATCGATCTTTCGTCCACCGACTCCGTCTTGACCTAAAAACGCCTATAAAAAGGTCCCTGGCGTTTCGCGAAAAGAGGCGGCGGAGAAACACAGAACACCGAAACAGAGAGTCAGAAGGCTGCCGCCGGAGAATATCGGAGGGGGGAAACGCCGCCGGAATCACCTCTGGAGGGCTCCACCCCCCTCCGGCGTGTTCATCATCAACATCTACAACAAGAACTTCTCCACCATCATCACCATGATGAAGGGGGAGTAGTCCACCCCTGGACTAGGGTTTGTGGTGGTAACTTTTGTATCTCTCTCTCTCTGAGCTTCACTAATTAGTACGTATGAGCTGCTAAACATGATTACGGTCATCTATGTAATACCTTTGTGGTGAATATTATGGTGTGATGATTTGTTATGCATTTACCGTTGTGTTGGAACTTTTGTGATTTGTCATACTTTGAAGTATGATGTATGTGGGTACGGATGGCCGATGTGACACGGCATAGGTATTGACTGACACAGTACCGCCCAACGTCCTTTATCTGGGTGTAAAAAGAAAGAGTATGATGTGGGAGTGAGAGAAACCACGCTAGCCTTACGAGGGGTGACCTAGCAACACAAATGAGTATTTCTTTCAACTATGTGTTTTAGGACATATAGCCGTGATACGTCTCCAACGTATCCATAATTTCTGCTGTTCCATGCTTATATTATACCATTTGCTACATGTTTTATATACACTTCATATCACTTTTATGCATTTTCTGGGACTAACCTATTAACAAGATGCCACAGTGCCAGTTCCCTGTTTTCTGCTGTTTTTGGTTTCAGAAAGTTACTTCTGGAAATATTCTCGGAATTGCACGAAACAAAAGGCCAAGTCCCTATTTTTCCAGCACGTACACGGAGTCCGAAGGAGAGACGAAGGAGAGCCACGAGGTGGCCAAACCACCTGGCGGCGCGGCAGTGGGCCCAGCCGCGCCGCCTGTGGTTTGGGCCCCTCGGGGGTCCGCCGACATCGCCCCTTCGCCTATTTATTCCCCGAGACGTGAAAACCCTAAAACACCGAGCCTTTCATCCAGAACATATTCGCTGCCGCCGCCGTCGTCAACCCTAACTCGGGGGGTTCTGAAGCTCTTCCCGGCACCCTGCCGGAGAGGGGAATCATCACCGGAGGGCTCTACATCGCCATGCCCGCCTCCGGAGTGATGCGTGAGTAGTTCATCCTTGGACTATGGGTCCATAGCAGTAGCTAGATGGTTGTCTTCTCCACTTGTGCCATCATGTTTAGATCTTGTGAGCTGCCTATCATGATCAAGATCATCTTATTGTAATGCTACATGTTGTGTTTGCTGGGATCTGACTTATATTGATACCTATGTGGAGCTGAATATTATATTATCATGTCTATGTCATTTGTGATCTTGCATGCTCTCCGTTACTTGTTGAAGCCTTGGCCAAGTGAATACTTGTAACTCCAAGAGGGGGTATTTATGCATGATAGTTGGGTTCAACCTCTATTTAACCTGGGATAGTGACAGCAAGTTCTAAGGTTGTAGATGTGTTGTTGCCACTAGGGGTAAAACAGCAATGCTTTATTCAAGGATGAATGTATTGTTTACATTACGCACATTACTTAATGCAATTGTCTGTTGCTTGCAACTTAATACTGGAAGGGGTACGGATGTTAACCGGAAAGTGGACTATTTAGGCATAGATGCATGCTGGATAGCGGTCTATGTACTTTGTCGTAATGCCCAAATGAATCTCATAGTAGACACCACAGCTCACACATGCATGTTATATGCACTTATCAATTGTCAATTGCCCAGCTGTAATTTGTTTACCCAGCATGTTAGTTATCTTATTGGAGAGACACCACTAGTGAACTGTGGACCCCGGTCCATTCTTTTACATCTGAAATACAATCTACTGCAATCATTGTTCTCTACTGTTTTATGCAAACAAACATCATTTCCATTCGATACGTTTAACCCTTTGTTTTCAGCAAGCCGGTGAGATTGACAACCTCACTGTTAAGTTGGGGCAAAGTAATTTGATTGTGTTGTGCAGGTTCCACGTTGGCACCGGAATCCCTGGTGTTGCGCCGCACTACACTCCTTCACCAACACCTTCGAAGCAAACCTCGTTTTCCTACTGGTTCGATTAAACCTTGGTTTCATACTGAGGGAAAACTTGCTGCTGCACTCATCATACCTTCCTCTTGGGGTTCCCAACTGACGTGTGACGTACAAGCATTGTTTCTGGCACTGTTGCCGGGGAGATATTCCCTCGTCAACTTAGCCACCAACACGTTTTCTGGCGCCGTTGCCGGGGAAAACCGAATTGCTTCTGCAAGGGGAGTCTCTCACACCCAATCTCTTTACTTTGTTATTTGTCTTGCTTAGTTTATTTTTATTTAGTCTTGTTTGCTCTCTTTATCAAAAACACAAAAAAATTAGTTACTTGTTTAATTCAGTTTGATTTTGTTTTTCAAAATGAGTACTCCTGAGAACACTAAGTTGTGTGACTTCACTAGCACAAACAACAATGATTTCATATGCACTCCTATTGCTCCACCTGCTTCTACAGCAGAATTTTATGAAATTAAACCTGCTCTATTAAATCTTGTTATGAAAGAGCAATTTTCTGGTGTTAGTACTGATGATGCTGCTGCCCATCTTAATAACTTTGTTGAACTTTGTGAAATGCAAAAGTATAAGGATATGGATGGGGATATTATAAAACTGAAACTTTTTCCTTTCTCCTTGAGAGGAAGAGCTAAAGAATGGTTGCTTTCTTTGCCTAGAAATAGTATTAATTCTTGGACAAAATGCAAAGATGCTTTCATAGGGAAATATTATCCTCCTGCTAAGATTATATCCTTGAGAAGTAGCATTATGAATTTTAAACAACTTGATAATGAACATGTTGCTCAAGCTTGGGAAAGAATGAAATCTTTGGTGAAGAATTGTCCCACTCATGGACTGACTACTTGGATGATCATCCAAACCTTTTATGCAGGATTAAATTTTTCCTCAAGGAACTTATTGGATTCAGCCTCTGGAGGAACCTTTATGTCCATCACTTTAGGTGCAGCAACAAAGCTACTTGATGATATGATGATCAACTATTCCGAATGGCACACCGAAAGAGCTCCTCAAGGTAAGAAGGTAAATTCTGTTGAAGAAACCTCCTCTTTGAGTGATAAGATTGATGCTATTATGTCTATGCTTGTGAATGGTAGATCTCATGTTGATCCTAATAATGTTCCTTTAGCTTCATTGGTTGCTCAAGAAGAGCATGTTGATGTAAACTTCATTAAAAACAACAACTTCAACAACAATGCTTATAGGAATAATTTTGGTAGCAACAATATAAGCCTTATCCTTCAAATGGTTATGGCAATTCTTATGGTAATTCCTACAGCAACAATAGAAGTGTGTCCTCTGATCTTGAAGCTATGCTTAAAGAATTTATTAGCACACAAAAAGCTTTCAATAAAACTGTTGAGGAAAAGTTTGAAAAAATTGATGATCTTGCTCTAAAGTTGATAGTCTTGCTCATGATGTTGAAATTCTAAAACTGAAAGTTATGCCTAATGAAGTTAAAGATATAAGTCATTTGCTACAGCAAATGCCATCCAAGTTCGAATTGATAATAATATTAGGATGTTGGCTGAATTGCATGCTAGGTGGGAAAAAGAGGAAGAACTTGAAAAAGAGAATAGTATAGTTAGAGTTTGTACTATCACCACCACTAGTAATGCTAATGTTTCACATGCTAGTAAGCCTCCTACTATTGATGGTAATGTTATTGGTGTTGGTAATGTCTCTACTACTTCTGCAAAGCGTTTGAAATTGCCTAAAACTGCTGAAACTTTTTCTGATAAAAGTGCTGAAATTTTTCAAACTATTGGAGACAATGGTTCCACCACCATTGACAATAATGATTTTGATTTTGATGATTGTAACATCTCTGAAGTTATTATGTTCTTGCAAAAATTAGCTAGAAGTCCCAATGCTAGCACTATTAATTTGGCTTTTACAAAGCATATTACAAATGCTCTTTTGCAAGCTAGGGAGGAGAAGTTGAAACTTAAAGCTTCTATTCCTAGGAAATTAGAAGATGGTTGGGAACCCATCATTAAGGTAAAGGTGAATGATTTTGATTGCAATGCCTTGTGTGATCTTGGTGCAAGTATTTCGTTTTGCCCAAGAAGCTTTATGATATTCTTGATTTGCCACCTTTGGAACATTGTTATTTGGATGTTTTTCTCGCTGATAATGCTATGAAGAAACCTTTGGGGCGAGTTAATGATGTTTTTATTACAGTAAACAATAACCTTGTCCCCGTTGATTTTATTGTTATGGATATTGAATGCAATGCATCTTGTCCTATTGTTTTGGGAAGACCTTTTCTTCGAACTGTTGGTGCCATCATTGATATGAAAGAAGGTAATATAAGGTACCAATTTCCTCTCAAGAAAGGTATGGAACACTTCCCTAGGAAGAGAATGAAGTTACCTTTTGACTCTATTGTTAGAGCAAGTTATGATGTTGATGCTTCTTCTCTTGACAACACTTGATTTTCACTTTCTGCGCCTAGCTGAAAGGCGTTAAAGAAAAGCGCTTATGGGAGACAACCCATCGTTTTTATTTGCTGTTATTTTTGTTTTCTTTGAGTCAAGGAGTTTTGTTACTTCTGTAGCAACTCCTTTGTATCTTTATTTTATCGCAATGTTGTGCCAAGTAAAGTTCTATATTGAAAGTTGATGCAAGATTTGGATTTCTGCGCAGTGACAGATTTTTAGCTGTCACGGATTTGAGCTTATCTCCCTGTAGAAAATTCAAAAAATTCTGAGAAAAATCACGCATATTCCTGAGATATGTACGCAACTTTCATTATTTTAGGCCAGATCCATCTGAGCAACTTAAGTGCCTCGAAAAAATTCGTCATTCCAGACTGTTCTGTTTTTGACAGATTCTGCCTTTTGTTTTGCATTCGCTCTTTTACTGTGTTTGTGTGGATTTCTTTGCTCCACAAAGCATTGGTGGCTGTAGCTAATGTCCAGAAGCTTTGGGATTGATTGTATCATTACAGAATATGAGAATTTTTGATTATGCACTAACCCTCTAATGAGAACTGTCTTGAGTTTGGTGTGAAGGAAGTTTTCAAGGATCAAGCGAGAAGGGTGATATTATGTGATCAAGAAGAGTGAAAAGCCTAAGCTTGGGGATGCCCCCGTGGTTCATCCCAACCATATTCAGAGAGACTCAAGCGTCTAAGCTTGGGGATGCCCAAGGCATCCCCTTCTTCATCAACAAACTTATCAGGTCATCTCTAGTGAAACTATATTTTAATTCTTTCACATCTTATGCGCTTTACTTGGAGCGTCTGTGTGTTTTTTTTTTTTTGTTTGAATAAATTCGGATCCTAGCAATCCTTGTGTGGGAGAGAGACACGCTCCGCTTTTTCATGTGAATACTCATGTTCTTCACTTATATTTGTTGAGTATTCTTAACTAGCTACTGCAGTGCTTTTAGCTCCTGTTTTTCATGCATCTCTTCGAGCTGTTAGCACTTGTTTATAAATACTCTCTTGCTGCATTATATTATCATTTGGAGAGTTTATGTTTAAATAAATTGATTGGTGTTTGTTTGGAAGAAAGAAAATGCTACATGTAGTAGTTGGTATTGGAAAAGACATATGCATTCTTGTAGATCATTGTCTTGTTTCGATTTGATGCTTTGCAATTGTTTTGAGCTCTCAAGTAGATCATGTTTAAGCTCTTGCATCATGTAGTTAAAGCCTAGTAGTGGAGAACTACCGTAGAGCTTGTTGAGACTTGGGATGCATATTTGTTCTCTCTAAGGTCTAGATATTTTCTGGTAAAATGTTTGAGCAACAAGGAAGACAGTGTAGAGTCTTATAATACTTGCAATATGTTTTTATGTGATTCTTGCTGTACCGGTTTATACTTGTGTTTGCTTCAAACAACCTTGCTAGCCTAAACTCTGTACTGAGAGGGAATGCTTCTCGTGCATCCAAAACTTGAGCCAAAACCCATGCCATTTGTGTCCACCATACCTACCTACTATGTGGTATTTCCTGCCATTCCAAGTAAATATTTCATGTGCTACCTTTAAACTATTCAAAACTTTATTACTCCTTATTTGTGTCAATGTTTTATAGCTCATGAGGAAGTATGTGGTGTTTTATCTTTCAATCTTGTCATTTACTTCTGACAGACTTTCACCAATGGACTAGTGGCATATACATCCGCTTATCCAATAATTTGCAAAAAGAGCTGGCAACGGGGTGCCCAGCCCCAATTAATTACAACTTTCATTAATAATTCTCTTCACATGTTTTGCCCTGATTTATCAGTAAGCAACTTAATTTTGCAAATAGACACTCCTCCATGGTATGTGAATGTTGGAAGGCACCCGAGGATTCGGTTAGCCATGGCTTGTGTAAGCAAAAGGTTGGGAGGAGTGTCATCTATAAAGAAACTAAAATACATGTGTAAACAAAAGAGAAGAGGGATGATCTACCTTGCTGGTAGAGATAACGTCCTTCATGGGAGCCGCTCTTGAAAGTCTGGTTGACAAGGGGGTTAGAGTGCCCACTACCATTCGTTGACAACAACAAACACCTCTCAAATACTTATTTTGTGCTCTCTATATGCTTTCGAAAACTTAAAAAGCTCTAGCACATGATTTAATCCCTGCTTCCCTCTGCGAAGGGCCTATCTTTTACTTTATGTTGAGTCAGTTTACCTACTCCTTTCTATCTTAGAAGCAAACACTTGTGTCAACTTTGTGTGCATTGATTCTTACATATTTACTTATTGCACTTGTTATATTGCTTTATGTTGACAACTATCCATGAGATATACATGTTACAAGTTGAAAGCAAATGCTGAAACTTAATCATCCTTTGTGTTGCTTCAATGCCTTTTACTTTGAATCTATTGCTTTATGAGTTACCTCTTATGCAAAACTTTTTGATGCTTGTCTTGAAAGTACTATTCATGAAAAGTTTTTGCTTATATGATTCATTGTTTACTCTTTATCTATTTGTTAGCAAACTATAGATCATTGCTTTGAGTCACTTCATTCATGACATGAGCCTTGCAATATATTGATCAAGATTGTGTGAAAGCATGTCTCCTCAGAAATTATTTGTTGTTATCGTTTTACCTACTCGAGGACGAGTAGAACTAAGCTTGGGGATGCTTGATACGTCTCCAACGTATCCATAATTTCTGCTGTTCCATGCTTATATTATACCATTTGCTACATGTTTTATATACACTTCATATCACTTTTATGCATTTTCTGGGACTAACCTATTAACAAGATGCCACAGTGCCAGTTCCCTGTTTTCTGCTGTTTTTGGTTTCAGAAAGTTACTTCTGGAAATATTCTCGGAATTGCACGAAACAAAAGGCCAGTCCCTATTTTTCCAGCACGTACACGGAGTCCGAAGGAGAGACGAAGAGAGCCACGAGGTGGCCAAACCACCTGGCGGCGCGGCAGTGGGCCCAGCCGCGCCGCCTGTGGTTTGGGCCCCTCGGGGGTCCGCCGACATCGCCCCTTCGCCTATTTATTCCCCGAGACGTGAAAACCCTAAAACACCGAGCCTTTCATCCAGAACATATTCGCTGCCGCCGCCGTCGTCAACCCTAACTCGGGGGGTTCTGAAGCTCTTCCCGGCACCCTGCCGGAGAGGGGAATCATCACCGGAGGGCTCTACATCGCCATGCCCGCCTCCGGAGTGATGCGTGAGTAGTTCATCCTTGGACTATGGGTCCATAGCAGTAGCTAGATGGTTGTCTTCTCCACTTGTGCCATCATGTTTAGATCTTGTGAGCTGCCTATCATGATCAAGATCATCTTATTGTAATGCTACATGTTGTGTTTGCTGGGATCTGACTTATATTGATACCTATGTGGAGCTGAATATTATATTATCATGTCTATGTCATTTGTGATCTTGCATGCTCTCCGTTACTTGTTGAAGCCTTGGCCAAGTGAATACTTGTAACTCCAAGAGGGGGTATTTATGCATGATAGTTGGGTTCAACCTCTATTTAACCTGGGATAGTGACAGCAAGTTCTAAGGTTGTAGATGTGTTGTTGCCACTAGGGGTAAAACAGCAATGCTTTATTCAAGGATGAATGTATTGTTTACATTACGCACATTACTTAATGCAATTGTCTGTTGCTTGCAACTTAATACTGGAAGGGGTACGGATGTTAACCGGAAAGTGGACTATTTAGGCATAGATGCATGCTGGATAGCGGTCTATGTACTTTGTCGTAATGCCCAAATGAATCTCATAGTAGACACCACAGCTCACACATGCATGTTATATGCACTTATCAATTGTCAATTGCCCAGCTGTAATTTGTTTACCCAGCATGTTAGTTATCTTATTGGAGAGACACCACTAGTGAACTGTGGACCCCGGTCCATTCTTTTACATCTGAAATACAATCTACTGCAATCATTGTTCTCTACTGTTTTATGCAAACAAACATCATTTCCATTCGATACGTTTAACCCTTTGTTTTCAGCAAGCCGGTGAGATTGACAACCTCACTGTTAAGTTGGGGCAAAGTAATTTGATTGTGTTGTGCAGGTTCCACGTTGGCACCGGAATCCCTGGTGTTGCGCCGCACTACACTCCTTCACCAACACCTTCGAAGCAAACCTCGTTTTCCTACTGGTTCGATTAAACCTTGGTTTCATACTGAGGGAAAACTTGCTGCTGCACTCATCATACCTTCCTCTTGGGGTTCCCAACTGACGTGTGACGTACAAGCATTGTTTCTGGCACTGTTGCCGGGGAGATATTCCCTCGTCAACTTAGAGCACCAAGCCGTCATAAAAAGCTACCATTAAAACATGACAATTGTGTGTACTTTATCTATAACATGATGATCACCGTAGATGAGAGAGAGAGAGGATAAAGTGAACCCATGAACCATGTCCATTGTTCCTATAAGAAACACACACTTGAGCTTGTCCTCTTGCTACATAGAGGATTGGGCTTTCTCTCTTTGAGAGCTTTCACTTGCTACTACCTTTGTCTTGTCCTCTTGCAAAGAAGAGGATTGGGACACTTTTACATCCATCAACCAACCATCTTGTTTTCTAAACTTGTTTAGTGCATAATCAACTAAACTTGTGACACTTTAGTTGTAGGGAATAGATAACTTTTCCTTCTTGCTCTGCGGATCGATACCTTACTTCCACATTGAGAGGTGCTACAGTGATCCCTTACTCTTGGGGGTTATCATACAGGATATATACGGAATATTTAACTTAAACAACGATCTACTAACAGGCGGAATTACTTATAGCATGTGACAGAGTTATTTCTGGTAACAAAACTATGCATGTAGATAACAGACTCAGTCTCAACCGAGTCCCCGAGTTACTTAACAGATCTAGGGTAAAAGCTGAACTGACTGGCCGGCCAGTCCCGGGTTTAAGACATCTCACTCCGGGGAAAAACAACTAAGCAAGACACAAAAGAGGGGGCAGTCCCCGAGTATTGTTTGAGACTATCTAGAAGCTAATGCAGACATATAAACGATACTCACGGAGCAATGTTGTCGGAGAAATCGAGGAAGATGCTTATATCGGCAGGGATATCAATATGTCAGCCCGGGTCACCAATATCGGTTTGGTTCACCTGCATGTCGGATTGTCCACATATGTCGTATTTCCAAGCTTTACTCGGATCTCCCAAGCTCAACTCGGATTTCCCAACTTTGACTCGGATTTCCAAGACTTGACTCGGATTTCCAAGAGTTGACTCGGATTTCCAAGACTTGACTCGGATTTTCAGGGTGACTCGGATTTTCAGGGTAACCCGGATTTTCAGGGTAACCCGGATTTCTAGGTAACCCGGATTTTCAGGATGACACGGATTTTCAGGGTAATCCGGATTTTCAGGGTAACCCGGTAACGAACGTTTTTAGCAAAACCGATTCACCTTTCAATGTTAGTCCAGCACAATATACACAAAGAATATTTGACGGGAACAACAATTCTACCTAACCGAAGCAACGAATTATAGCATATGTCAGAAGGTAAATCTAGCAGCAACACTATGCACAAGGATGCAAAACTGGACTCACCGAGTCCCCGAGTTACTTTTCTTATCTAGGAGACACTGTAAACAGACTGGCTGTCCAGTCCCCGGGTCAAGACATCTTGTTCCGGGGGGAAAACGACTAAGCATGGCAGGATGGGGCAGTCCCCGAGTAATTTTCAGGATTAACTAACCGGGATCTGTTGATGATGCTTGTTGATGTAGGCTGCGCCTACCACTGCTTACAGCAGCAAGCTCGAGCTCGGGGGATAATGGTGATGTCAAGTCCCGAGTTGCTGAAGAAGGTCCCGTCCGAATTGATCCAGCAAGCGCCACTATCAGCCCCACGGTGGGCGCCAACTGTCGTGGTGGTGTCACGGCAGATGCCATAGGTATGGCTAAGTGTGGGGCCGAAAGGACGCTGGAGGT